>OY740717.1:91251465-91473054 GCA_963513945.1 Hydrotaea diabolus | reverse complement strand
ACTCCCGGCAAGTGACTTGAGGACCTTGTTCTTACTTCTGAGCTTATAGCAGAGAGCTATAGCACGTGCAGATGATCGAAATAGGCTGCCAAACACATTGAGTGACAACTGCACCTCTGTCCATGTAGATAACAATGTGGCTGATGATTTGGAGGCGAGTATTTTCATATTCCTTGTAGTTAAAAAACGTGCTAAGTCAGTGAGGTAATAGTTTATTTTCTCGCAGATGTCATCCACTTTATGTCCTGATGCCAGAATTGTGCAAACATCAACGTACGACATAATTTCAATGCCGTCTGATGGTGCATGCATTTTTGAGAGGTAGAGTTCAAACAGAGCAGGGGATATCACTCCACTCTGGGGAACTCCTTGTTTAACTCTACGGGGCTTCGACTTCCTGTCTCTAAATTCTACATATGACTGGTGCCCACACGTATAGTTTACGACCAAACGTTTCAATCTGTGCGGAAGGGACGTGCTCGAACAGAGTGGAATGCTATGTGTCTCTAGAGAAGTATGTCTGTACTGCACAGAATGATGTAACAGGAAAGCAAGTCCCCCAGCTCCACTTCTGCTGCGATCTGTCACAACTGTGCAGGCTGCAGGTGGCATTCAGCTTAATTTCTTGGAACGCACTAACCATTATGTTTCTTCAACTCATAAATTCTATTACCTTACTGATTTTGTTGCGTAAGCAATTGCAATTACATTGCGAAATCAATGCACTGTCAGGAGTGGCAATAACATTCTGTGGTGTAAGATGCTGTATATGTGACAGCGCATAGAGAAAGGGACCTAAGGGTAAAAAAAATCAATTTTCACTTTTTTTTCTTCTTTTTTTGATGTGGACAACATCTGAGACCGATCCCATGCCCCAAAAGTGTTCCCTTTATGAAAGTGATAAAACACCAAAGATACACGTATTTTAATCTTTAAAATGGCTCTCCTGAACAAAACTGGTTTTTACCCTTCGTTCTCTTTTTATTTTGCGCGTCACATATGTTGATGCTGTTGTGAGGGAGACTGCGGAGGAGTCTCGTCGAAAATGTAGACGGCGCACAGTGGCTGAAAATCGTTTTTCGTTGGCCCAAAATTCTGTAACTTTTGAACCGATCAAAATATATAAGTTTTTTTTAATGGATAGATATTTTCAGTTTTAATTACATTAAAATTGATTGAGGACTTTTTAAAGAATTCTAGGTCAAAGTTAAACTTTTGATTTTTTTTAACTTTTAGAGTGAAATATGGGTTTATTATTTTTTTATTTATTAAAAAATTTAATATTTGGATTTTAATAATAATTATAAATATTTTTTGTAATAATGGAATTTTTTTAATGATACCCTCAAAAAAATGTTTAGACTCAAAAAAAAAAATAGTAAAATCAACTAAAGATTTTGATATTATTACAGAAAAATTAAAATTTTTTTTTCTGTAAATTTGCAAATTTGTCAACACTCAAAGAATATTTACACTTAAAAAAAACATTAATAATATTATTTAAAAGTCTTGCTTTTACTACAGAAAAAATTATTATTTTTTGCTGTCAAATTTGATAATTTAAAAAAATATTTTTTAAATAAAAACTGCAATAGATTTTAATAGCATTTGTTGCAATGGTAGGTTCTGTTTATTATTATTCTTTACTAATACTATGTTTTTCATACTTAAATAACAGAAAGGCAATAATAATTATTATTCATTTGACTCAAATATTGATTGCAAATATTCCATATTTTGTTCTGTGCTATTTCTGTTCTTTAGTGGTTTTGGGCTTCTTCATCTAAATCCCGATGTTCCACTTTCCATTGATTGCGAATACTGGAGATGAACGGATCTGACGTTGCGAATAACATATTAAATAGATATTCATTTGTGGAATTTCGTGAAATTTTTCTAGTATTGTGCTCTCTATAAAATCTGTAATCCTTGTTCCTTTTTTCCTGAACCTCCTCTGATAGTTCTCCAGGTGGCAACAAGTGATATTTAATGACATCTTCTTGATGGTAAAGGATTTTGTGAACTGTTGTAGACATATTTCTCCATGGGTAGTTGGTTGTACTATATATTTTTGCAGTTTCCTTTGCATAATCTCCAAATTTTCTAGAGTCAATTTCGTCATTGCACGCAAGTACTTCTAGGATTATTTTAAATCTGAAAATAAGGCTTAAGTCCACTCCTGTTATGTCAGATGCTGTTTCTGGATCTGAAAAGAATCTTCTTGCGGTATTGCCATCATTTGTATTACCTGACCCTTGTTTTGGCTGATCTATAATCAATCCAAATTTCCGATATTCATCTTAAACATGTTTCTTTTTTGAACTTCTTAAATCTTTGTTGGTTTCGTTGTTTCTTATTGATCCTGAAGACCGGAAATCCAAATCATAACTGATTTTTAGTATGTGTTCCATAAGTCGTATTTTGCATGTAGTGGTGATAATCCAAATTCATATGCATCGGTATTATCTAATGATTTTGTCGGGACTGATTTAATTGGGTTGATGTTGCTTGACATATAATGCAGCTGGATGCAGCCTAGTCAAAGCCTGACCTACATTTCCATCTATCATTGTCAGCACTAATTGGTAGCTTACTTCAATTTGCTGCTCATCTAACTGTAATTGTAATGGCTGTAGTGTTGCAATTTGGGCCTTGATATCACTAACTTCTTTCTTAATGGCATCATGAGTTTCTTTTTTGAATTCAAATTTGATTGGCCTGCAATATTTCGCAAATGATATCATGAACATATCTGAGTCTGAAATATTTCCACATACAACTTGTTTGTATTGTTTTTGTCCCGAAGAACATCACACCCCCATTTACAAAAAAGAGTTAACTTTGTGTTTCCATATTTCTTTAACTCATTTCCTGTTATTGATTGTAGCAAGCGTTCAGCTGTGTGATCAATTGGAGATTATAGTTGTACCTTTGCCGAAATTGGTGTGATTGTAAAGTGTCCTTTGATGGCAAACAGCCCATTTTAGCAGTGGTTATGTGATGATATGCTAAATACAAATTTGAGCCCTTTTCAATCGCACGCAATCTGAGCTGAATATATTGCTGTTTTATTAATTTCAAATCCAGAAATAATGCTAATGCCTCCTCATTTGTGAACTGAATCGCTTGGAGTTGGTATACTTTTAAGAATCCGTTTTGTTCCCACTGGACTAGCTTTAACAACTTTTTCAATTAGGAATTCTTTTATATTTGTACAACCAATTTTATCGTTAACATTTTTAAGTTTCCGCCTCTTAGATCTCCTTCCAGTCTTATCTTGATTTGCTGTTTCTGCAGCGACAGTAAGTTGGCCTTCTAACCAGTTTGCACTTTTTATATAAAACTTTTGTTTACTGTAGCTAACTTCTTTGTAGCGTTTTTTTAGTGCTTTCACGAAATTAGATATTTGTTCCTGTATTTCGGTGCTACACGAATTTAAGTTTAATTTTATTTTAACGTAACTAAGAACATCGTCCTGGATTTTATTTTAAAAATACTCTTCGACCAGTTCTTTATTACTGAACGTCTCCATATGTTACTAAATATTTTTATTTGCGTCTGTTATGTTTTATCACTTGCGAATATACTGGTACGTTCGTATACTTAAAGGATTAGCTTATTACTGAGTAAACACTTATCGAATCCGTAATTGTATAGATTTTTAGATACATGATATTCACACATTGATCTTTAATTTCTTAGCAGGTAGTACTTAAATTGGACAAAACTGCACTTGTTACCAAGACCTTAATATCAGGTAAAACTAATTAGAATATCGTCAATATGGGGTTGTTTTTTTATCTTTAGTGTTTAAATGTTGCGATTATTGACACACTTATAAAATTGTTTATGAATTTGGTTGACCCTAACATTTGATTACAGGTAAATTTAGAAAGAGATCATATGTCTACTGTAGAACCTATTGTAATAATTTTATGACTTATTTTTTTGCTAATCAAAACAAAGCAATACAACCCTTTCTCAGGTATTATATTTAATTATTTCATTATAAGCTATAAAATACCTAAAGCACATATTTAATACACCATTGTACACGAGTACTTGTAGGTCTCTTTAAATTATCGTAATTTGAATTTTTTTAGGTAATTTCATTAAAATTAAAAAAATGGTTCTACCCGTGGGTCGTCGCGGGTACAAAAGTATATACAGGGTTAAAGAAGACACTTTCTCCGGGTGGTACGCGTTTTTTGTTCCCTAAAAGTTCAATTCCACTAAAGATTAAATTTGAGAAAAATATACTAGTTTCATAAATATTTCATAACTCCCCTAATATTAAACGCTAGAGCTGTGGCTACTTACAACAACTAAAGACTTTAATCCTACCAACATTATAAAAAAGACCGCGGGACATTATAGATGATAGCTTGCGAGCGTAACCATTTATTTTTGATAAAAAACACCTTTTTCTGAAATTAAAAAAAATAAAGTTGAGTTTGACAGCATACCACGCCCATAATTAGCAATAGTTTAACCTAAGTTTTTGGCTACCTTAATCTGGATATATAAGCTACAAAAAGGCGTAAAATTTTTTAAAATCAGTGACAAAAAAAATTACGGTTTTGGCCAACGAAATCAAAATTTCAGCCACAGTGCGGCGATGATGGCACTTAATCCAGAGACCCACTGCTAACTTCGTTCATACATCACGAGGCAACAAAATCCGCTTCGCAATACACCCAGATGTGGCTCAGACCTGAACATCTCCTGAAGTGCACCCACTCCATGTAACGGTTGCACCTTTAAGACGTAGCACGGTGGTGTATACGGTTCTGACAAACAGAGAAGATCCAAGATACGGTGTTTTGTTGAACCCGGCTCGGACCAGTAATATTCGGAGCAGGCATTCCGGGAAGTGCTGCTCCAATGACGAAAAAATCGACGAATAAAATACATATATTGTAGAGGTGACTGACCCTGGCCGAAAAGTGTTTGCTTCGGGTCAATCCTTCCTTGCACATTAAGTTCCACAACAACTTTTTTATTTCCATAAACCAATATAGGACAGGGACTTTATGACGTGCCAAATCTAATAAAAATTAACAAACTTAGACTATCTGACAACTGTAAGGGATTTCCCACCATTTTCAGTAACACTCAAAATTAATAGAACCGGTAGTTAGGGCGATACTGTCACTGTAACTGCCGAAAGCTTCAGGATTGCAAATATTTCCGGAATGTTAAGAAAAAAGCAATGTGTGTCAACACTGACAGCAGCTTCTTGATGGAATTCATATTATAATTTAAAGACTGGTACTAAGTTCGTTCACGATACATTTGTTAAAAATAATCATTTTTTCCTTGGTGAAATAGACATTACCAAAAATGTGTTGTCGACTTAATTTATTTTGTATGTATTACTGTTGACGCAAAAATTGATTATTTTTTGTCTGTCTAATTATTTTGATTCTTCTTATTCCATGGCACTTTAAGTGTCAAATGGCATTATTTTGATTGTTTGCAGTTTTAAAAATCACGGCCTGTTTATGCTACTCGAACGAATGTTTTTATGTCGAGTGCTAAGCGACAAACAGCTGGTTTTCGTTTATCAAACAAACCTCAATCGATCGAAAACCAAGTCACTCGAAAACGCAAGCACAACATGTATGCAATACAAACCATTCAACCAACAACAAGCAGCACCAACAGGTATGAAGCCCTAGACACCGACTGCAACGTTGCGGATGAAAGCGATGTTCGTTTAAATGGAATGTATCTTCGCTTTCATTTTGAACTGTAAAAACCAGTCACTTGTTTTTTTCGTTTGGTTGAAAAACGAAGGCAAGCACTGAAAAATGTTTTCCGGCCGTGGATGAGACACCGCCCATGAGCAGCAAAACGTTAGCGGTGGGCACACCGGCCAGGCAAAGGTAACAAGCCAGCGAGAAGTGGAAAAAATAACAGCCACCAACAAACAACAAGCTACCAACACACAAGCAGCTACCAACACACCAGCAGCTACAAACAATGCAACAGCCAACCACAAACCAGCAGCCACCAACAAACCAGCAGCTACCAACAAACCACCAGCTACCAACAAACCACCAGCTACCAACGCACCAGAAGCTACCAACAATGCAGCAGCCACCCACGAACTAGCAGTAACCAACACACCGAAATTATCAATTGTTTGCTCTCTCTCTATCTATCTCTCTCACAGCAGCTGATGTCATTAAAGAGAGAGTTGAGTTCATTATAGTATATTCACAACAATATGAGGGTTTTTGGAAGCAATTCCCAAAATGGTTTATATGACAACAATACAGTTTCGTCTATTCTTACGTTCGAACCGAATTGAGCGAGACACATAAACCAAATTCTACACGAAAGTGAGTGACTGGGTTTCGATCGACTAGGTTTTCATTCGACCACCGTAAACAGGCCATTATTTTAAAGAATTTATTTTCAAATCATAGTTCTTAATATCTGTTTGCAACTGTTAGCATGCTGAAAAATCGTTTTGTAATTTGGTTTGTTTTTAGTTAAGCGTCGATAGCTAAGAGTGAATAGCAAATTCGCAATAGTTAAGCCATTTTTTATTAAAACGCTTATTTTCATCATAAAGCTATGACAACAACTGCTGTATTCGTTTCGTAAAGAACAATTTAAAAACAATTAATGCTCTAGGTGTTTGAGTACTTAGCCTGAATAGAGGCTAATGCTCGATAGTTACCTACGACAAGTACTAAAAAAAATTTCTTTTACTACTCTCCTATTTTTGAAATGTCTAGTACTTCTGGACATTTTCTTTGACACGAACAAAATTTTTGTATATGTGACGCGCAAAATTGAAATGAACCTAAGGTTAAAAACCAGATTTGTTCAGGAGAGCCATTTTAAAGAATAGGTCCCTTTCTATTTGCGCTTAGAATCGTCGACTTCACTTTCATAAAATGCGCAAATCTCTGGGAGGGAACACCTTTGGGGTATGGGATCGGTCTCATTTGTTACTCAGATGTCCACATCAAAAAAAAAGTGAAAAGTTGATGAAAAGTTTTGTTCAGGAGAGCCATTTAAAAGATTAGGTCCCTTTCTATTTGCGCTTAGAATGGTCGACTTCACTTTCATAAAACGCGCATATCTCTGGGAGGGAACACTTTTGGGGCATGGGATTGGTCTCATTCGATGCTCAAATGTTATCCACATTAAAAAAAGAAAAATTGATTTTTTACCCTTAGGTCCCTTTCTTTATACGGTGTCACATACGGAGTTTTAAACATTTTTACAGGAAACATTGAACTTAGTTGCAGCCCTAACAGAAAAAATTTAACAGGTGGAAATTAACATTTTAATCGTTAAAAATATTTTTTTATTTAAGCACAGTACGGAGTTCTCTGTAAAGTTTTCATTAAAAATGTCAAAATTTTCACTTCAAATAATTTCCTTAGGGCCGGTACGGAATGAACATTTTCGATTTTATTTTTTGTCCGGGGTATGCAGTAAAACGCTTCAAAAATTAACGTTTCCATAAGGACAACCGTACAAATTATTATATTCAACATTAAAAGCGAGACTAGTTGACTATCCAAAAATAAATCATTACAATAGTTAAAAATAACAACAACACAAGAAAAACAAAAACTATCCAGTAAAGATTTGATATTCAAATGCAGCTGATGTGTGAAAAAACTTATAATTGGAGTTTTCTGGTAAAAAAAAACTTTCTATTCGGATCTTTACCATTTTAAACAATCACAATGCAAAAGCTTCTTACATATATAAAGAACCTATACATTATATTATAACTCGAGCCAACATTGAGAATTGACTGCTTTCCAAACCTGCAATTTGTTATCTGCGAAAATGATCTGATTGACCAGGGGTCTAATTACAGCATTCGATATCGTGCACATTTTAGTCGAAATCGAAATGACTTGGATCATGAGGGGATGACTTCAATAATACAATAGTGTTAAAAAAAAAAAAAATATAGATTCCATGCAGTGTTAATCGACTGTCGACCAGTGTAGTACGTGCAAATTAAGTGTCAGAATAAGCATAGTTACACAAATATTAGCACTATTATTTGACCATTTCGTTAATATAGGGTGAATTATCTAGAGGTATTTTTTTAATGGGTTTTTTCACAGATTACGCGAGTTTTATTAAACTTAATTTTTTATTTGTTTTCATTACTATTTGACATTTCATCATGGAAAGACTTACACCGCAACAACGTCTCCTAATTGTGCAACTGTATAATGGAAATAAGCGATCGGTAAGAAACTGATTTTGTAATAACTGATTTTTAGTATGCGAGTATGTGATAATCCAAATTCATAAGCATCGGTATTATCTAATGATTTTGTCGGGACTTGATTTAATTGGGTTGATGTTGCTTGGCATAAAATGCAGCTGGATGCAGCCTTCGTATTAGTCAAGCCTGACCCACTTATCCACCTATCATTGTCAGCACTTATTGGTAGCTTACTTCAATTTGCTGCCCATCTAACTGTAAGTGTAATGGCTGTAGTGTTGCAATTTGGGCCTTGATATCACTTTCTTTTTAATGGCATCATGAGTTTTTTTTAAATCAAATTTGATTGGCCTGCAGTATTTCGTAGAAGATGGTGTCTCAGCTTTCCAAATATACATTGTTTGCGTTCTACTAGTCGAAGGCTCTGAATCTTCCAAAATCTTTTTCAATCGCAATGGTACAAATGATACCATGAACATATCTGAGTCCGAAATATTTCCACATACAACAGTTTTGTATTGTTTTTGTCCCGAAGAACCATCACATCCCTATTTACAAAAAAGAATTAACTTTGTGTTTCCATATTTCTTTAACTCATTTCCCGTTATTGATTGTAGCAAGCGTTCGGCTGTGTGATCAAGTACAGATTGTAGTTGTACTTCTGCCGAAATTGGTGTGATTGTAATCGTGTCCTTTGAAGACAAACAGTCCATTAAAGCAGCGGTTATGCGATGATATGCTGGATACAAATTTAAGCCCTTTTTAATCGCACGCAATCTGAGCTGAATATATTGCTGTTTTGTTAATTTCAAATCCAGAAATAATGGTAAGGCCTCCTTATTTCTGAACTGTTTTGCATCGCTCGGAGTTGGTATACTTTTGAGAATCCGTTTTGTTCTCACTGGACTAGCTTTAACAACTTTTTCAATGATATCCACATTTGTAAATTGGTTCTGTGATCGTAGTTGAGGTAGGAAAGATTCTTTTATATTTGTACAATCAATTTCATCGTTAACATCTTTAAGTTTCCGCCTTTAGATCTATCGCTGCAGTTGTCCAATGATTTGCGTGGTCTTCCTTAGCTTATCTTGCTTTGCTGGTTCTACAGCGACAGTTAGTTTATATAAAACTTTCGTTTACTGTACCTAACTTCTTTGTAGCGTTTTTAGTGCTTTCACGAAATTAGATATTTGTTCTTGTATTTCGGTGCTACACGAATTTAAGTTTAATTTTATTTTAACGTAACTAAGAACATCTTCCTGGTTTTTATTTCAAACCAGTTCTTAATAACTGAAGCTCTCCATATGTTACTAAATATTTTTATTTGCGTCTGTTATGTTTTATCACTTGCGAATATACGTCCGTACACTTAAAGGATTAACTTATTACTGAGTAAACACTTATCGAATCCGTAATTGTAAAGATTTTTAGATACATGATATTCACACATTGATCTTTAGTTTCATAGCAGGTAGTACTTAAATTGAACAAAACTGCACTTGTTAGCAAGACCTTAATATCAGGTAAAACTTATTAGTATATCGTCAGTATGGGGTTGTTTTTTTATCTTTAGTGGTTTAATGTTGCGATTATTGACACACTTATAAAATTGTTTATGAATTCGGTTGACCGTAAAATTTGATAACAGGTAAATTTAGAAAGAGATTATATGTCTACTGTAGAACCTATTGTGATAATTTTATGACTTATTTTTTTGCTGATCAAAACAAAGCAATACAACGCTTTCGCAGTTATTATATTTAATTATTTCATTATAAGCTATAAAATACCTAAAGCACATATTTAATTCACCATTGTACACGAGTACTTGTAGGTCTCTTTAAATTATCGTAATTTAAAAGCTATCCACATAAATCTAAAAGCTATCCACATAAATCTATTGCTGCTAACTAAAGGAGATAGTTCACACTACGTTCTTATACGAGACATGTCCAGGTGAGATTAAAAAATTAATATTCAATTAAAATAGTTTCACAATTTATTTATTATTTCTTTTTTTAGATTTGCGCGATCGAGTTTAACCAAACATGTCAACAAAATATTCATCTGTAATTCGTGTTTACATTTCACGCACAACGACGGACTTTTTGAGGTACATAAATTTACTTGTAGAAAAAGAGTAAGTTATATGCCTAAGCCTGAGAAAGCGTTTATAAGCTACTCTAATTATTATAAGGAACTAGAGGTCCCATTCACTATCTACGCAGATTTTGAGTGTATATTAGAAAAGGTAGAAGATAGAATAACCTCAAAAACTTGTAATGTACAAAACATGTTCCATACGCATTTAGTTGCTACATTAAATGTAGTTTTAATGATGAATTATATGTATTTAGAATACATTGCGGCGCTGATTCGCCTAAAGTTTTTGTAGAAAATTTAATTAAGGATGGTAAAGATATATACCACAAATATTTAAATAAAATAGTTCCAATGAAGTTGAGTGAGGAAGAAGAAAATATGTTTCAAAATGCTACAAATTGTTTTATCTGTGGTAATGTATTAGAGTCGGATAGAGTACGAGATCATTGTCATTTTACAGGAAAATATAGGGGGGCTGCACATAATGACTGTAATTTAAATTATAAAACTTCCAACTTTATTCCTATTTTCTTTCATAATTTTTCGGCATATCATTCTCATCTTTATATCAATGAGTTATCAGAAGACAAGCATGAGGGTGAAATAAAAGTAATTCCCCTCAATAAAGAATTATATATATCATTATCGAAATTTATTCGAGTAGAGGATAAAGAGTTTTTGGAGCTTCGTTTCCTAGACTCTTACAGGTTTATGGCGTCTAGTTTAGATAAACTAGCTAGCAATTTGTCTGCAGAAAACTTTCATATTATTCGAAAGAATTTTGTTGATGATGTCAATTTTAATTTAATAAGGAAAAATGTGTGTTCCCTTATTCATACATTGATTCGGAAGCTCGATTGAATGAGAAAGAACTTCCAGCTCGGGAGCATTTTTTCAACTCGTTAACGAACAAAGAGTGTTCCATCGCTGATTATGAACACGCAAAAAATGTTTGGGAAACGTTTAAATGCGATAATCTTTTTGATTACATGAAACTGTACTTAAAAACCGATGTTCTCTTGCTGACAGACATTTTTCAGAATTTTAGAAAAATTTGCAAAAGTATTTATAAGTTTGATCCATGTCAATATTTCACAGTCCCTGGCTTATCTTGTGATGGGATGTTGAAATGCGTCGGCATTAAATTAGAGCTACTCACAGATCATGATATCTATAATTTTATATCGAATGTCATAAGAGGAGGACTTGTTCAATGTGTAAGAAGATATTCCAAAGCGAATAATAAATATTTAGAGGACTATGACATTAATAAGCCTTCAGAGTATCTAATGTATTTGGATGCGAATAATTTGTATGGCTGGGTAATGTCAAGTTATCTTCCATATGGAGGCTTTGAGTGGATTGATGATCAATCAAATGAATTTCTAAACTTTGATGTAAACGAAATATCTGACACATCGCCAACAGGATACATTTTGGAAGTTGATTTAGATTACCCCATCAGTCTCCACGATGAGCAAAACGATCTTCCATTTTGTCCACAATCCAAAAAATTGGAGGATCGAAATGTTTCAAACTCATTGCCGATTTGCATTGTAAAACAAGATATGCTATACACTATAGAAATCTGAAGCAGTGTTTAGAATATGGCCTTATTTTGACGAAAGTACATAGACTATTAAAATTTAATCAATCGGATTGGTTGAAAAAGTATATAGATTTAAATACTTATCATAGAACTTTAGCAAAGAATGCATTTGAGAAAGATTTTTTTAAACTGCTCAACAACGCAGTTTACGGCAAGACTATGGAAAACGTTGATAAGCGTAAAGATATTAAAATTGTTTCACAGTGGGAAACCACTAATAAGAAACATTTAGGTGTTAGAGCGTTAACTGTAAACCTAACTTTCATAGTATAACAAAGATTTCTGAAAACTTGTTTGCTATACAATTAGATCGCGTTTCTAGTCAATATAATAAGCCAATGTATTTAGGTTTTGTGGTGCTAGAATTATCCAAGTGGAAAATGTATGATTTCCATTATAGATATATGAAACCCAAATTTGGAGATAATATATCAATAAACTGTATGGATATTCCAATATCCATATAGTTTAGCATTAATAATAAGCATTGAATAATTATGCTGATAATATTGAGTTTGAGATCAAATTACCTAATAATGATGTAATAACAATCGATCTAAACTTTAATCTGCTGAAAGCTAGTATACCGTGGGGGGATGCACCAGTTACATCATCAACAACAACAAGCTCAACAATAGAAAGCGGAGATGGTGAAAAACGTGAATTCTTTACAGTTGACGAGGCGATTGAAGCTTTCAGGCAAGATCTTATTTTAAAAGAAAAGGATATTGCAGGTACAATTCAAAGCGAACAACCATTCTATAGACATTTCAAGTTGATATACGATAACAATTCCTTAACCATACAATGCACCTACGATAGTAATTACACAGTACGACAAAATCAATTTTTTTGAGTACACATGAGAAATGTTAACAGAATATGAAAATAGGCTTAAAAACGTGTCTCGGCGTTTTGCTGTAGCACGTCAGAATTTTGAGAAAATCGATTTTAAAGATTCGAAGGACAGTGGAGGTTCACTTGTAACGTAGTACTATTATAAAAAGTTCTATAAAAATAGAATGGGTGAACCGATTTAAGTGCTTGAGCCAGTTTTGAAAAAGGAATTAAATTTCGATTTGTTTTTATTAAAAAAAAAAGAAATCCGCTAGATGGCGCTTTAATTTTCATGTAAAATTAAAAAATATCCAAAAAATGTACGAAATTCATTAAAAATACAATGTTGTTGATTTGAAATCCAATAACTAAAGTAGAATCTTTTTCGCTGGCCGGGAATTGCTTGATTCAGCGATTCGGGCTCCGAGCCAGATCAAACTAAAAATATTATTATTCAATTTCAACGAGCTTACAGATCGGGGTTTCTGCAATTAAGATATCATATTAATTTTTGTATTTTTACATTACATTTACCTTACATTGAATTACATTACATTTTTGGATATTAATTTTTGTATTTTTACATTACATTTACATTACATTGAATTACATTACATTTTTGGATATTTTTTAATTTTACATGAAAATTAAAGCGCCATCTAGCGGAAAAAAACGTTTTTTTTAAGTACTACGTTACAAGTGAACCTCCACGATCCTTCGAATCTTTAAAATCGATTTTCTCAAAATTCTGACGTGCTACAGCAAATCGCCGAGACACGTATTTCTTTATTTTAAGCCTATTTTCATATTCTGTTAACATTTCTCATGTGTACCAACCACTGTCGTACTGTGTTATGAACGACGTACTCTCAATATTTCATGCTTCGAATATTTTGAATATCAATCTGAACGAGTTTTGAGCAATGGAGATGTTGAAATGATACTACTACCTTCTACCGAAGGTCACTCGGATATTGAAATTATTAACGTTAAAAGTTATCAGCAAACGTATGATATGATTATAACCTAAGTCTTAAATTGATTAAAATAATATTATATGTATATATATATATATATATATATATATATATATATAATACTAATAATGCATGCTAATAAATCTATAGGTAATCATTATTTTATTATCAGTTCTAGCAATGCGTTTAATAAAGCATTAATAATTAGCATTGAAAAATTATGCTGATAAAAATGCTGATAATATTGAGTTTGAGATCAAATTACCTAATAATGATGTAATAACAATCGATCTAAACTTTAATCTGCTGAAAGCTAGTATACCGTGGGGGGATGCACCAGTTACATCATCAACAACAACAAGCTCAACAATAGAAAGCGGAGATGGTGAAAAACGTGAATTCTTTACAGTTGACGAGGCGATTGAAGCTTTCAGGCAAGATGTTATTTTAAAAGAAAAGGATATTGCAGGTATAATTCAAAGCGAACAACCATTCTATAGACATTTCAAGTTGATATACGATAACAATTCCTTAACCATACGATGCACCTACGATAGTAATTATGAACGACGTACTCTCAATATTTCATGCTTCGAATATTTTGAATATCAATCTGAACGAGTTTTGAGCAATGGAGATGTTGAAATGATACTACTACCTTCTACCGAAGGTCACTCGGATATTGAAATTATTTACGTTAAAAGTTATCAGCAAACGTATGATATGATTATAACCTAAGTCTTAAATTGATTAAAATAATATTATATGTATCCTCCCAAAAACCATTCAAATAAAGAGAAATTTTATATTATTTAAAAAATTTTTGTTTTTATTTCATCATAGTATCGTCATAGTATCATATAAAAATTTTAGACACAGATGTCCACAATTGAATGAATCATAATTTTGTTCTCGCTTATAATTATACATTAAATTTTAGCCTAAATATTTAATCACTTCCAATGGTGGCTGCAAATTACCAAAGCTATCGAAATATTCCTTCTTATCAACAATTTTATAGTACGCTACCCAATGCGTGCCAGCTCCGATTGAAGAATCCAAATTTATGATACCACACTCTCTTAGACGCGAACGTTTTGGGAGTGAATCTCTCATAAATACACCTCTAAAATGTGGTATGTTTGATGCAAACTTCTTTAAATCGGTATCAGTTAATGGTCTGTTAGGTAGCGTCTTTACTAGTTTTTTGTTGATCCATTGCGTACAAGCCCATACCCCTTCTTATATGGTTTGAGATAAAGACCTTTTCCCATTGCTATCGATTCCATTGTAATGTTATGTCTCTGCGCCTCATCAAGTTGATTTTTTGCACTTTTTGCTGAATTCACTGCTTTAGCAATGGCAGCTTCTCCACCTGCTAGACTACCAAGAGCTCCAAGAGCTGCTATTATCGGTATAAGAGGCAAAAAGCCACCAATTTTCGGTACGCTAATAATACGAGGTATTACAGCTTTCGACTTTTTACCTTTAAATGAGTTTTGAATTGATTTGCGTGCAATCTGAATAGCACTCGAAATATCTTGGGGTTTTTTCTTTTTTAAAATTTTTGTGGCGGCCTTTACTGCTGTGCTAAAAAGTTTAGTGCCACCACTACCACCTTTCCTTTTTTGAATTCCCATACCGAATTTTACTTTAGCTTTCATAGCGTTAGTCACCAAATATGCGTTAGCTCTTTCTCCGATATTAGTATCTTTATCCAAAACTCGTTTCCACGCTCTATTTTCAAGTATTTTATCAGCTTGATGTCTTGAGTACAAGTCTTTGTTTTTCGAGTATGCTATATCGTGTTCTCTACAAGCTGCATCTAATGGATTTATTCCCTTGTCTTCTCTATTCAAACGGGTTTGAAGTTTTGTTCCAGGTCCACAAAATTGATAACCGGGCAGATGAAACTCAAATGGTAGTTTATTTATAACTTGATTTAGTAATCCTCCTCCAAAGACGTTAGTTTTACGATTAATATTTTTAGCATAAACTAACACCATTTTATAAGAAATAATGTGAGATAATGAGGCTCCACTTTATGACGTTGACTATATATATATATAGTATATATATATATATATATATATATATATATATATATATATATATATATATATATATATATATATATATATATATATATATATATATATATATATATATATATATATATATATATATATAATACTAATAATGCATGCTAATAAATCTATTGGTAATCATTATTTTATTATCAGTTCTAGCAATGCGTTTAATAAAGCAAGATAAGAGTATAGAAGTAAGAAACGTGGATTTCTCAACCAATACTATTTGCAAAACAAGACATAGCTCCTTGCTACCTACTTCTATTCGTGCTCTAATTGTGGGTCCATCCAATTGTGGAAAGACTAATGTGATGATTGGATTGATTGAAAGTCCAAACGGATTTAAATTTGAAAATCTATACATCTACTCTAAATCCTTATTTCAACCTAAATATGAACATTTAAAAAATTTGATAAAACCGATTAAAGGAATGGGCTACTTCACATTTTCGGATAATGAGTCTGTTATACAACCTGAAAAGATTAAAAATAATTCAATTATGATATTTGATGACGTTGCGTGTGAGAAGAGGAATAATATACGAGACTATTTTTGTATGGGAAGACATAAAAATGTGGATTCATTTTACTTATGCCAAACTTATACACGAATTCCAAAACATCTAATTCGAGATAATGCTAATATTATAATCATGTTTAAACAAGATGAAATGAATATGAAGCACGCTTATAGCGATCATGTTGGAACAGATATGAGTTTGGAAACATTTCACGAAATATGCCGAGAATGTTGCAGCGATAAATTTGGATTTCTAATGATTAATAAAGATGATGAATTGAATGAGGGGCGCTATAGAAAGCAATTTAATACATTCATAACAATATAAAACTGTTTGAATAGTATATACATATATTAGTACAGCACTACCCTTTTAAACTGTTGGATTGAGAACTGATCTGATACCTGGTAGCTGATACATGTTAGCTGTTACCTGTTAGCTGATACCTGTTAGCTGATACCTGTTAGCTGATACCTGTTAGCTGATACCTCATTATCAAGTTGCAATAAATCATGACGTCTGAAAAAGTGTTAACTGAGTTGATAAAGACGAAGAAAGAATTGAGAAAAAAATGTAAAAGCATAAAAATGGGTGAAGCTGATACTCTAAATCAATTGGAGGAGACATTTAAACATATAACACAACCAATAAAACAATTAATTAGCGAAAGTAAGAAAGTTCCATTGAAGCGTCACAATAGAAAATTGAATAATGCAGATAAATTTATTCCCAACATGATGTTAAAGAGATCGATAGAAGATGATCCCTATGATGATATGAAGAAAAAAAGGTTGAGAAAATTTGATGGCAATGATGATGTTGAATATAATGATATGTTTAATAAATCATTAATAAAGAAGGAAACAAGTACTCCCAAAAGATTAGAAAAAGATGAGTCAAACGATGAATTTTTCTCTGAACACGATTTCCCACAAGCCAATAATGATGATTATGATGATACATCAAACGTAATGAATTTAACGGAGTTGGCAAGAAAAAACAAATTGGATACAAACTATGGAGCACACAAAAAGGAGTATAGCGGTGAATGGATGTTTGGTGATAACCTTTTAAAGTTAAGTGAAGATAAAGTTAAAATCGGGAATGAGAATTGGGCTCTCACTCCAGGACTATTCAAATTATTGTTCGTTATTAAACCTCAAAATTATGATGAAACTGATTTAGTTATCTATAAAAATATATTGCTGAAAACTAATGCATACAGACGAGATTATAAGTCTGATGGTCAGATAAAGGGTTTTTTTTATTTATTGAATGATTCTAAATCTAAACATAAAGGAGCCGGTATGATGAAATTAAATCCATACAAAACAAACTATTTATATTGGGATGATCCGAATGAGCTAGTAGATCGTCTAAGACTGTTGATCGCATCGCAAGCAGCCGGACACACTAATCATAATAACGAAATTGTATCGATTATTGAAGAGTTACGAGAAGCTGATATAATTATAAAGCCGAATGAGATTATGTCTGTAGACAAATTTGGTCACTTTAGTAACTATAAGAAGAAGGCATTAAGCAAGGATGTGCCTAAATGGTTTGGCTTTACTCTGGACAAAGATAAAAACATTGATTTCCAAAACAAAAGGATCAAGAACATCAGAACTCCACTCGAAGAAACGGATGCGGTTAACAAATCTTTTCTGTTTACACAAATCAGCAACGAGCAAAAAATATTAAAGAACGGGATAAACTGGGAGATTATTCGTTTTAGAGAGGAGCTTTCAACATTTAAATTACAAACTAAAAATATTATCAGCAGCGAGCAAAAAATATTAAAGAACGGGATAAACATGGAGATTATTCGTCTTAGAGAGAAGCTATCAACATTGAGATCACAAATTAAAAATATTCTTGAGGTGCTAAAAAAACATGGATGAAAAACGAATGCTTGTGAACGAATTACATTAACACGCTCGCAAACGATTTTTACGACGAAGAGTTGTGATGAAGGGTATAGATGACTAATGGCAAGCAGATTTAGTTGAAATGGGGAGTTACTCGAGACAAAATAAAGGATATCGATATCTCTTAACAGTCATCGATACATTCTCAAAATTTGCTTGGATTCAACCACTTAAGACTAAAACATCTATAGATGTTGTTGAAGCTACGAACAACATTTTAAAATGTGGACGAATACCAAAAAACCTGCAAACTGATGATGGGAAAGAATTCCTTAATAAACACTTTAATGATTTAATAAAAGCACATAAAATTAATCATTACTCTACATTCAGTGTTATGAAAGCATCCATTGTAGAACAATTTAATAGAACGCTAAAGGGTATGATGTGGAAAGAGTTCAGTTATAATGGGTCATATCATTGGCTCGATAAGTCTAAGGATTTGATAAAAGACTATAATAAAAAATATCATCGTACAATTAAAATGGCACCCAAACAAGTTAATAAATCTAATGAGAAGAAATTGTTGGATACAGTTTACAGTCATTTGAATATTCATCCACCATCAAAATACTGTGTTGGTGATCATGTACCCATCAGCAAATACAAACATATTTTCGAAAAAGGATTTACCCCCAACTGGACAGCTGAAATATTCAAAATCAACTCAATACAAAATACCTACCCCACCACATACACTTTAGAAGATTATCAAGGAAATCCAATTAAAGGAGGATTCTATAATGAGGAGCTTTCCTGTAATCGCTATCCAAACTCATACCTTGTTGAGAAAATTTTAAAAACTGTTGGAGATCGAGCGTTTGTCAAGTGGTTGGGCTTTTCAAATGAACATAATTCTTGGATTAAGAAAAATGAAATAATGTAATAATAATAAATAAAAAATAAAAAATATAAATTGATTGTAAAAATCAAAATATTTGTTGATTAATTTATTTGATTGAATACGAATCCGGACCGTAATTGCCGTAGATGTATTTTACTCACTCTCGATTACTTTATTTTTGCTAGACCCACTCCTCCCTCCATCCCTCACACCCCAATCCACACCCCAATCTCCCAAAAGTATTTTTTTTTATTTTGTTCTTCTATTTAAATTTTTTTTCTTGTACTATTTTGTTCTATATTAAATTTAGCTAGCTTTCCGGCTGGCGATGTCTTCACCAGCTTATACTTTCCACTTCCAAGCTCTTGAACATCATCATTACTCATAGCAGCATACGATTTAGACAAAAACACGACATTATCCTCCGTCTCCAACATTATTCTTTCTCCGTATCGTGTATTGATTCTCACCGCATGGAGAATTGCTATCGATGTATTCTCCTCAACATCCTTCAAATGAAGGATTTCCTTATTTGGCTGGTGTGCTTCCATGCGCGTTAGGAATGTTGCCATTTTGCATGATGTTTAATTTTTAACTTTTCATAGAAGTGAGACCCCTTTTTATATACGTGTCTCTTCAACACTTTAACGCGATAAAACAAACGTTTGTGGGAAAACGTAAACGAAAACAACAACTTTTATGATAAAAGTCAAAACCACAAAAATAACTAGATCCTCAAATTTTGTATGCATATCGGAGCCACAACCAAAGTAAATAACAATTTTTGTGTAGTTTAATAAGATTTTTTTATCGAAAATATTTTTCATTGAATGCAAGCAACAAAGTTTTATATTTTCTCATCAAATCATCAATTTTTCTACCTCTCATCTGGAAGAAAACACACTCGCAGACATCCGACAAGTGCGTAGATGCATCCGGAATAATGTTCACCATATTCTGTCTTGATTAAGCGTCTTCCTTCATGTTCATCCATTAATTTGATATATGCTATCATTTCTTTCGTGTGAAACTCAAAAATGTGGTTTTCATATTCGTTAATAAACGTAATTAGATCGTTTTTATCTATTGCCGAAGACATATAAATATGGAATACTTAATAGTTAGAACTATAAACCCCTTCACACGTGAAAGAAAGCAGACTAGTAAATATTTTAATAATCATGGAATTTATATGCAAATTCTGACTTTAAATAAACATATCAAATTACATTGCGAGTTATGCAACAAACTTTTCCTTAGTGTTGCGAACGCGAAGGAGCATATGTCTCAGTGTACAGTTTTTTGTTCGACATGTAATGAACATGTACCGAGTAAATATTACTCATATCATAAGAGGACCAATGGACATAGGAGTAAGAAGACAGCAATTTGTTTAAGTGAAAAGGTGAAGCTCCGAATGAGCGCATTCAATGAACGTATAGAAAGCTATACATATACGAATGTTGTAACTGAAATACTGCTACCTGAAAAGTTTTTTAAAGAAGCTGAAGAGTGCATTGTCAAGATCTTGGAAGAATGTCGTGTCAAGCATTTAACATTCAAGGTCAATATGGAGTTGGAATGTGATTATATGAAAGTGTACAGTTTTTTGTTCGACATGTAATGAACATGTACCGAGTAAATATTACTCATATCATAAGAGGACCAATGGACATAGGAGTAAGAAGACAGCAATTTGTTTAAGTGAAAAGGTGAAGCTCCGAATGAGCGCATTCAATGAACGTATAGAAAGCTATACATATACGAATGTTGTAACTGAAATACTGCTACCTGAAAAGTTTTTTAAAGAAGCTGACTAGTGCATTGTCAAGATCTTGGAAGAATGTCGTGTCAAGCATTTAACATTCAAGGTCAATATGGAGTTGGAATGTGATTATATGAAAATCGTATCATCCACTGCTTATTCGACAGAGAGTCAAAAAGATATAAGTATAAATCATATCACTAAAATGTGTTTGACTACTTTGGGTGACGATCTGCAGGAGCTGTATGAGATGCATGCTAAAGATATTTGTACAAAAATGTCTGAATTTCAAGAGCGTGATAGCGGATGGAGTCTTACACGAACCAATTGTTTGAATATAAACATCAACCAAGCGTCAGTTTTCCGTGTGCAAACATATTAAATCATGATGATTATTGCTTCAAGTGGTGTGTAATTGCATGTTTACTGAAAGATTCATCACTTTCAATTAATGAAATGCGTAAGCCAGAAACGTATAAAATTGGTGACATATCATCAAATGTGATACAATTAGATGACATTGCACTGAACTTTTCAACAATGAGCTTTCCATTGAAGCTAAAAGACATAAAAATCTTTGAGAAAAATAATGAAATTAGTGTAAATGTATTTGGCTATGATGATGGGAGAATCGTTGGTCCATACTATTTTACAAAAGACGAAAAAGCTATCCACATAAATCTATAGAAAATTTAATTAAGGATGGTAAAGATATATACCACAAATATTTAAATAAAATAGTTCCAATGAAGTTGAGTGAGGAAGAAGAAAATATGTTTCAAAATGCTACAAATTGTTTTATCTGTGGTAATGTATTAGAGTCGGATAGAGTACGAGATCATTGTCATTTTACAGGAAAATATAGGGGGGCTGCACATAATGACTGTAATTTAAATTATAAAACTTCCAACTTTATTCCTATTTTCTTTCATAATTTTTCGGCATATGATTCTCATCTTTATATCAATGAGTTATCAGAAGACAAGCATGAGGGTGAAATAAAAGTAATTCCTCTCAATAAAGAATTATATATATCATTATCGAAATTTATTCGAGTAGAGGATAAAGAGTTTTTGGAGCTTCGTTACCTAGACTCTTACAGGTTTATGGCGTCTAGTTTAGATAAACTAGCTAGCAATTTGTCTGCAGAAAACTTTCATATTATTCGAAAGAATTTTGTTGATGATGTCAATTTTAATTTAATAAAGAAAAATGTGTGTTCCCTTATTCATACATTGATTCGGAAGCTCGATTGAATGAGAAAGAACTTCCAGCTCGGGAGCATTTTTTCAACTCGTTAACGAACAAAGAGTGTTCCATCGCTGATTATGAACACGCAAAAAATGTTTGGGAAACGTTTAAATGCGATAATCTTTTTGATTACATGAAACTGTACTTAAAAACCGATGTTCTCTTGCTGACAGACATTTTTCAGAATTTTAGAAAAATTTGCAAAAGTATTTATAAGTTTGATCCATGTCAATATTTCACAGTCCCTGGCTTATCTTATGATGCGATGTTGAAATGCGTCGGCATTAAATTAGAGCTACTCACAGATCTTGATATCTATAATTTTATATCGAATGTCATAAGAGGAGGACTTGTTCAATGTGTAAGAAGATATTTCAAAGCGAATAATAAATATTTAGAGGACTATGACATTAATAAGCCTTCAGAGTATCTAATGTATTTGGATGCGAATAATTTGTATGGCTGGGTAATGTCAAGTTATCTTCCATATGGAGGCTTTGAGTGGATTGATGATCAATCAAATGAATTTCTAAACTTTGATGTAAACGAAATATCTGACACATCGCCAACAGGATACATTTTGGAAGTTGATTTAGATTACCCCATCAGTCTCAACGATGAGCAAAACGATCTTCCATTTTGTCCACAATCCAAAAAAATTGGAGGATCGAAATGTTTCAAACTCATTGCCGATTTGCATTGTAAAACAAGATATGCTATACACTATAGAAATCTGAAGCAGTGTTTAGAATATGGCCTTATTTTGACGAAAGTACATAGACTATTAAAATTTAATCAATCGGATTGGTTGAAAAAGTATATAGATTTAAATACTTATCATAGAACTTTAGCAAAGAATGCATTTGAGAAAGATTTTTTTAAATTGCTCAACAACGCAGTTTACGGCAAGACTATGGAAAACGTTGATAAGCGTAAAGATATTAAAATTGTTTTACAGTGGGAAACCACTAATAAGAAACATTTAGGTGTTAGAGCGTTAACTGTAAAACCTAACTTTCATAGTATAACAAAGATTTCTGAAAACTTGTTTGCTATACAATTAGATCGCGTTTCTAGTCAATATAATAAGCCAATGTATTTAGGATTTGTGGTGCTAGAATTATCCAAGTGGAAAATGTATGATTTCCATTATAGATATATGAAACCCAAATTTGGAGATAATATATCAATAAACTATATGGATACTGATTCCTTTGTATACACAATTCGAAAATTAGACTTTTACAATGATATTCGTAATGATATATCCAAGGAGTTTGATACATCGGAATATCCTCAAGATAATGTTTTTAAATTACCCTCCTTAAATAAAAAAGTTTTAGGTAAAATGAAAGATGAAAATAATGGTAATATTATGAAAGAATTTGTAGGTCTTCGATCCAAGATGTATTCAATTAATACTGAAAACTGCAAGGAAATTAAAAAATCTAAAGGTGTATCTAAAGGCGTGTGTTAGATAAACTTTCAATAACAGATTAAAGAAATTGTTTGCTCAATCGTAAAAATATATCAGACGAAATGCTAACTTTTAGATCTAAGACACATCAACTTTATACTCAAAAGTTGAATAAGATAGTTTTAAGCTTTGCTGATGATAAAAGATTTATTAGAGCAGATGGGATATATACTTACGCATGGGGTCATTACAAACTTTCAGAATATGATAATTTTTATAGCCCAGATGATGATAAAATGTTTTTTCATCACAATATTAATTGTAACACTACCAATAATAATAATAATAATTCTAATAATGAAAATGATGTGAATAATGTTATTGATTCTAATTTTGTTAATGATTGTAATAACTCTAATTTAAGTTTAAATGATTCTGATGATGTTTATTTTATGGATTTAGATTACTAAGAAAATATTGTTAAATAAATTTATAATGTTATATCTCCTTTCTGTAAGACCCATAATAGAAAACGAGTGCGTTCTCTATTTGTAACCAGCTTAACATTCCAAATGTGATTAGATCCAAGTGTTAGTAAAGGATTATGACAGTCTGAACTACGGAATGCTAATGGTAATGTTGTTCCACTCTTGATAATCTTTATCATGCTTAGCTTACTCGAGTCCGATAGATGAACATGCGGAATTCTCCATGAAATATTTGTAATAGTTAATTTAGCTCCTTCAATGTTAGTTCCTCTTAGCAAATCTATATCATTCTTGCAACGTAATAAAATAAGCTCATGCTTACAATTTAGCATAATTTTATTAAAGTCCTCAGCGAACGCCAATAATGTTTTCAATGGTATATTAAAGTTGAATAGTTCTTTTTTCACATCTATTTTCTCCCCGTTATTCAACATTTTAAAAGTAGTTACTGCAATGCTATCATTTCTGCCTTTTATAAAACCTTCAACATATATATAGCTTTCGCTAGGCAGCATAAACAAGTCCTGGTTTTGTATCGAAATTCATATCTCATCATTGTTGTTAAAAGAATTGTAGGTATGGGGAATATGTATGATAGTCTTTTTTTATAATGCTATCGTCCGACGCAGGTTTTTCTAAAACGTCAATAATTCCACTCATTTTAATTTTAGATTTAAAGATCGTAGAAAAATTTTATTTTCCAAAGATAAAACTTTATCTATTATTTTTGATCGTGAGTGATTGACTGTTGGTGTTAGAATGTGTGTTGGCGCATGTATCAAACTCTTTTTATTATAAATAATCATTGTACTATTGGTTTTAAGTGCATGCGAAGTGTAATTTCTTCTCCACGAAAATTTATCAAATGATTGTCCTGATCAAGTAAGCGTACTGTTATTGAACTTATCTCATTGCAGTTGAGTGGTAAACAGATTAAGTTTCTCGGAATCTCATCAATTTAATAGCCTGGCGGTACACTGATTCCAAATTCATGTAGCGTGTGAACAGGTGAATTATTCATATATGAATTTACCACAATATTGCATTCAATTCGTATCAGATTTATTTTAGAAATTTGTGTTGGGACATCTGAGTAATGATCTTCTCCTCCACTTAATTTCCTCGCTTCAAATCCCAACAATGATCCAATCGAATTTGATTTATCAAAATAAACTACATCATGAGAGCTATTCAATATCACTTGCATTGTATTGTTATTAGCCTCAATATCTATAATCTTACTAGGATTACTCATTTCATAATGTTCAGATATTATTTCTGCAATATCATCTAATTCATATCATCCAATAGGTAACTCAATAACATCATCACCAATATGAAATAAATTGTTGTTGGCATCAACGTTGGGTATACTATTATATGCATGAAAATCGACAAGAGCACATTTATATTCTCCATTTAATTCGATGGGAGAAAAGTAGCAGGCTCTTAATTCTGATGTCTTCCCACTCAAAGATAGTGTGATTGCCATTTTTGAAAATTCTTTCGAATAATATGAAAGTTCTAGATTATCATATTTTTGTATGAGATGATTAATCAACAAAACAAAATTTTTGGAAACCACAATATTTGTTGTAAACATAAAATCGCAATGATATTTTTACTGAGGCGTGAAATGTTTAATCGGGAAACGAAATATTTTAAAAACCGTGTCATTTAATTGCAATGCAATATTTTGTAAACCGCATAAGATAGTAGTATCAAAAATTTTGTTATCTACAAAAAATTTCACTATAGTAAGTATATAAAGAGAAACAATTTATGAGAATTTAAATAGTCTCTACTAAGCGAAGTATAAAAAATGCAGTTCACGTACTTAACAAAAGATCAGCTCCTTCGATATGGTTAGCGAGGCCGAGCTGATGCAAAAGCAGATTGAAGTTAACCAACTCCTTGATGCCATAAATTGTGATGTAAGGGAGGCCATACGTGATTGCGAGTCGCAGGTGGTGATGGAATTTATTCCACCGAATTACTGGGACGGTATGCGACTTACACCATACGGATTTAAGCAACACGGGGAGGCGTGGTATTGCGTGAATGCAGGTTTTATGATTTTAAATACTTTGGAAGGGTTTAATTATATAAACCCAACATAAATAAAAATAAAAAATAATAAACTGAATTGAATTGAAATAAAAATAAAAGAAATAAAAAACTTGAGTAAAATGAGAATTTTAATTGAATTGGGGGTGGTGGGAAAGCAAAAAACAAATTAGAGTCCAGAGTCGGCGCTGCCACCACCCGACATAATTGGATCTGCCACAGAGTCAGAGTTGCCACCAATCATCGTAATTGGATCTGACCCAGTGTCGGCGCTGCCACTTACCACCGTAAGACGGCGCTGCCGCTAACCACCGTAAGATGGTGCAACCACCCTACCTAGCATAGACACAAACCAAATGCGCGTTGACGCGGTTTTCCGGTTTGGCCACACTGCGATTTTTGCACCATCATACCATTTCACACGTTTTTCCGATCTGGCAACACTGGTCTTTTTGTGCCATCATATCCCCCCCTACTCCAGGGCACTAATACTTTTCTTCAGATTCGGAAAATAATTTCCATTATTAGGCAAAAAATCTTAAACCGAAATGTCAGTAAAAGCCGGTTTTTTATTTTTAAAAACAAATATCGTCGGGAAGAGTAGGCGGTGCCACGCCCCTCTTTTAAAAATAATTTTCAACTATAAAGGAAAGGATAAGTTAATACTTTGAAAAAAAACAGCTAAAATTTAAAAAAAAAAATTATCCATTTTACATATGTATTAGGTATTTTACGTGCATTTTCGTTTGGAAAACTTCCAAATATGATTGTAATATCACTTTAGTAATATTTATCAGAACACAAATTATACCGAATATGTTACTTCTATTTATTCGTCTAGAACCATGTTTGGGGGTAGTGAAGCGCACCTGTGAAGCACCCCTTAACATACCGGAGATATCCGGCGCCCATTATTAACTTACAGGCAATCCCACAACAGACGTTCTATTGACCGGATTGACCCGAAGAGCAATTCTTCGGCCAAGGGCACCCCGGCATACAGTTGCCGCACCAACAACAACAACTTATAGGGTTTTTTTCAGACGTGTGGTTTTTTTAGAAGAAGAATTTAGCTTTAATTTAGAAGAAGAATTTAGCTTTATTATAAATACAAGGGTTTTCCAAAATTTTATAAAATGACTTCTGGTAAGTGGCCGAAACGGCGGGCACGAATAAATTCTAGCCGAGAGGCCCAATTTTCGACCACTTTTTGCAGCATTTGGGGCCGTATGTCAGCAATTACGTGACGAATATTATCTTTCAAGACTTCATATAATCCCAAAAAAATTGTCCAGCGGTGTTAAATCGCACTACCTTAGAGGTCACGCCACAGGTCAAGACGCGCTTACCAAAAGTTTCCTTCAATAAATTGATTGATTCGATGGCTGTATGGCATGTAGCGCCGTCTTGTTGAAACCAAAGGTCATCAACATCCTTTAATTGAGGTACTAAAAAGTCATTAATCATGGCTTTATAGCTTTTCCCGTTGACTGTAATAGTATGACCGGTTTAAGTTTTAAAGAAATATGGAACAATGATTCACTCTGCCCATAGAGCGCACCAAACAGTGACTTTATGAGGATGTAAAGGCGTCTCAACAATGGCTTATGTATTTTCAATAATCCAAACTGGGCATAAAGCAAGTGACAGCAGTCAAAAAGGCTTCTCCAAAAAAAGTGTGGCCAGATTGAAAACCACACGTCTAACAAAAACAACTTTTATTTGCCATTTATATATAGACTCAAGAGGTTTTGAACCGGTTAATCCCTGTTCGATGTGTGGAAGCAAAAGACCGAATTAAACAAACGAGTTAAACAAAAACTTATAGTTCAATTCAAAAATTGTTTATTGATTAATGCTCTTCGTGGACATTAAATTTTTAATTGAAAATAAAAGACATTCAGTAGTGGACAGGCGTAATAAAGGGACTCGCGACTTTAATGCCTTCTACTGTTGATCATTCTTTTTTTATGGGGAGGTAAAAATGTCTCACACATCGTCAGGTTGTCGTCACGAAGCCTGGTATGTGGGGATTGCAACCACTAAAAACCATCCCCATAGATCATACTCCCACCCTGGAACCGCTTTCTAATTACATCAAGTTGGAGCTCTACGTAAATTCTACTGACTGAAGTTTTGACCTACGTCTAAGTCCCGATTTTTTGTGCGCAGTAGGTACACCACGAATATTTCTATATACTTCCAATTTTCTTTACTGGTAGTCATTATATCTGTGATGTTTTCTGGTGTCACATTTCTAGCGTTCACGTTTTGCTCAAGTGCGTGTTTTTCACTGCTCCATCTTGGGCATTCGAAAAAGGTATGTTCTGCATCATTTATGCAGTTATCTCCGTATATACATACAGGACTCTCGGTCTTGCCAAATTTTGTGCAGATAGTTTTGAAAATATCCGTGGCCGGATAGCAGTTGTGTTAGGTAATAGTTTGTATCTCCTTTATCATTTTTCATCCATGTAACAATATTTGGAATGAGCCTCGCTGTCCATCTTCCATATCGTTCATTGCTCCATCTGTTTTGCCACTGCTGCAGCGTTTGTTCCCTTTCACTGTGAAAGTTTATAACTGGCCCATTTCTGCGCGATATCCATAATCGTTTCCTCTCGCTTGCGAGTAGGTCAATAGGTACTATTCGGCTGATTACTAAAATTGCTGCTTCTGAAACTGTTCTATATGCAGAAGATACTCTGAGGGCAGCGGTGCGCTGCGTCGCGGTCAAGAGCTTTCTCTTAATTTTTATGTGCATTCAGTCTGCCCAGATCTCACATCCATACAGAAAGATGGAGTGAGTAGTGGACATCATAAGACTCCTTTTGTTTTGTGATGTGCTGATTTTGCTCCAATGATTACGTCTTGGATTGCAGCGATTGTTGATCTTTTGGGTCTGATCCCATGCTGCCTCTTAGAGAGTCCTCCAGCATTTTCGAGTGTTTGTTGTATTTGTGTATTTAACAGTCTTTCCAATAGTTTCCCTGTAGTTTCCAGTATACATAGCGGTCGGTATGCTGATGTAGTTTCATGGTCACCTTTTCCTTTGCTTATATGACTAAGCGTTGGCGTTTTCATACCTCAGGGAAAATGCATTCCTTAAGGCAGGCATGATACATATTTAACAGAAAGGTGGTATTCTGGTATTATTTTAAGGATTTCTGCTGGTATACCATCTGGTCCTGGAGCCTTGTGGGTTAACAATGAGTTAGCTGCAACTCTCAGCTCCTCTATACTAAATAATGGTAAAGGTTGCTCATTTAGCAGTGTGATATTTTCCACTCTTTCTTCGTGCGTGGGAAAGAGAGAGTGCACGATATTTTTCATCACTCCTTCTGGGAGATTTGGGGTTGGTGTCTGCGCTCCTAGTTTTTACACGACGATCTTGTATCCCAAACCCCAGGGGTCGTTGTAGAGATTATTTCTGAGTTCTTTCCACTTTTGCTTCTTACTGTTTTCAATCGTGGTCTCCAAAGTATTTTTTGCGTTTCTGAGATCATCTGCTTCTGTGGTAGCTTTCCCTTTTTTCTAGCTCTAGTATATATTCTTCTGTGTCGAAGACAGATTTTTCGTAGCTTATCAATTTCATCAGTTCACCAGTAAACTGATATTTTTGCCATCTGGATCCGACACTTTTCATTGACGCGTCACATGCTTTTTGGATGGTTTTCATACTTTTATGTACCAAAGTTCTGGCATCAGGTGAGTTATTTTCTTGATCGATTGCGCGCTGTATGTAATGGTGACCGGATTCTTACAATGAGAATGTGATGTAGTTATGATCACTTCCTGTAAAGTCCTCCAGAACCGTTCAGTTAGTCATCCTATTGGATATCTTTGTCAGGTATAGTGCCCTCACATCCTGGTCTCCAGAAAGTGGGAGTGTCACCAAAATTTGCAATATTTAGGTTTATTCATGCCACCATATCTAGGGTTCGCATGTCTCTTGGGTATGTCATGTCTGATCCCCATTCAATTGCTTTGCTGTTGATCACCTCGGATTACTAAAGATGTCTTCAATGCTTTCGAGCTTTGCTGTGAAGTCTTCTATTTTGTCACTCGTTGTTAGATAACAGCCGAATAATATTATATCATTAGTTATAATCCAGACGAAACCAATTCCTATGCCTTTTTCTTTCACTGTTAAGTTTACTTTAATATGTTGAGGGAACCATATTGCTGCTGTTTTGGATGTATCTTCGATCCAGTAGCCATTTTTGGGGTGACATGCTGTTCACTTATGATTGCCACATCAACTTCTTTTTCCTTCATTAGTTATTTAAAACTTGCAGCCTTAAAGAATGGCCAGAAATATCTTCGATTAGTGTGAGCTATGAATTTAGTTCTAAGTTTATCAAACCTGGTTTATTTCTGAGTTTACTGATTTCTCTAGCTTTATTTTATTTCCTTTGACATTTTCCTTATTTTGTAAGATTTGTGTTCTTTTATATATTTATATTCGTTTGTATGCTGAGAATGTTAATTTTTTTCGGGCAATCTATATAATGTGCCTTTACTCGGCTAGAGTGAACACAACATATGTTAGGACGGACACTATGTTGCTTTTGGTATAAGTTAGTGACACTGACACAAGCAATTCAATTTGTTTGTCCTATAGCTTTGGTTGAAATTCTGTTACTTTTTTTATACGCTGACTGGGATTAACATGGACGGATTTATTCTCGCCGTATCCCTGTTTGTTAAAAGCTTTTGTTTCCGATGGTATTTTTCTACTTCCTTCTCCCTTTTTATGATCAAGTCATGGTAAGAAAAGTGCTAATTTTTGATCATGTATCAATTTCGTGCTAACTATTCTGCAGACTTTGGCTACTGAAATTCAATCAATGTGCGAAGGGAGACATACGAGAACAAATGGTGCATGAGTTGAAACTCCTCCGTATGCATCAATCGGAAAACCGCGGTAAATGCTATAAATATTTCGTTTTAATTATCGCTTTGAAAGCGAACTTAGTGTCGTGGAAAGTGCCAAGAAATACCTCAAATCCGTGTTTAATACAGGCAACTTTATGAATTTAAGTTAAAAATATAAATATTTTCGTTTTTGGTTTGTTTTCGCAAATCGGAGAGTAAATTAATTTGCTTTGTTTGTGCTTGTGTGTGTTGCCAGAATTCGGGTATTTGAGGAAGTCATTATTTTATACGTGGCAAAATATAAAGTTGATACCCTCGAAGTTTAAAAAACTGTTAAACATGCTTAAGCGAGAGTAAAGTAAAAAAAAGAATTTTTTTCTCGTTGTTCTTATTATTATTTTTTTGGAAACAATTTACCCAATTCCACAGCCTCGGCCGTCTCCTCCTCTTCTGATAGGCCTTTCATAGTAGGATCATCAACATCATAGTAAGTGCACAAAAAATCTTTCTTTTCCTGTTTATGTTTTTTAAAAACAAAAATTGTACATGCTTATTGAAAACCTTATAATATCCGAACTGGATTTTTTTTAAATAATTAGTCTTTTAATGTATCTGATAGATTTAGGTCGAATTACATATTATAGTAAATTGTCGAATATATACTCGCAATATTATAAATTTAATACATGTTTAAAAAACATAATGAAGTTCTAAATGCAAAATTTTTTGATTTCCTAACAGTCCAGTGAGTAGGTAATCTATAAGGAGGCCATGAAAACATATGCAGTTTTTTTCACTCATGGTCATGGTTGGAAGGAAAACGATAGGTGTCAACCTCCATACACCGGTTTTTTGTCAAGAAGTTCTTGTTTTCTATTTTCTTCAGGTTATCTATCCCTCTATTGTGTCTTATGTCTCTCTATCCTTAAAATCCTGCACGCATACATTTTAATAGTTATCTACTGTAGCATTTGATGAATAACTGAGCATTGTAGCCCAAGAAACCCCTCAATATGCCGACGAGACAGAAGCCGGAAACTAGATGAGTGCTGCTACAATCTTGCTCAAGCAAACCAAGCCTCAGTTAAGGCCGTTCCAAGTATGTATTTTTTAGGTTATGTGATTCTCTGCTTATTGATGGCAGGATTCGCGATAATTTGTTCTAAATAGTATATATGTATGTAACTGAATCACAAGTCTGGGAATTTTAAGCCTGTTTTGTGTGTTTTGTGTTTGCGACATTATGTAGAGTGAAAAACTCTTGTCATGTGTGTATAACGGATAACTCTAGATTAGTAGAGTGGGCGACTTTAAAATGGTTAGGTCGATTTTGTTCGTAGACGTGGTAATTTAATATTGCAGGTTTTTTGTGTTGACTGTTTTAAGAGTCACGTGTTAGAGATTTTTAACCACGTTTGGTAAGGTAGAATAAAGAATTCCTTCGCGGTTTGCGTGTTTAGGTGTTCACATGGTATAGAATTATACACCGGGTTTGATTTAAACCTCGTGAAATAGGGGCGGAAGCTTCTATAGCCATGTTTTAAGGATCACGTATTTAAACCACGTTTTGATTAAACCTCGTGAGTAGAATAAATAATTACACACAGTCTTTCGGGTGCGTGTATTCGCGATTGTTGTAACTTCAAAGGCACAAGTGTAGATTAGAAATCTTGGCATTCATTTCTCCAAAGTCTTGAAGCGCTTGGGCCACACACTAAATGTCTCTTTATGCTTTATCTTGATGTCCGGAAATGCCTCTTTAACGAGAGGTCATTTTAAGTCTCGGTAAATGTCTGTGTTCCTCATATACCAAACGGCACCGGTGATCGATTGAAATCTTTGGATTTTATCGAGATTGCTCTAGCTTGCTTTTACCCCTATAACTTAGCACCTATAACTTATCGTATAACCACATATGTTTGGTTGCACTGCTGTATAGCAGGACCTGGTATTCAAGGCTTAGAGCCAGTGCAGTTGAAGGACCTTAAGTTTCAGATGAGTCTTTTTATCTTAGATACGACTTCTCGAGGTGTATCCCCAGGTGTGTAACATTATCAGATTGACCTGGGGGCCACCAGCTATTTTTGCAGTCACCGGTGCCCTATTGCTCATATTTGACTCTGAATATTCGGTTTTCTAAGAGAGATTCAAGTAAGTATTTGCAAATACTTACTTGAATCTCTCATACTTAATTTGTCATTCCGTTTGTAACACCAAAATATTGATCAGAGATCCTTTAAAGTATATATAGTTCAATATTTCTTTCTTCAAACTTAAAAATAATCAATATGTTAAATGTATAAGGATAAATACAATGAAAATTTTATAATACAGATGAAAAATGCATTTAAGGAGCATATAACACTACATAAAAGCAAATATACTTTACCAAAAAAGTTCATTGCCTTTTTATAGTAAATGAAAATCTAATTTGTTTAATCTTAATGCTACCATTAAAGTGCTTTATATAAAACCATTTATATATTGTAACATGTTGACTAGAACACATAGAGATGGCAGTGGTAACGACATTGCTAGTGCTTTGCTTAAATTTTAAACGAATTTGTCAAAGAATATCCTTACATTAAAAGTTTAACAATATGAAGTGATTCCTGCGTAATTAACACAACTGATATAACAAGGTTTCTGAAAAGTCGTGATATCGGCATGATAACTTACAACATTTTAGGGTCAGGTAATTCACTTATTGACGAAGTAGACTGTGTCTTTAGAGTAATAGATCGATCCAGCATATTGAAATGCATAGCACCTTTCATCTTATAAATTACTTCAAAGCATGCATCTAAACAAACCCCAATTAAAAAGCTGGAAATGCAACTAATCAATTTTCATGTATATTCAGTGGTGGCAAATATAATGGTTTTTACCAAGGTCACATTTTCAAAAATTAAAATTTTTGTTTATGAATAATATAATTAAGTTCAAGTCAAATTAAAAACTTCTTCAAGAGGAAAACATTTTAAACCGTGTCTATTATAAAATGTGTTATGTTAAACTCTATTTAAATACGGTAACAAAATTAAAAATGCAGATTATTTAATTTGCGCTGGATTAATTAACGGATTAATATCAGCAATTTTGGCACCAAAAGCAGCTTAACTTCTTGCCTGTGAGGAAGTAGATCCACTAAAACACATTGTTTACATAGCAAGATACGTCAAGATAGTACAATTAATGTCGTTTCCAGGGCTTCAGAACATTAAATTGAAAAGGGCATATATTATCATGAACCGATTGTTCAAGATTATCAACTGTTGATTGCCATGGCATGAAATTACTTTAAGCTTTGCTATAAAACTACTTGCTATAGTAGAGGGTATTCAAATTATGAATGTACAACATTATAACCACAGTGTTTGGAAGGTTTAACGGATAATGTTCAACTTAAATAAAAGCTTGAAATCCCGATTCCAATTAAAAAGAAGATATGCTTAGGTCATATTCAGATTTGGGCTATGTTTCTAATAACATATCATTTAGTAGAAACTAAAAATCATTCAAGAAGCAGACGAAAAGACCTTTAGTTGCTAGCAGGAATGATTACAGTTTCGGTAAATCCCGCGACTGCCGATTCTATGTATGTACCGGATTGACCCGAAGTAAACACTATTTGGCCAGGGGCAATCACCTCAACAATATGTGTTTTTGTTCATCATTTTTTTCGTTGTGGAGGCAACACTTCCCGGAATGCCTGCTCTGAGTACTACTATCGAACAAAACGCCGGATCTTGGATCTGCTCTGTTTGTCAGAACCGTATACACCATCGTGCTACGTCTGTTCAGAAGCGGGTCAGGTCTGAACCACATCAGGGAGTATATCGAAGCAGACTGTGTTGTCTAGTGTTGTATCAACGAAGTTAGCAGAGGGTCTCTGAATTTGGTGTCGTTATCGCCGTCTTCATTTCTATCGTCGTTGTCATCATCATCCATCTTTGAGACTCCCCGCAGTCTCCATCGCAACAGCATCAACATATACAGCAACTTACACCACAGACTGCTGTTGCCACACCTAAAGTGCATCAATTTTTCAACTTAATTGCAATGGCCTGCAACAAAATCAAGAAGGTAATAGAATTTATGTGTCGGAGAAACATCATTGTCGCCGCGAACCAAGAAACTGAATGCCACCTGCAGCCTGCACAGTTGTGACGGATACAGCGTGCTATGTAAGGGTAGCACCAGTAGTGGAGGTGGGGAACTTGCTTTCCTGTTACCTCATTCTGTGCAGTACAGACCTATTTTGTCTGAGCTTGACTCTAGAGACCTAAACATGGAATGTAAGTCTGGAACTGCCGAGACAGATCTGTACAATGTATACTCCTCGCCGGTAGGTAGCTGTGCCGCGCGTTGTTTGCCTGCCAATAGCAATCAGCTACAAGGCAATAACCGCTTGGTCCTAGGATACAGTAGCCGAGAAAAAGCTCCAGCCAGCAGCCGCTCGCCATATCCTGCTGGTCGAATACCCGAAACCAATGGACCAGATGAAGTCAATCCCGTCGAAATTCCATTGCTTGCAACTGCCAATGAAGTCATGCATTTATAAGTAGAGAAACCGGTTATCCGGGTAATGCATACGGATATGATCATGTAACGCCTAAAATGATCATGGAACTTCCTTTTATTGCCGTGAGGTTCCAGTCCAAAGATTTTAACTAAATTTTAAGACATAGTTACTTTACGAAATTCGGACAATTTGTGGAAGATGCAGTATTGTTTATTGACATTCGTCTTGAATTACTGGATGTCGTAATTGGTGGAAAATACTTTTGCCGGAAGTCGATTCCACATACGGACAGTACGGACGAAAACGAATTCGATCTGTAGTGTATAGTGCGGTCAACTGGCCAATCGGTAACAAATGGGTATGCATTTCTAGAAATTCGTATAACCCTGCCGAACATCCCTACGTCAGGAATAAGACCACGGATGCCTGAAGAGCACACACATTCAAAGTAGCGATAGAACAGTGACAGACAACCGACATTTCGACGATGCTCCAGGGAAACAATAGAGATGGATACCTACTTTCAACTATTAGCACCACCGCTCTCCTTGAACACGGTCCAGAAGATCAGAAGAAGTTAATAATTTCTTACACCGCTTTAAGAAGCCTATACACTTGAGTGCTTCTTTCGACACTTAAAATACATGCCTCGCCCAACGAGCGTCACATTGTATTTTCATGCATAGAACATCAAGTGCATCTGATTGTTCGACATCCATACCATCGATAGCTAATGACGACACTGTTGGGTCAGTGAATCGCTTCTAAGACAACAAGTAGCACTGTGTCTTAATCGCATTAAAATATACTCTATTGACTCGACCCCATTCAGAAAGGGCCAGTAACTCCCGGCCAAGTGTCTCTTCCATAATTCGCCTTTTGTCTTCAATATCTCGAAGACTCGGCCTACGATCGAATGAGTATGAATGACATATTGCTGTCATCCGCGAAAGAGTAGATTGGACCCAAAAGATCGTCAATCATAAAATATGAAACAACGAGGGAGAAAGGACAGAGCCTTGCGGTCAGCCTATGTTTATTGGATGAGAAACCATCTACAACAACTCGTATAGTGCGATCACTGAGAAAGCTTGATATAAATCCAGCAAATGTATTACCGACACCAAACGTTATCATATTTGATAAGAGTGCACCGTGTCAGACTCTATCAAATGACTTAGAGATATCCAGAGCTACGACCACACTCTCACCAAACTGGTGGATAGACCGACTTCAACGCGCCGATAAAAAAGCCATAAGGTCTCCCGTAGAGCGATTTCTACGGAAACCATACTGTCAATCGCTAAGCAGGTGGTTGAACTCGAGATATATCACAAGATGGTGGGTTACCATGCTCTCCATAACCTTGGAGAGCGCAGAGCAAATCGCGATTGGCCGATAATTCGCTGGATTAACAACCTTTCAACACGCTGGGAAGACTCCCGCACGATAATCAAGGTTGAAAAGGTTGCGCAGTGGAAGGGCTAGCGTTGAGGATCACTTACATAGGACAAGTACCGAGATACCATCCGGGCCCTGGGACTTACTTACATCGAGATTCGCAAGAACCCTTTTAACTCCACGAGTGCAAAAAAACATCTTAGGTATGGAAGTAGATACTTTTTCGATCTCAGAGAGAGGTTGATTGCATTTCCGCAAGGAAGAATTTCCTGCAAACATTTCAGCCAATAGGTTAGCTTTATCAACTCGGTCATATTTAACAAGCGTTGGGATAGATAAAGAACTATCCGTTACTCTTCTTACAAACGACCAAAAGCTCTTACTTCCCCTGGGAAAATTAAGAACCTTTGTAGGTAGACGTTGCTCGTGAAACAACTTTTCACTCCTAAGCACTCTGGCACACGACATTCTTGCCTGTATACGCAGTACAGTATTAGCGTTGTTGTTTAAACGCCAATTTCTGAACGCCTCCTCTTTGGACCTGACAGCATCCCTGCACGCCTGGTTAAACCAATTATTTTTGGCAGGCTTAACCGACATAATTTTAGTTGGAATAAACGTCTTCATTCCAAATAAAATTATATTTTCGATCATTTCAGCCGCAGCATTAATGTTATTATCAAAAAAGCATAGCTTCCAATTGAAATGCTGGAAAAAGTGGTTAAGCTTAACTCAACGTGCAGCAAATGTATTACCGACACCAAACGTTATCATATTTGATAAGAGTGCACCGTGTCAGACTCTATCAAATGCCTTAGAGATATAAAGAGCTACGACCACACTCTTGCCAAACTGGTGAATAGACCGACTCCAACGCGTCGATAAAAAAGCCATAAGGTCTCCCGTAGAGCGATTTCTACGGAAACCATACTGTCGATCGCTAAGCAGGTGGTTGAACTCGAGATATATTACAAGATGGTGGTTAAGCATGCTCTCCATAACCTTGGAGAGCGCAGAGCAAATCGCGATTGGCCGATAATTCGCTGGATTAACAACCTTTCAACACGCTGGGAAGACTCCCGCACGATAATCAAGGTTGAAAAGGTTGCGCAGTGGAAGGGCTAGCGTTGAGGATCACTTACATAGGACAAGTACCGAGATACCATCCGGGCCCTGGGACTTACTTACATCGAGATTCGCAAGAACCCTTTTAACTCCACGAGTGCAAAAAAACATCTTAGTTTTGGAACTAGATACTTTTTCGATCTCGGAGAGTGGTTGATTGCATTTCCGCATGGAAGAATTTCCTGCAAACATTTCAGCCAATAGGTTAGCTTTATCAACTGGGTCAGCGAATGCCCGGTCGTATTTAACAAGAGTTGGGATAGATAAAGAACTATCCGTTACTCTTCTTACAAACGACCAAAAGCTCTTACCCCCCCTGGGAAAATTAAGAACCTTTGTAGGTAGACGTTGCTCGTGAAAAAACTTTTCACTCCTAAGCACTCTGGCACACGACATTCTTGCCTGTATACGCAGTACAGTATTAGCGTTGTTGTTTAAACGCCAATTTCTGAACGCCTCCTCTTTGGACCTGACAGCATCCCTGCACGCCTGGTTAAACCAATTATTTTTGGCAGGCTTAACCGACATAATTTTAGTTGGAATAAACGTCTTCATTCCAAATAAAATTATATTTTCGATCATTTCAGCCGCAGCATTAATGTTATTATCAAAAAAGCATAGCTTCCAATTGAAATGCTGGAAAAAGTGGTTAAGCTTAACTCAACGTGCAGCAAATGTATTACCGACACCAAACGTTATCATATTTGATAAGAGTGCACCGTGTCAGACTCTATCAAATGCCTTAGAGATATAAAGAGCTACGACCACACTCTTGCCAAACTGGTGAATAGACCGACTCCAACGCGTCGATAAAAAAGCCATAAGGTCTCCCGTAGAGCGATTTCTACGGAAACCATACTGTCGATCGCTAAGCAGGTGGTTGAACTCGAGATATATTACAAGATGGTGGTTAAGCATGCTCTCCATAACCTTGGAGAGCGCAGAGCAAATCGCGATTGGCCGATAATTCGCTGGATTAACAACCTTTCAACACGCTGGGAAGACTCCCGCACGATAATCAAGGTTGAAAAGGTTGCGCAGTGGAAGGGCTAGCGTTGAGGATCACTTACATAGGACAAGTACCGAGATACCATCCGGGCCCTGGGACTTACTTACATCGAGATTCGCAAGAACCCTTTTAACTCCACGAGTGCAAAAAAACATCTTAGGTATGGAAGTAGATACTTTTTCGATCTCAGAGAGAGGTTGATTGCATTTCCGCAAGGAAGAATTTCCTGCAAACATTTCAGCCAATAGGTTAGCTTTATCAACTCGGTCATATTTAACAAGCGTTGGGATAGATAAAGAACTATCCGTTACTCTTCTTACAAACGACCAAAAGCTCTTACTTCCCCTGGGAAAATTAAGAACCTTTGTAGGTAGACGTTGCTCGTGAAACAACTTTTCACTCCTAAGCACTCTGGCACACGACATTCTTGCCTGTATATGCAGTACAGTATTAGCGTTGTTGTTTAAAAGCCAATTTCTGAACGCCTCCTCTTTGGACCTGACAGCATCCCTGCACGCCTGGTTAAACCAATTATTTTTCGCAGGCTTAACCGAGATAATTTTAGTTGGAATAAACGTCTTCATTCCAAATAAAATTATATTTTCGATCATTTCAGCCGCAGCATTAATGTTATTATCAAGAAAGCATAGCTTCCAATTGAAATGCTGGAAAAAGTGGTTAAGCTTAACTCAACGTGCAGCAAATGTATTACCGACACCAAACGTTATCATATTTGATAAGAGTGCACCGTGTCAGACTCTATCAAATGCCTTAGAGATATAAAGAGCTACGACCACACTCTTGCCAAACTGGTGAATAGACCGACTCCAACGCGCCGATAAAAAAGCCATAAGGTCTCCCGTAGAGCGATTTCTACGGAAAACCATACTGTCGATCGCTAAGCAGGTGGTTGAACTCGAGATATATTACAAGATGGTGGTTAAGCATGCTCTCCATAACCTTGGAGAGCGCAGAGCAAATCGCGATTGGCCGATAATTCGCAGGATGAACAACCTTTCAACACGCTGGGAAGACTCCCGCACGATAATCAAGGTTGAAAAGGTTGCGCAGTGGAAGGGCTAGCGTTGAGGATGACTTACATAGGACAAGTACCGAGATACCATCCGGGCCCTCGGACTTACTTACATCGAGATTCGCAAGAACCCTTTTAACTCTACGAGTGCAAAAAAACATCTTAGGTATGGAACTAGATACTTTTTCGATCTCGGAGAGTGGTTGATTGCATTTCCGCAAGGAAGAATTTCCTGCAAACATTTCAGCCAATAGGTTAGCTTTATCAACTGGGTCAGCGAATGCCCGGTCGTATTTAACAAGAGTTGGGATAGATAAAGAACTATCCGTTACTCTTCTTACAAACGACCAAAAGCTCTTACTTCCCCTGGGGAAATTAAGAACCTTTGTAGGTAGACGTTGCTCGTGAAGAAACTTTTCACTCCTAAGCACACTGGCATACGACATTCTTGCCTGTATACACAGTATTAGCGTTGTTGTTTAAACGCCAATTTCTGAACGCCTCCTCTTTGGACCTGACAGCATCCCTGCACGCCTGGTTAAACCAATTATTTTTGGCAGGATTAACCGACATAATTTTAGTTGGAATAAACGTCTTCATTCCAAATAAAATTATATTTTCGATCATTTCAGCCGCAGCATTAATGTTATTATCAAGAAAGCATAGCTTCCAATTGAAATGCTGGAAAAAGTGGTTAAGCTTAACCCAACGTGCATTTTCGTATATAAAAAAGGTCAAGGATATTGCGTTAGTGCCCTTTGACATACGGAAGTTGCGTTAAATTGTTTTGCGCGGCGAAAAGCTCGGTGTATTGGCCCTCCGGAGTTGTTTGGCTTGAATGGAAAAGCCAGGCAGAATTATGAACATTAAAATCCACAGCAACGACAATTTCACTGTCCGAATAATTCTCTAAAACTTTCGATATTGAATCAGAAAGGGAGTCGAAGATGTTGAGGGAAGCCTCCCCTTCTGAATTTGGGCTTCTATAATTAAACCACAAATTAAGTACGTGTATTACAATCCTCAATTCAACCCAAAGGGAGTTAAATTCTGGATCTTTTGAACACAAGTGTTACTGGCTCTGAAACACTATGCTCATGAAGAGAGATTTGTGTGATTATTTTGTTGTTGATTTCATGTATTATTTTGTTGATGTTATTGATGGTTGATTTTTGTGTTATGGTTTTGTTATTATTCGTAATTTTTGATGGTTTGAAATTTTGTTATTTGTTTCATGTATTTTATTTGTTTAGTTATTTAGAGTTTGAAATTTGTATTGTTGTTTATTTTAGAGTTTTGCTTTGGTTATTGTTGGCTCATATTTTATTTTGAGATATTTTATATCTTTTGGATGATAAATGACTGGCCCTCGTGATAAAGGGCCAGAAGGCACTTACAGTCATTAACAGAGTGTTCGCGATTTATGCAGAGTAAAAAACTCTAGTTATGTAGGTATAACGGATAACTCTAGAATAGCAGAATGGACGACGTAATTTAGGTTTTGTACGTTTTTCGTGTTTACTGTATTAGGATCACGTAGAATAAAGGATACTACACAGTCTTTTTGGAGTGTTCGTTCGCGATTTGTATTGACTTTTTTAAGGATCACGTATGAGAGCATTTATGCCACGTTACATAAAAAAAAATAATTAATAATTTCGGGCGCGTGAGTTTTGTAGTCTGTTGGGCCGAAACGAGAAAAAAACACAATTTGACAAACTTAGGTTTGATTATTTATTTTTATTGAAAGTAGTGCAGCGGCACTGAACTTGGTTCTTAATATCGTACTTCGCTTCTGTCGTTGAAATGCAAGCATAGCGACAGAATATAGTCTAAAATATAATCTAATACAAACATGCATAAGTATGCTGATTCAGCAGGTATGTTTCTTTCTGGTGTATTTTAAAATATTTTGAATAAGGAGCCTCATTAAAGAATTGTTTCAACAGTGGTTTTAAATAACAATTGAGTTATACTTTGCTTTACTTAGTGCATTGACACTTATGCACTTCTCTTGGGCGGCATAATTTCTATTGCACAATTATTAGGGTTTCTTGTTACTCTTGCAAATTAATTTGAAGTGGGGGTTTTGTTGTTATTGTATTTGTTTGTGTTGGTGTCTGTGTAAATGTAACTGACGTACTCGTGTGTTCGCGATTACTGTAACGGCTGAGGCACAAGTGTAGATTAGAAAACACGGCGTTCGTTCCTCCGAAGTCTTAAAGAGCTTGGACTACACAATAATTGTCTAGTAAGTATCATGACGTTGGAGCTTTTCTTTGTGCTTTATATTGATGTTAAGAATTGCCTCTTGAACGAGAGGTATTTTTAAGTCTCGGTGGATGTTTTCGTTCCTCATATACCAGGGGGCACCGGTCATTTGCCGCAATGTCTTCGATTGGACTCTTTGGATTTTGTCGAGATTGCTCGGGCTTGCTTTGACCCATAGCTGAGCACCGTATAACCAGATAGGTTTGATTGCACTGTGATCCAGGTGGATTCCAATGTATGTAACATTGTCAGATTGATAAAAAATATACCTGTTTAGTTTCAACGTCGGAATTCAGTGTGAAAGTTACCTATGTGCATTTAGCCTCATTGACTTTTATTCTCCAGTCAGAGAGCCTAGATTCTACTCGTCTGAGATGTAACCTAGATTCACAAATGCAATATCGTATCGGCAAAAGTGGTTAGCACGTTTGGGCTGCTAGGGATATCTGTGGTAAACAGAAGGTAAAGGATAGGCCCCTGGGGCACACCAGCTAGTATTTCGCGGTCATTCTAAGTAAGACTCCAAAATTCGATGCATATTTGCTGGTAAGCATTTGCAAATTTTGTTGGTCAAGCTAAAGTGCCAGACCTTGTCAAATGCTTGAGCAAGATACAGATATACAGCGCAGCAATGTTCTCGCCGTTGAAATGATTTTTCAATTACTTGGGTCAGACGGTTTACTCGATGGTGCTGTGACCTTCCCGGATTCCAAACTGATGGTCTGGTATTTTGTTATTTCACACGAGGAAAAGTTTTATTCTTGATAAGGTAACTTTTTCAAATAGTTTGGACAAGCAGGGAAGCAAACTGATCGGCCTGTATGAGAAAGGTATTGTTTGGAAAGTAACCATATCTCAAAATTGAGTTAAATAAGTTTGCCAGGAATTTCACAGCAATATAGGGGAGTTCCAAGATCATTTTAGACTTGATAAGATCATATCCAGGTGCTTTACCTGGATTCACAGTTTCTTTAATGGCATGCAGAACTTCATTTGCGTTAGTAAACAAGGGAATTACGGCAGACATTTTATCATCTGGTGGAAGGAGGTCGCTATTTGCAGGATTTGGACGAAATATCTGGGACAGATGGTTTGCGAAAACATTGCCTTTTTCCTCTTCTGACATTGCCCACTCGCCGTTTGCGTCGCGTATTGGAAATTTCGTTTCGGTGGGCATACTAGTATTTCTTAATGTTTTCCATAATGAGAATTTAGTTGAAGCTGTCTGAGTTAAACATGCAATGAAGCTAGCATGCTGTCTGCTGACTTCATTTCTAAGTGTGCTTTGCAACCTTTTATTAACGTCAGTCAGTCTTAGACGTGCCGCTGGTGACCTGTTTCGCTGCCATTCACGACGAAACCTCCTTTTTTCATTTACAAGTTGCTCTATATCCCAGTTAGTATAAGTATTTAAACTATTTGTCGCGTTCTTTTGTCTGCGTGCAGAGTGAATAGCCGCCTGTTCCAGGATCACGTTCTAGTTGGATATGTTGTTATCGACCTCTTTCGCATTAGAAATTAGATGATTCAGATCTAAATTACTGATAATGTACTTCCTGTAGTTTAACCAGTTTGTTGTGGATAAATCAAGCCTTATTGGCTCGTCTACAAGTACTGTTTTCTCGCGAAGAAGATATATAACTGGCGAGTGGTCTGACGATAAGTCACTAACTCCCCTTATTATACCGAAGTCTATCAACTCAGGCTTTTTGTGTATATCAGAAGGCCAATATATAGGTTGACTGGGCGATATAAAGTCCAATTTAGGTTGACGTCTCGTTTGACATTTATACAGCTGGATCCCCAGTGCGTATGTTTGGCATTGTAGTCTCCAGCGGCAATAAAGTTGCGCCAGAGACCAATGAAAAAGTTCAGAAGTATATCTTCTGATATCGAGAACCGAGGGGGAATATAATGCTGAAATGGTAAGAAAACTACCTTGAATCTGGATACGAATTGTTGTCGCTTGAAGTTAGTTTTGTAAGACTCCTTCAGCGACTTCATGTTTTATACGTTTTCGTATTAGGATACCTGTGCCCCCATGAGCCTTATCGTCAGGGTGGTGAGTACCACAAAATCTAAAAGTAAGTATCTGAAAAATGTATTTTTCTGTCAGATGCGTTTCCGATTATATCAAAATTCTGACAATCTAGGTACTCTGCCAGTTCATGTCTATGTTGGTTCCAACCGTTTGTCTATATCTTTAGAGGGCCTATTTTTTGGTAAGAAGAACTTGAATTAACTGATTGTGGTTACACATGAATTCTTGCATCATTGATTGCTTAGTTGGCATGGACATGTTTATACTCTGTACCAGTTGTTGAATCATTGATTCAGCGCTACCATATTGGGGAATTAGGTGTATGCGCCCTTAGAACATTCGCGTATGTTATACCATTTATAATGCCGTTCCCGTCGCTAGAGTCTGGGATGGCTATTGTAGGATTCGGGGTCTGTTGAATGTCTATTGTAGTATTCGGCGCTTTTGGTTAAAAATGAATTTACGCTTCTCTTCTAGTTTATGTTAAACTTCTTTGTAAACCCTACAACCTCTCTACTTTGCGGTATGTTGCTCCTAGAAATTGCTGCACTTTTTCTGTTCCTGCGATTTGACTTTGCAGCCGGATGATTGGTACAACAAAAACGGTTTGCAAAGTGCAGTACGTTTTTGTGTGTCCATACTCTTGACAATTTTGGCATTCAACGGGACCATTTCTTCAACCGTAATTCTTTTATATAACAAATCTTGAACTCTGTATATAGGAACTTCATTTTTCTTTAGTTTCCGCGTGTCGGGTTAAAGTTCGACCTTATACATTGGTTGGGGACCCTTTTATTATTAAGAACGTTTACTACGGAATGAACGTTAACATTCTCGTTTTCCAGCTCTTGTTTTACCTCATCTGGTCCTACAAATGATTCAATGCCTCTTAAGATTACCGCTATACCCTTACTACTCTTTAGACGATACGTGTAAAAAATTTTATTTCGATCGGTAAAATAACTAGAGATAGCCCGAAAGCCGTTTGCGGTGTATGCCTGAATTTTTGTCTCGGTAATGTTCCATTTCTTTATTGGCACTATGTGAAAGCCACCACTACCAACAAGTTGGCAATGATATTTACTAGCTCATTTGAGCTACTCTCATGTAGGTATATTGGGGCGACCTTGGAGTTGCGGCAATTGCCGAGGTATAAGATTAAGGTTCTTCTTCACTCAGCAATGCAAACCGGTTGTTACCCGTGACAGACGTTGGTGGTTCTTCACCGCTCACAATTTTGCAACTTTTTTTTTTGTTTGTGTTACCTTTGGCAGGGCTGGATTTACGCTTTATAGTAATTTATCGATCCATGCCTGTCTGTACCGCCTTTAACGATTTGTCTTGTTCAGTTCGTTGTTTTCCTGTGTGATTTCGATGTTCGCTGTACCTTCTTTGTTATTATTGTTGTTGCTAGCACTGCCGGGTGGGAGAGTTTTTTGTCTTAGTGACGTTACCTCTCTCATTTCATTGTTCACATCTGCATTTATCGCGAAGTAAGCATTCCGCGAAGTTACGCTGCAGAAAGAGTGTCTGCGTTGTTTTAACTCTTGAGTGAGACTATGGCTCATTATTTGTGAGTTTGTTTAGCTGTGTTTTTTATCTTGGCTATTTTATTTCGCTGTGTTTTAAACAACTGGATTTGTTATTTAACTTAAAATTTTATTTTGTCAAAAACTGCTTGAATTGTTGTTGCTAGCACTGCCGGTTGGGAGAGTTTTTTGTCTTAGTGACTTGAGACTATGGCTCATCATGTTGTGAGTTTGTTTAGCTGTGTGTGAGCCTTTTTATTTTGGCTAATTTATTTCGCTGTGTTTTACACAACGGGATTTGTTATTTAACTTAAAATTTTATTTTGTCAAAAACTGCTTGAATTCCTAACAAGTTAATACTTATTATGAATTCAATCAAACAATTTTAGATAATTATTTTCCCTGCAATTAAGTTTCGTTTTGCACTTTCCCTGCTTTTTTCTGTTTTATAAGAATTAATTTCCGAGAGGAGTTCTTTTTACGACCGTTTTCTTCGCGCGCGAAGAAAAAATAAGAATTTTAACATGACTTTGTAAAACGTAGCGTAAATTATATTTCATAGACATTTATTATGTGTACAGCGTGATACTTTTTTAACAGTCCTCAGTTCCTAATCAATTTGTGGAATATTGGCAAGAATACATATCTGTTCCATTTTCTATTTCCATTTTTGATGATAAATATTCGCATTTTCAAAAAATAGTGTTATGGGCTATAGTAATACGAACAAACAAACTTCCTATATTTTCGGAATTTATCCAATTTAAATCCACATTCTCCAACGACGTCCTTTTTACAACTCAGGTAAAATTTGAGCTTTCCGACCCATATTATTAAATGCCTCCACGGAGATCCGCCCGATTATATCCCACCTCGCACAAATTTCGCACGGTATATGGTTATTAGTAAATAACCCTATTAAAAAGATCAGTATATGCCCATGTTTTGATATAGTCGCGGACTTTTTGTCCGCTGCTCTCAAATAAACTGGCTGAAATTTGTATAATGCCTAATGGAGGATATATTTCAACAAAATAGCCTCCATTTCCGTATTTTAAGCTTACCGTTTAGAATTCTTATGTTTAATTTTATCTTGCGCACATCCAGAGTAGTGTAGGGTGTCCTGTCTTTGGCCTTTAAGGAAACTTATACAGTGAAAGTGAAAACATATATGAATTGTTTAAGGTAGAGTTCAAACCGCCCATTTTAATACCACGAAATATTTTGCTTCGTCAAACATTGCGGTTGATCACATTAGTACCCTTAGTACATGGGGAATAAAAACATCCCCAAAAACCTGAAAATACCCCTTGCACAATTATTAGGGTTTCTTGTTACACTTGCAAATTAATTTGAAGTGGGGGTTTTGTTGTTATTGTATTTGTTTGTGTTGGTGTCTGTGTAGATGTAACTGACGTACTCGTCTGTTCGCGATTACTGTAACGGCTGAGGCACAAGTGTAGATTAGAAAACACGGCGTTCGTTCCTCCGAAGTCTTAAAGAGCTTGGACTACACAATAATTGTCTAGGAAGTATCATGACGTTGGAGCTTCTCTTTGTGCTTTATATTGATGTTATGAATTGCCTCTTGAACGAGAGGCATTTTTAAGTCTCGGTGGATGTTTTCGTTCCTCATATACCAGGGGGCACCGGTAATTTGCCGCACTGTCTTCGATTGGACTCTTTGGATTTTGTCGAGATTGCTCGGGCTTGCTTTGACCCATAGCTGAGCACCGTATACCCAGATAGGTTTGATTGCACTGTGATCCAGGTGGATTCCAATGTATGTAACATTGTTAGATTGATAAAAAGGGATATTGTTCAGTTTCAACGTCGGACAAGTGCTAAAATTCAGTGTGAAAGTTACCTATGTGCATTTAGCCTCATTGACTTTTATTCTCCAGTCAGAGAGCCAAGATTCTACTCGTGTGAGATGTAACCTAGATTCACAAATGCAATATCGTATCGTCGCAAAAGTGGTTAGCACGTTTGGGCTGCTAGGGATATCTGTGGTAAACAGAAGGTAAAGGATAGGCCCCTGGGGCACACCAGCTAGTATTTCGCGGTCATTCTAAGTAAGTCTCCAAAATTCGATGCATATTTGCTGGTAAGTATTTGAAAATTAAAGGATAATGGAAAGGATAGGCCCCAGGACGCTTCCCTAGGGCACACCAGCAAGTATTTCGCGGTCATTCTAAGTAAGACTCCAAAATTCGATGCGTATTTGCTGGTAAGTATTTGCAAATTTTGTTGGTCAAGCCAAAGTGCCAGACCTTGTCAAATGCTTGAGCAACATACAGATATACAGCGCAGCAATGTTCTCGCCGTTGAAATGATTTTTTAATTGCTTGGGTCAGACGGTTTACTCGATGGTGCTGTGACCTTCCCGGATTCCAAACTGATGGTCTGGTATTTTGTTATTTCACACGAGGAAAAGTTTTATTCTTGATAAGATAACTTTTTCAAATATTTTGGACAAGCAGGGAAGCAAACTGATCGGCCTGTGTGAGGAAGGTATTGTTTGGAAAGTAACCATGTCTTAAAATTGAGTTAAATAATTTTTCCAGGAATTTCACAGCAATATAGGGGAGTTCCAAGATCATTTTAGACTTGATAAGATCATATCCAGGTGCTTTACCTGGATTCACAGTTTCTTTAATGGCATGCAGAACTTCATTTGCGTTAGTAAACAAGGGAATTACGGCAGACATTTTATCATCTGGTGGAAGGAGGTCGCTACTTGCAGGATTTGGGCGAAATACCTGGGACAGATGGTTTGCGAAAACATTGCCTTTTTCCTCTTCTGACATTGCCCACTCGCCGTTTGCGTCGCGTATTGGAAATTTCATTTCGGTGGGCATACTAGTATTTCTTAATGTTTTCCATAATGAGAATTTAGTTGAAGCTGTCTGAGTTAAACATGCAATGAAGCTAGCATGCTGTCTACTGACTTCATTTCTAAGTGTGCTTTGCAACCTTTTATTAACGTCAGTCAGTCTTAGACGTGCCGCTGGTGACCTGTTTCGCTGCCATTCGCGACGGAACCTCATTTTTTCATTTACAAGGTGCTCTATATCCCAGTTAGTATAAGTATTTAAACTATTTGTCGGGTTCACTAGCTGCGTGCAGAGTGAATGGCCTCCTGTTCCAGGATCACGTTCTAGTTGGATATGTTGTTATCGACCTCTTCCGCATTAGAAATTAGATGATTCGGATCTAAATTACTGATAATGTACTTCCTGTAGCTTAACTAGTTGGTTGTGGATAAAGCAAGCCTTAGGGGCTCGTCTACAAGTACTGTTTTCTCGCGAAGAAGAAATATAACTGGTGAGTGGTCTGACGATAAGTCACTAACTCCCCTTATTATACCGAAGTCTATCAACTCAGGCTTTTTGTGTATATCAGAAGGCCAATATATAGGTTGACTGGGCGATATAAAGTCCAATTTATGTTGACGTCTCATTTGACATTTATACAGCTGGATTCCTCTAGGGTTGCTAAACGGGATCTAAAAGTAAGTATCTGAAAAATGTATTTTTCTGTCAGATGTGTTTCCGATTATATCAAAATTCTGACAATCTAGGTACTCTGCCAGTTCATGTCTATGTTGGTTCCAACCGTTTGTCTATATCTTTAGAGGGCCTATTATTTGGTAAGAAGAACTTGAATTAACTGATTGTGGTTACATATGAATTCTTGCATCATTGATTGTATAGTTGGCATGAACATGTTTATACTCTGTACCAGTTGTTGAATCATTGATTCAGCGCTACCATATTGTTGCACTGGGGCATTAGAACATTCGCGTATGTTATACCATTTATAATACCGTTCCCGTCGCTAGAGTCTGGAATGGCTATTGTAGGATTCGGGGTCTGTTGAATGTCTATTGTAGTATTCCGCGCTTTTCGGATAGAAATGAATTTACGCTTCTCTTCTATTTTCTGCTTAAGTTCTTTGTAAACCCTACAACCTCTCTACTTTGCGGTATGTTGCTCCCAGAAATAGCTGCACTTTTTCTGTTCCTGCGATTTGACTTTGCAGACGGATGATTGGTACAACAAAAAAGGTTTGCAAAGTGCAGTACGTTTTTGTGTGTCCATACTCTTGACAATTTTGGCATTCAACGGGACCATTTCCTTTGCGGAATTCTTCAACCGTAATTCTTTTATATAACAAATCTTGAGCTCTTTATATAGGAAATTCATTTTTCTTTAGTTTCCGCGAGTCTGGTTAAAGTTCGACCTTATACATTGGTTGGGGAACCTTTTTATTATTAAGAACGTTTACCACAGAGTGAACGTTAACATTCTCTTTTTCCAGTGCTTGCTTTACCTCGTCTGGTCCTACAAATGATTCAATGCCTCTTAAGATTACCGCTATACCCTTACTACTCTTTAGACGATACGTGTAAAAATTGTTATTTCGATCGGTGAAATAACTAGAAATAGCCCGAAAGCCGTTTGCGGTGTGTGCCTTAATTTTTGTCTCGGTAATGTTCCATTTCTTAATTGGCACTATGATATTTACTAGCTCATTTGAGCTACTTTCACGTAGGTATATTGGGGCGACCTTGGAGTTGCGGCAATTGCCGAGGTATAAGATTAAGGTTCTTCTTCGCTCAGCAATGCAAACCGGTTGTTACCCGTGACAGACATTGGTGGTTCTTCACCGCTCACAATTTTGCATTTTTTTTTGTTTGTGTTACCTTTGGCAGGGCTGGATTTACGCTTTATAGTAATTTATCGATCCATACCTGTCTGTACCGCCTTTAACGATTTGTCTTGTGTCAGTTCGTTGTTTTTCTGTGTGCTTTTGATGTTCGCTGTACCTTCTTTGTTATTATTGTTGTTGCTAGCACTGCCGGGTGGGAGAGTTTTTTGTCTTAGTGACGTTACCTCTCTCATTTCATTGTTTACATCTGCATTTATCGCGAAGTAAGCATTCCGCGAACTTACGCTGCAGAAAGAGTGTCTGCGTTGTTTTAACTCTTGAGTGAGACTATGGCTCATCATGTTGTGGGTTTGTTTAGCTGTGTGTGTGCTTTTTTTATTTTGGCTATTTTATTTCGCTGTGTTTTACACAACGGGATTTGTTATTTAACTTAAAATTTTATTTTGTCAAAAACTGCTTGAATTCCTAACAAGTTAATACTTATAATGAATTCAAACAATTTTAGATAATTATTTTCCCTGCAATTAAGTTTCGTTTTGCACTTTCCCTGCTTTTTTCTATTTTATAAGAATTAATTTCCGAGAGGAGTTCTTTTTACGACCGTTTTCTTCGCGCGCGAAGAAAAAATAAGAATTTTAACATGACTTTGTAAAATGTAGCGTAAATTATATTTCATTGACAGTTATTATGTGTACAGCGTGATACTTTTTAACAGTCCTCAGTTCCTAATCAATTTGTGGAATATTGGCAAGAATACATATCTGTTCCATTTTCTATTTCCATTTTTGATGATAAATATTCACATTTTCAAAAAATAGTGTTATGGGATATAGTAATACGAACAAACAAACTTCCTATATTTTCGGAATTTATCCAATTTAAATCCACATTCTCCAACGACGTCCTTTTTACAACTCAGGTAAAATTTGAGCTTTCCGACCCATATTATAAAATGCCTCCACGGAGATCCGCCCGATTATATCCCACCTCGCACCTCGTGGATTCCAATGTATGTAACATTGTTAGATTGATAAAAAGGGATATTGTTTAGTTTCAACGTCGGACAAGTGCTAAAATTCAGTGTGAAAGTTACCTAAGTACATTTAGCCTCATTGACTTTTATTCTCCAGTCAGAGAGCCAAGATTCTACTCGTCTGAGATGTAACCTAGATTCACAAATGCAATATCGTATCGTCGGCAAAAGTGGTTAGCACGTTTGGGCTGCTAGGGATATCTGTGGTAAACAGAAGGTAAAGGATAGGCCCCTGGGGCACACCAGCTAGTATTTCGCGGTCATTCTAAGTAAGTCTCCAAAATTCGATGCATATTTGCTGGTAAGTATTTGAAAATTAAAGGATAAAAAAAAGGATAGGCCCCAGGACGCTTCCCTAGGGCACACCAGCAATTATTTCGCGGTCATTCTAAGTAAGACTCCAAAATTCGATGCGTATTTGCTGGTAAGTATTTGCAAATTTTGTTGGTCAAGCCAAAGTGCCACCCCTTGTCAAATGCTTGAGCAACATACAGATATACAGCGCAGCAATGTTCTCGCCGTTGAAATGATTTTTTAATTGCTTGGGTCAGACGGTTTACTCGATGGTGCTGTGACCTTCCCGGATTCCAAACTGATGGTCTGGTATTTTGTTATTTCACACGAGGAAAAGTTTTATAAGATAACTTTTTCAAATATTTTGGACAAGCAGGGAAGCAAACTGATCGGCCTGTGTGAGGAAGGTATTGTTTGGAAAGTAACCATGTCTTAAAATTGAGTTAAATAATTTTTCCAGGAATTTCACAGCAATATAGGGGAGTTCCAAGATCATTTTAGACTTGATAAGATCATATCCAGGTGCTTTACCTGGATTCACAGTTTCTTTAATGGCATGCAGAACTTCATTTGCGTTAGTAAACAAGGGAATTACGGCAGACATTTTATCATCTGGTGGAAGGAGGTCGCTACTTGCAGGATTTGGGCGAAATACCTGGGACAGATGGTTTGCGAAAACATTGCCTTTTTCCTCTTCTGACATTGCCCACTCGCCGTTTGCGTCGCGTATTGGAAATTTCATTTCGGTGGGCATACTAGTATTTCTTAATGTTTTCCATAATGAGAATTTAGTTGAAGCTTACTGAGTTAAACATGAAATGAAGCTAGCGTGCTGTCTACTGACTTCATTTCTAAATGTGCTTTGCAACCTTTTATTAACGTCAGTCAGTCTTAGACGTGCCGCTGGTGACCTGTTTCGCTGCCATTCGCGACGGAACCTCATTTTTTCATTTACAAGGTGCTCTATATCCCAGTTAGTATAAGTATTTAAACTATTTGTCGGGTTCACTAGCTGCGTGCAGAGTGAATGGCCTCCTGTTCCAGGATCACGTTCTAGTTGGATATGTTGTTATCGACCTCTTCCGCATTAGAAATTAGATGATTCGGATCTAAATTACTGATAATGTACTTCCTGTAGCTTAACTAGTTGGTTGTGGATAAAGCAAGAAGAAATATAACTGGTGAGTGGTCTGACGATAAGTCACTAACTCCCCTTATTATACCGAAGTCTATCAACTCAGGCTTTTTGTGTATATCAGAAGGCCAATATATAGGTTGACTGGGCGATATAAAGTCCAATTTATGTTGACGTCTCATTTGACATTTATACAGCTGGATTCCTCTAGGGTTGCTAAACGGGATCCCCAGTGCGTATGTTTGGCATTGTAGTCACCAGCGGCAATAAAGATGCGCCCGAGACCAATGAAAAAGTTCAGAAGTATATCTTCTGATATCGCGAACCGAGGGGGGATTATAATGCTGAAATGGTAAGAAAACTACCTTGAATCTGGATACGAATTGTTGTCGCTTGAAGGTAGTTTTGTAAGACTCCTTCAGCGGCTTCATGTTTCATACGTTTTCGTATTAGGATACCAGTGCCCCCATGAGCCTTATCGTCAGGGTGGTGAGTACCACAAAATCTAAAAGTAAGTATCTGAAAAATGTATTTTTCTGTCAGATGCGTTTCCGATTATATCAAAATTCTGACAATCTAGGTACTCTGCCAGTTCATGTCTATGTTGGTTCCAACCGTTTGTCTATATCTTTAGAGGGCCTATTATTTGGTAAGAAGAACTTGAATTAACTGATTGTGGTTACATATGAATTCTTGCATCATTGATTGTATAGTTGGCATGAACATGTTTATACTCTGTACCAGTTGTTGAATCATTGATTCAGCGCTACCATATTGTTGCACTGGGGCATTAGGTGTATGCGCCCTTAGAACATTCGCGTATGTTATACCATTTATAATACCGTTCCCGTCGCTAGAGTCTGGAATGGCTATTGTAGGATTCGGGGTCTGTTGAATGTCTATTGTAGTATTCCGCGCTTTTCGGATAGAAATGAATTTACGCTTCTCTTCTATTTTCTGCTTAAGTTCTTTGTAAACCCTACAACCTCTCTACTTTGCGGTATGTTGCTCCCAGAAATAGCTGCACTTTTTCTGTTCCTGCGATTTGACTTTGCAGACGGATGATTGGTACAACAAAAAAGGTTTGCAAAGTGCAGTACAAGTACTGTTTTCTCGCGAAGAAGAAATATAACTGGTGAGTGGTCTGATGAAAAGTCACTAACTCCCCTTATTATACCGAAGTCTATCAACTCAGGCTTTTTGTGTATATCAGAAGGCCAATATATAGGTTGACTGGGCGATATAAAGTCCAATTTATGTTGACGTCTCATTTGACATTTATACAGCTGGATTCCTCTAGGGTTGCTAAACGGGATCCCCAGTTTGTATGTTTGGCATTGTAGTCACCAGCGGCAATAAAGATGCGCCCGAGACCAATGAAAAAGTTCAGAAGTATATCTTCTGATATCGCGAACCGAGGGGGGATTATAATGCTGAAATGGTAAGAAAACTACCTTGAATCTGGATACGAATTGTTGTCGCTTGAAGGTAGTTTTGTAAGACTCCTTCAGCGGCTTCATGTTTCATACGTTTTCGTATTAGGATACCAGTGCCCCCATGAGCCTTATCGTCAGGGTGGTGAGTACCACAAAATCTAAAAGTAAGTATCTGAAAAATGTATTTTTCTGTCAGATGTGTTTCCGATTATATCAAAATTCTGACAATCTAGGTACTCTGCCAGTTCATGTCTATGTTGGTTCCAACCGTTTGTCTATATCTTTAGAGGGCCTATTATTTGGTAAGAAGAACTTGAATTAACTGATTGTGGTTACATATGAATTCTTGCATCATTGATTGTATAGTTGGCATGAACATGTTTATACTCTGTACCAGTTGTTGAATCATTGATTCAGCGCTACCATATTGTTGCACTGGGGCATTAGGTGTATGCGCCCTTAGAACATTCGCGTATGTTATACCATTTATAATACCGTTCCCGTCGCTAGAGTCTGGAATGGCTATTGTAGGATTCGGGGTCTGTTGAATGTCTATTGTAGTATTCCGCGCTTTTCGGATAGAAATGAATTTACGCTTCTCTTCTATTTTCTGCTTAAGTTCTTTGTAAACCCTACAACCTCTCTACTTTGCGGTATGTTGCTCCCAGAAATAGCTGCACTTTTTCTGTTCCTGCGATTTGACTTTGCAGACGGATGATTGGTACAACAAAAAAGGTTTGCAAAGTGCAGTACAAGTACTGTTTTCTCGCGAAGAAGAAATATAACTGGTGAGTGGTCTGATGAAAAGTCACTAACTCCCCTTATTATACCGAAGTCTATCAACTCAGGCTTTTTGTGTATATCAGAAGGCCAATATATAGGTTGACTGGGCGATATAAAGTCCAATTTATGTTGACGTCTCATTTGACATTTATACAGCTGGATTCCTCTAGGGTTGCTAAACGGGATCCCCAGTTTGTATGTTTGGCATTGTAGTCACCAGCGGCAATAAAGATGCGCCCGAGACCAATGAAAAAGTTCAGAAGTATATCTTCTGATATCGCGAACCGAGGGGGGATTATAATGCTGAAATGGTAAGAAAACTACCTTGAATCTGGATACGAATTGTTGTCGCTTGAAGGTAGTTTTGTAAGACTCCTTCAGCGGCTTCATGTTTCATACGTTTTCGTATTAGGATACCAGTGCCCCCATGAGCCTTATCGTCAGGGTGGTGAGTACCACAAAATCTAAAAGTAAGTATCTGAAAAATGTATTTTTCTGTCAGATGTGTTTCCGATTATATCAAAATTCTGACAATCTAGGTACTCTGCCAGTTCATGTCTATGTTGGTTCCAACCGTTTGTCTATATCTTTAGAGGGCCTATTATTTGGTAAGAAGAACTTGAATTAACTGATTGTGGTTACATATGAATTCTTGCATCATTGATTGTATAGTTGGCATGAACATGTTTATACTCTGTACCAGTTGTTGAATCATTGATTCAGCGCTACCATATTGTTGCACTGGGGCATTAGAACATTCGCGTATGTTATACCATTTATAATACCGTTCCCGTCGCTAGAGTCTGGAATGGCTATTGTAGGATTCGGGGTCTGTTGAATGTCTATTGTAGTATTCCGCGCTTTTCGGATAGAAATGAATTTACGCTTCTCTTCTATTTTCTGCTTAAGTTCTTTGTAAACCCTACAACCTCTTTACTTTGCGGTATGTTGCTCCCAGAAATAGCTGCACTTTTTCTGTTCCTGCGATTTGACTTTGCAGACGGATGATTGGTACAACAAAAAAGGTTTGCAAAGTGCAGTACGTTTTTGTGTGTCCATACTCTTGACAATTTTGGCATTCAACGGGACCATTTCCTTTGCGGAATTCTTCAACCGTAATTCTTTTATATAACAAATCTTGAGCTCTTTATATAGGAAATTCATTTTTCTTTAGTTTCCGCGAGTCGGGTTAAAGTTCGACCTTATACATTAGTTGGGGAACCTTTTTATTATTAAGAACGTTTACCACAGAGTGAACGTTAACATTCTCTTTTTCCAGTGCTTGCTTTACCTCGTCTGGTCCTACAAATGATTCAATGCCTCTTAAGATTACCGCTATACCCTTACTACTCTTTAGACGATACGTGTAAAAATTGTTATTTCGATCGGTGAAATAACTAGAAATAGCCCGAAAGCCGTTTGCGGTGTGTGCCTTAATTTTTGTCTCGGTAATGTTTTATTTCTTAATTGGCACTATGATATTTACTAGCTCATTTGAGCTACTTTCACGTAGGTATATTGGGGCGACCTTGGAGTTGCGGCAATTGCCGAGGTATAAGATTAAGGTTCTTCTTCGCTCAGCAATGCAAACCGGTTGTTACCCGTGACAGACGTTGGTGGTTCTTCACCGCTCACAATTTTGCATTTTTTTTTGTTTGTGTTACCTTTGGCAGGGCTGGATTTACGCTTTATAGTAATTTATCGATCCATACCTGTCTGTACCGCCTTAACCGATTTGTCTTGTGTCAGTTCGTTGTTTTTCTGTGTGCTTTTGATGTTCGCTGTACCTTCTTTGTTATTATTGTTGTTGCTAGCACTGCCGGGTGGGAGAGTTTTTTGTCTTAGTGACGTTACCTCTCTCATTTCATTGTTTACATCTGCATTTATCGCGAAGTAAGCATTCCGCGAACTTACGCTGCAGAAAGAGTGTCTGCGTTGTTTTAACTCTTGAGTGAGACTATGGCTCATCATGTTGTGGGTTTGTTTAGCTGTGTGTGTACTTTTTTTATTTTGGCTATTTTATTTCGCTGTGTTTTACACAACGGGATTTGTTATTTAACTTAAAATTTTATTTTGTCAAAAACTGCTTGAATTCCTAACAAGTTAATACTTATAATGAATTCAAAGAATTTTAGATAATTATTTTCCCTGCAATTAAGTTTCGTTTTGCACTTTCCCTGCTTTTTTCTATTTTATAAGAATTAATTTCCGAGAGGAGTTCTTTTTACGACCGTTTTCTTCGCGCGCGAAGAAAAAATAAGAATTTTAACATGACTTTGTAAAATGTAGCGTAAATTATATTTCATTGACAGTTATTATGTGTACAGCGTGATACTTTTTTAACAGTCCTCAGTTCCTAATCAATTTGTGGAATATTGGCAAGAATACATATCTGTTCCATTTTCTATTTCCATTTTTGATGATAAATATTCACATTTTCAAAAAATAGTGTTATGGGCTATAGTAATACGAACAAACAAACTTCCTATATTTTCGGAATTTATGCAATTTAAATCCACATTCTCCAACGACGTCCTTTTTACAACTCAGGTAAAATTTGAGCTTTCCGACCCATATTATTAAATGCCTCCACGGAGATCCGCCCGATTATATCCCACCTCGCACCTCGTGGATTCCAATGTATGTAACATTGTTAGATTGATAAAAAGGAATATTGTTTAGTTTCAACGTCGGACAAGTGCTAAAATTCAGTGTGAAAGTTACCTAAGTGCATTTAGCCTCATTGACTTTTATTCTCCAGTCAGAGAGCCAAGATTCTACTCGTCTGAGATGTAACCTAGATTCACAAATGCAATATCGTATCGTCGGCAAAAGTGGTTAGCACGTTTGGGCTGCTAGGGATATCTGTGGTAAACAGAAGGTAAAGGATAGGCCCCTGGGGCACACCAGCTAGTATTTCGCGGTCATTCTAAGTAAGTCTCCAAAATTCGATGCATATTTGCTGGTAAGTATTTGAAAATTAAAGGATAAAAAAAAGGATAGGCCCCAGGACGCTTCCCTAGGGCACACCAGCAAGTATTTCGCGGTCATTCTAAGTAAGACTCCAAAATTCGATGCGTATTTGCTGGTAAGTATTTGCAAATTTTGTTGGTCAAGCCAAAGTGCCACCCCTTGTCAAATGCTTGAGCAACATACAGATATACAGCGCAGCAATGTTCTCGCCGTTGAAATGATTTTTCAATTGCTTGGGTCAGACGGTTTACTCGATGGTGCTGTGACCTTCCCGGATTCCAAACTGATGGTCTGGTATTTTGTTATTTCACACGAGGAAAAGTTTTATTCTTCATAAGATAACTTTTTCAAATAGTTTGGACAAGCAGGGAAGCAAACTGATCGGCCTGTGTGAGGAAGGTATTGTTTGGAAAGTAACCATGTCTTAAAATTGAGTTAAATAATTTTTCCAGGAATTTCACAGCAATATAGGGGAGTTCCAAGATCATTTTAGACTTGATAAGATCATATCCAGGTGCTTTACCTGGATTCACAGTTTCTTTAATGGCATGCAGAACTTCATTTGCGTTAGTAAACAAGGGAATTACGGCAGACATTTTATCATCAGGTGGAAGGAGGTCGCTACTTGCAGGATTTGGGCGAAATACCTGGGACAGATGGTTTGCGAAAACATTGCCTTTTTCCTCTTCTGACATTGCCCACTCGCCGTTTGCGTCGCGTATTGGAAATTTCATTTCGGTGGGCATACTAGTATTTCTTAATGTTTAGTTGAAGCTGTCTGAGTTAAACATGCAATGAAGCTAGCGTGCTGTCTACTGACTTCATTTCTAAATGTGCTTTGCAACCTTTTATTAACGTCAGTCAGTCTTAGACGTGCCGCTGGTGACCTGTTTCGCTGCCATTCGCGACGGAACCTCATTTTTTCATTTACAAGGTGCTCTATATCCCAGTTAGTATAAGTATTTAAACTATTTGTCGGGTTCACTAGCTGCGTGCAGAGTGAATGGCCTCCTGTTCCAGGATCACGTTCTAGTTGGATATGTTGTTATCGACCTCTTCCGCATTAGAAATTAGATGATTCGGATCTAAATTACTGATAATGTACTTCCTGTAGCTTAACTAGTTGGTTGTGGATAAAGCAAGAAGAAATATAACTGGTGAGTGGTCTGACGATAAGTCACTAACTCCCCTTATTATACCGAAGTCTATCAGCTCAGGCTTTTTGTGTATATCAGAAGGCCAATATATAGGTTGACTGGGCGATATAAAGTCCAATTTATGTTGACGTCTCATTTGACATTTATACAGCTGGATTCCTCTAGGGTTGCTAAACGGGATCCCCAGTGCGTATGTTTGGCATTGTAGTCACCAGCGGCAATAAAGATGCGCCCGAGACCAATGAAAAAGTTCAGAAGTATATCTTCTGATATCGCGAACCGAGGGGGGATTATAATGCTGAAATGGTAAGAAAACTACCTTGAATCTGGATACGAATTGTTGTCGCTTGAAGGTAGTTTTGTAAGACTCCTTCAGCGGCTTCATGTTTCATACGTTTTCGTATTAGGATACCAGTGCCCCCATGAGCCTTATCGTCAGGGTGGTGAGTACCACAAAATCTAAAAGTAAGTATCTGAAAAATGTATTTTTCTGTCAGATGCGTTTCCGATTATATCAAAATTCTGACAATCTAGGTACTCTGCCAGTTCATGCCTATGTTGGTTCCAACCGTTTGTCTATATCTTTAGAGGGCCTATTATTTGGTAAGAAGAACTTGAATAACTGATTGTGGTTACATATGAATTCTTGCATCATTGATTGTATAGTTGGCATGAACATGTTTATACTCTGTACCAGTTGTTGAATCATTGATTCAGCGCTACCATATTGTTGCACTGGGGCATTAGGTGTATGCGTCTTTAGAACATTCGCGTATGTTATACCATTTATAATACCGTTCCCGTCGCTAGAGTCTGGAATGGCTATTGTAGGATTCGGGGTCTGTTGAATGTCTATTGTAGTATTCCGCGCTTTTCGGATAGAAATGAATTTACGCTTCTCTTCTATTTTCTGCTTAAGTTCTTTGTAAACCCTACAACCTCTCTACTTTGCGGTATGTTGCTCCCAGAAATAGCTGCACTTTTTCTGTTCCTGCGATTTGACTTTGCAGACGGATGATTGGTACAACAAAAAAGGTTTGCAAAGTGCAGTACGTTTTTGTGTGTCCATACTCTTGACAATTTTGGCATTCAACGGGACCATTTCCTTTGCGGAATTCTTCAACCGTAATTCTTTTATATAACAAATCTTGAGCTCTTTATATAGGAAATTCATTTTTCTTCAGTTTCCGCGAGTCGGGTTAAAGTTCGACCTTATACATTGGTTGGGGAACCTTTTTATTATTAAGAACGTTTACCACAGAGTGAACGTTAACATTCTCTTTTTCCAGTGCTTGCTTTACCTCGTCTGGTCCTACAAATGATTCAATGCCTCTTAAGATTACCGCTATACCCTTACTACTCTTTAGACGATACGTGTAAAAATTGTTATTTCGATCGGTGAAATAACTAGAAATAGCCCGAAAGCCGTTTGCGGTGTGTGCCTTAATTTTTGTCTCGGTAATGTTCCATTTCTTAATTGGCACTATGATATTTACTAGCTCATTTGAGCTACTTTCACGTAGGTATATTGGGGCGACCTTGGAGTTGCGGCAATTGCCGAGGTATAAGATTAAGGTTCTTCTTCGCTCAGCAATGCAAACCGGTTGTTACCCGTGACAGACGTTGGTGGTTCTTCACCGCTCACAATTTTGCAATTTTTTTTGTTTGTGTTACCTTTGGCAGGGCTGGAAATACGCTTTATAGTAATTTATCGATCCATACCTGTCTGTACCGCCTTTAACGAATTGTCTTGTGTCAGTTCGTTGTTTTTCTGTGTGCTTTTGATGTTCGCTGTACCTTCTTTGTTATTATTGTTGTTGCTAGCACTGCCGGGTGGGAGAGTTTTTTGTCTTAGTGACGTTACCTCTCTCATTTCATTGTTTACATCTGCATTTATCGCGAAGTAAGCATTCCGCGAACTTACGCTGCAGAAAGAGTGTCTGCGTTGTTTTAACTCTTGAGTGAGACTATGGCTCATCATGTTGTGGGTTTGTTTAGCTGTGTGTGTGCTTTTTTTATTTTGGCTATTTTATTTCGCTGTGTTTTACACAACGGGATTTGTTATTTAACTTAAAATTTTATTTTGTCAAAAACTGCTTGAATTCCTAACAAGTTAATACTTATAATGAATTCAAACAATTTTAGATAATTATTTTCCCTGCAATTAAGTTTCTTTTTGCACTTTCCCTGCTTTTTTCTATTTTATAAGAATTAATTTCCGAGAGGAGTTCTTTTTACGACCGTTTTCTTCGCGCGCGAAGAAAAAATAAGAATTTTAACATGACTTTGTAAAACGTAGCGTAAATTATATTTCATAGACAGTAATTATGTGTACAGCGTGATACTTTTTTAACAGTCCTCGGTTCCTAATCAATTTGTGGAATATTATCAAGAATACATATCTGTTCCATTTTCTATTTCCATTTTTGATGATAAATATTCGCATTTTCAAAAAATAGTGTTATGGGCTATAGTAATACGAACAAACAAACTTCCTATATTTTCGGAATTTATCCAATTTAAATCCACATTCTCCAACGACGTCCTTTTTACAACTCAGGTAAAATTTGAGCTTTCCGACCCATATTATTAAATGCCTCCACGGAGATCCGCCCGATTATATCCCACCTCGCACAAATTTCGCACGGTATATGGTTATTAGTAAATAACCCTATTAAAAAGATCAGTATATGCCCATGTTTTGACATAGTCGCGGACTTTTTGTCCGCTGCTCTCAAATAAACTGGCTGAAATTTGTATAATGCCTAATGGAGGATATATTTCAACAAAATAGCCTCCATTTCCGTATTTTAAGCTTACCGTTTAGAATTCTTATGTTTAATTTTATCTTGCTCACATCCAGAGTAGTGTAGGGTGTCCTGTCTTTGGCCTTTAAGGAAACTTATACAGTGAAAGTGAAAACATATATGAATTGTTTAAGGTAGAGTTCAAACCGCCCATTTTAATACCACGAAATATTTTGCTTCGTCAAACATTGCGGTTGATCACATTAGTACCCTTAGTACATGGGGAATAAAAACATCCCCAAAAACCTGAAAATACCCCTTGCACAATTATTAGGGTTTCTTGTTACACTTGCAAATTAATTTGAAGTGGGGGTTTTGTTGTTATTGTATTTGTTTGTGTTGGTGTCTGTGTAGATGTAACTGACGTACTCGTCTGTTCGCGATTACTGTAACGGCTGAGGCACAAGTGTAGATTAGAAAACACGGCGTTCGTTCCTCCGAAGTCTTAAAGAGCTTGGACTACACAATAATTGTCTAGGAAGTATCATGACGTTGGAGCTTCTCTTTGTGCTTTATATTGATGTTTTGAATTGCCTCTTGAACGAGAGGTATTTTTAAGTCTCGGTGGATGTTTTCGTTCCTCATATACCAGGGGGCTCCGGTAATTTGCCGCACTGCCTTCGATTGGACTCTTTGGATTTTGTCGAGATTGCTCGGGCTTGCTTTGACCCATAGCTGAGCACCGTATACCCAGATAGGTTTGATTGCACTGTGATCCAGGTGGATTCCAATGTATGTAACATTGTTAGATTGATAAAAAGGGATATTGTTTAGTTTCAACGTCGGACAAGTGCTAAAATTCAGTGTGAAAGTTACTTATGTGCATTTAGCCTCATTGACTTTTATTCTCCAGTCAGAGAGCCAAGATTCTACTCGTCTGAGATGTAACCTAGATTCACAAATGCAATATCGTATCGTCGGCAAAAGTGGTTAGCACGTTTGGGCTGCTAGGGATATCTGTGGTAAACAGAAGGTAAAGGATAGGCCCCTGGGGCACACCAGCTAGTATTTCGCGGTCATTCTAAGTAAGTGTCCAAAATTCGATGCATATTTGCTGGTAAGTATTTGAAAATTAAAGGATAAAAAAAAGGATAGGCCCCAGGACGCTTCCCAAGGGCACACCAGCAAGTATTTCGCGGTCATTCTAAGTAAGACTCCAAAATTCGATGCGTATTTGCTGGTAAGTATTTGCAAATTTTGTTGGTCAAGCCAAAGTGCCAGACCTTGTCAAATGTTTGAGCAACATACAGATATACAGCGCAGCAATGTTCTCGCCGTTGAAATGATTTTTTAATTGCTTGGGTCAGACGGTTTACTCGATGGTGCTGTGACCTTCCCGGATTCCAAACTGATGGTCTGGTATTTTGTTATTTCACACGAGGAAAAGTTTTATTCTTGATAAGATAACTTTTTCAAATAGTTTGGACAAGCAGGGAAGCAAACTGATCGGCCTGTGTGAGGAAGGTATTGTTTGGAAAGTAACCATGTCTTAAAATTGAGTTAAATAATTTTTCCAGGAATTTCACAGCAATATAGGGGAGTTCCAAGATCATTTTAGACTTGATAAGATCATATCCAGGTGCTTTACCTGGATTCACAATTTCTTTAATGACATGCAGAACTTCATTTGCGTTAGTAAACAAGGGAATTACGGCAGACATTTTATCATCTGGTGGAAGAAGGTCGCTACTTGCAGGATTTGGGCGAAATACCTGGGACAGATGGTTTGCGAAAACATTGCCTTTTTCCTCTTCTGACATTGCCCACTCGCCGTTTGCGTCGCGTATTGGAAATTTCATTTCGGTGGGCATACTAGTATTTCTTAATGTTTTCCATAATGAGAATTTAGTTGAAGCTGTCTGAGTTAAACATGCAATGAAGCTAGCATGCTGTCTACTGACTTCATTTCTAAGTGTGCTTTGCAACCTTTTATTAACGTCAGTCAGTCTTAGACGTGCCGCTGGTGACCTGTTTCGCTGCCATTCGCGACGGAACCTCATTTTTTCATTTACAAGGTGCTCTATATCCCAGTTAGTATAAGTATTTAAACTATTTGTCGGGTTCACTAGCTGCGTGCAGAGTGAATGGCCTCCTGTTCCAGGATCACGTTCTAGTTGGATATGTTGTTATCGACCTCTTCCGCATTAGAAATTAGATGATTCGGATCTAAATTACTGATAATGTACTTCCTGTAGCTTAACTAGTTGGTTGTGGATAAAGCAAGCCTTATGGGCTCGTCTACAAGTACTGTTTTCTCGCGAAGAAGAAATATAACTGGTGAGTGGTCTGACGATAAGTCACTAACTCCCCTTATTATACCGAAGTCTATCAACTCAGGCTTTTTGTGTATATCAGAAGGCCAATATATAGGTTGACTGGGCGATATAAAGTCCAATTTATGTTGACGTCTCATTTGACATTTATACAGCTGGATTCCTCTAGGGTTGCTAAACGGGATCCCCAGTGCGTATGTTTGGCATTGTAGTCACCAGCGGCAATAAAGATGCGCCCGAGACCAATGAAAAAGTTCAGAAGTATATCTTCTGATATCGCGAACCGAGGGGGGATTATAATGCTGAAATGGTAAGAAAACTACCTTGAATCTGGATACGAATTGTTGTCGCTTGAAGGTAGTTTTGTAAGACTCCTTCAGCGGCTTCATGTTTCATACGTTTTCGTATTAGGATACCAGTGCCCCCATGAGCCTTATCGTCAGGGTGGTGAGTACCACAAAATCTAAAAGTAAGTATCTGAAAAATGTATTTTTCTGTCAGATGCGTTTCCGATTATATCAAAATTCTGACAATCTAGGTACTCTGCCAGTTCATGCCTATGTTGGTTCCAACCGTTTGTCTATATCTTTAGAGGGCCTATTATTTGGTAAGAAGAACTTGAATAACTGATTGTGGTTACATATGAATTCTTGCATCATTGATTGTATAGTTGGCATGAACATGTTTATACTCTGTACCAGTTGTTGAATCATTGATTCAGCGCTACCATATTGTTGCACTGGGGCATTAAGTGTATGCGCCTTTAGAACATTCGCGTATGTTATACCATTTATAATACCGTTCCCGTCGCTAGAGTCTGGAATGGCTATTGTAGGATTCGGGGTCTGTTGAATGTCTATTGTAGTATTCCGCGCTTTTCGGATAGAAATGAATTTACGCTTCTCTTCTATTTTCTGCTTAAGTTCTTTGTAAACCCTACAACCTCTCTACTTTGCGGTATGTTGCTCCCAGAAATAGCTGCACTTTTTCTGTTCCTGCGATTTGACTTTGCAGACGGATGATTGGTACAACAAAAAAGGTTTGCAAAGTGCAGTACGTTTTTGTGTGTCCATACTCTTGACAATTTTGGCATTCAACGGGACCATTTCCTTTGCGGAATTCTTCAACCGTAATTCTTTTATATAACAAATCTTGAGCTCTTTATATAGGAAATTCATTTTTCTTCAGTTTCCGCGAGTCGGGTTAAAGTTCGACCTTATACATTGGTTGGGGAACCTTTTTATTATTAAGAACGTTTACCACAGAGTGAACGTTAACATTCTCTTTTTCCAGTGCTTGCTTTACCTCGTCTGGTTCTACAAATGATTCAATGCCTCTTAAGATTACCGCTATACCCTTACTACTCTTTAGACGATACGTGTAAAAATTGTTATTTCGATCGGTGAAATAACTAGAAATAGCCCGAAAGCCGTTTGCGGTGTGTGCCTTAATTTTTGTCTCAGTAATGTTCCATTTCTTAATTGGCACTATGATATTTACTAGCTCATTTGAGCTACTTTCACGTAGGTATATTGGGGCGACCTTGGAGTTGCGGCAATTGCCGAGGTATAAGATTAAGGTTCTTCTTCGCTCAGCAATGCAAACCGGTTGTTACCCGTGACAGACGTTGGTGGTTCTTCACCGCTCACAATTTTGCAATTTTTTTTGTTTGTGTTACCTTTGGCAGGGCTGGATTTACGCTTATAGTAATTTATCGATCCATACCTGTCTGTACCGCCTTTAACGATTTGTCTTGTGTCAGTTCGTTGTTTTTCTGTGTGCTTTTGATGTTCGCTGTACCTTCTTTGTTATTATTGTTGTTGCTAGTACTGCCGGGTGGGAGAGTTTTTTGTCTTAGTGACGTTACCTCTCTCATTTCATTGTTTACATCTGCATTTATCGCGAAGTAAGCATTCCGCGAACTTACGCTGCAGAAAGAGTGTCTGCGTTGTTTTAACTCTTGAGTGAGACTATGGCTCATGTTGTGGGTTGTTTAGCTGTGTGTGTGCCTTTTTTGTTTTGGCTATTTTATTTCGCTGTGTTTTACACAACGGGATTTGTTATTTAACTTAAAATTTTATTTTGTCAAAAACTGCTTGAATTCCTAACAAGTTAATACTTATAATGAATTCAAACAATTTTAGATAATTATTTTCCCTGCAATTAAGTTTCGTTTTGCACTTTCCCTGCTTTTTTCTATTTTATAAGAATTAATTTCCGAGAGGAGTTCTTTTTACGACCGTTTTCTTCGCGCGCGAAGAAAAAATAAGAATTTTAACATGACTTTGTAAAACGTAGCGTAAATTATATTTCATAGACAGTTATTATGTGTACAGCGTGATACTTTTTTAACAGTCCTCAGTTCCTAATCAATTTGTGGAATATTGGCAAGAATACATATCTATTCCATTTTCTATTTCCATTTTTGATGATAAATATTCGCATTTTCAAAAAAAAGTGTTATGGGCTATAGTAATACGAACAAACCAACTTCCGATATTTTCGGAATTTATCCAATTTAAAAACACATTCTCCAACGACGTCCTTTTTACAACTCAGGTAAAATTTGAGCTTTCCGACCCATATTATTAAATGCCCCCACGGAGATCCGCCCGATTATATTACATCTCGCACAAATTTCGCAACGTATATGGTTATTAGTAAATAACCCTAATAAAAATGATCAGCATTTGCCCATGTTTTGATATAGTCGCGGACTTTTTGTCCGCTGTTCTCAAATAAACTGGCTGAAATTTGTATAATGCCTAATGGAGGATATATTTCAACAAAATAGCCTCCATTTCCCTATTTTAAGCATACCGTTTAGAATTCTTATGTTTAATTTTATCTTGCTCACATCCAGAGTAGTGTAGGGTGTCCTGTCTTTGGCCTTTAAGGAAACTTATACAGTGAAAGTGAAAACATATATGAATTGTTTAAGGTAGGGTTCAAACCGCCGCGACTCGACAGTCGCTCCTTCCGCGCGAAAGCGGTCAGTTCATTTATACCAAAGCTTTTTCGTCGCTTTTCAATAAAATCTGTAGGAATCTATAATATAGGCAATCAAAATTCATCTATCGCCTTTTATACATAATTTATAAAAATAGAGAATGAAAATTCATTTAAAATTCTTTTATTTGTTTTGTTTTATTTGACAACATAAAATAACGGTACGACAAAAGTGAAAAACGCTGCTAGTTTCAAATTTTATTTTTTCACAACGTCGTTTTCAGTCGATTCGCATTGGTAGGAATGGTTCTATTAGGGCGTGGGTAAATTTTATTTGACTTTTATTTGTTTTTTGTCGTGTCGAGTCGTCTGAACAGTACTGGGAAATATACCCATTTTAATACAACGGAATATTTTGCTCCGTCAAACATTGCGGTTGATCACCTTAGTACTCTTAGTACATGGGGAAAAAAACATCCCCAAAATCCTGTAAATACCTCTTGCAAAGATGAAAATCAAGATATCAAGATGATGCACAAACAGAAGCTCGAACGACACGGCAACATATTAGGCAGGCAGTTAGTATTCGAAGTACTCGAAGAATGTCAAGACTTTGGTGTTCCAATCAACACCTTTTAGTCTATTGTTACGAGTACAGCATAACGCAAACACACGTGGTTTAAACCAAACTTTGTTTAAATGCTCTCTATTTCAAAACGTTTAAACCAAATCTAAATTAAAATTCTCAGTTATGAGGACACTCAAAGATTAAAATCGAATCTACCAATCTTGAGTTACCCGGTATAAAAAACTAGAGTTCTCCACTCTACAAGTCAGAGTGGTTCAGACACCTTGTAGTCTTACATAAAGTAATAAAATAAGTGTATTTTGTGCAAAACGTCAACAGACCAATAAATAAGCCCTTCGGGATTTTATAGTATTCCTGTATAATATTCCAGTTATCTTAATCGTCTAGATAGCCAAGTTTACCCAAATTTTCGGGAATAAGGAAACAGCGTCAAATAAAATTAAATTTCTATTTTGTCACCAATTTTGATATTTTTATATAATATTTGATTTTGTCGGGCTATTTGGTCAAATTATGATAATCAAAATAAACTAATTTATTTCGTTTTTCACTCAACGTTTGGCTTATTCCAACTTCTTCAGGAGGGGTTTTTATTAAAAATCCTTAAACAGTATGTTAACAGTTTTTTTTTTTATCAAAAAACGAGAACCGTTTTGGCATTGGCATTATTTTTATACGTACTTACAATTAGCTTCACAACCGTCTCATATTACTTATTTATATTATAAAACTGGACTTTACGACTTAAATGTTAAATAATAAAATAAATAATAATCACAGAATAAATTATAACTAATACCACAGAACTTTTCCTTAAAAATAGTTATGGAGTACTGCATTTTTCTGTTGTCTTTGTCTTCCTTCCATACAACAGAGCATCAACTCCAAGGGAGACAAAGACAACACAAAACTTTAGTACTCCATAGCTATTCTTTAAGTAAAGTTCTGTGATATTAGTTTTATATTTATTCTGTAATTATTATTTAACATTTTGCCGTGAAGTCCAGTTTTATAATAGAAAAAAGTGATATGTTTGTAAAACTAATTGTAAGTAAAAATAATGTCAATGCCAAAAAGATTCTCGTTTTTTGATAAAAAAAAAAATTGTTTACTTACTGTTGTAGGATTTTTAAAAAAAAACACCACTCCTGAAGAAGTTGGAAATAAGCCAAGGAAACGTTGAGTGAAAAATTAAATTAGATTTCGTCTCCATTTATGTATTTATTGTTAATTTTTGAATTAAATTCTATTGCGTCTTTTATATTATATTGGAAATCCCTCGTACGTTTTTGGAGTCTGTACATTAGCGGCGACATGGCAGTCCTGCTGGTTAATCTTGTTTTATCCGTAAAATTTATAATATTCATAGTGAATAAGTTTTCTAACCATCTTGTCTTCTTTTTTTGTAGACTTATAGATGGATCTCCCTTTAAGCGTCTGTACGTTTATATAACAAATTTTCTTTTTTGTTCATAATCATTTTTAAAATCATGTTCGCGGCCTACTGTGGCATTATTTCCTGAAAGGGTAAGTACATCGTTTAAAACACCTTTCAACGATGTAATTCAATCTGATTGGTTCGGTAGTTTGAAATTATCAAGGAACACATTTTAAATTTTGAATAATGTAGATAACAAAACACTACAGTCGTTTTTGCTTGGGGTCTGAAGTAGCTTTCACCGAAACTGCAATCATCCCTGCTTGCAACTGCAAGTATTTTCAACTGATTATTGAAAAATTTTTGTTTCTATTGAATAAGATCTGACTATAAACAAAACATAACTGACAGCGATTCATAATAAAATACGGATCTTTTAATTTTAACATGACTTTGTAAAACGTAGTGTAAATTATATGTTAGACAGATATTTTGTTTGCATGGTACTTTTTTAACAGTTGCATGGTACTTTTTTAACAGTTTTCAGTGCTCAGTTCGCAATCAATTTGTGGAATATTGCAAAGAATATATTTCTATTAATTCGATCGAAAAATTGGTGTGCTGGGGGCTAAAGTAATATGAACAGACAATCTTCAGATATTTCGGAATTTATCCAATTTAAATCCACATTCTCCAACGACGTCTTTTTTACAACTCAGGTAAAATTTGAGCTTTCCGACCCATATTTTTAAATCCCCCCCCCCCCCCCCACAGAGTTACTCCCGATTATATTCCATCTCTCACAAATTTCGCAACGGATACGGTTATTAGTAAATAACCCAATTAAAAATGATCCGTATCGGCCCACGTTTTGATATAGTCATTATGCCCGATGATCTTAAATAAACTGGCTCAAATTTTTATAATGCCTAATGAAGGACATAATTCAACTTTAGTATATCGGTTATCTCTACACACCATTCTTAAAGTATAGTTTTTCTTATGGGCATCCATTCAATGGGTCTCTCCAGGTTTGAGTTTCTTCTGCACCAGAAGTCTCATTTTTAATCAGATCTATCATAACATAGTGCATTGTCATCGACTTATTACCATTTCCAGTGAAAATTTACCCGATTTCCGATTTGAAACTTGCCGTGTAAATCCTTATGTTCAATTTTATCTTGCTCACATCCAGAGTAGTGAAGGTGTCCCGACTTTGGCCTTTATGGAAACTATTACGGTGAAAACATATATGCAATGATTAAGGTAGAGTTCAAACCGCCGCGACACGAAAAGCGAAAGCGGCCAGTTCATTTAAGCCAAAGCTTTTTCGTCGCTTTTCAATAAAATGTGTAGGAATCTATAATAAAGACATTCAAAATTCATCTTTCGCCCTTTATACATAATTTATAAAAAATAGAGAATGAAAAGTCATTTGAAATTCTTTTATCTGTCTTATTTTATGTGACAACATAAAATAACGGTACGACAAAAGTAAAAAACGCTGCAAGTTTCATATTTTTTTTCACTACGCCGTTTTTAGTCGATTCGCTTTGGTATGAATGGTTCTATAAGGACGTGGGTAATATTATTTGACTTTTTTTGCTTTGTCAAACCAATTTTTTAACGACTCGTTAAAGCTTCTGTTAAATTTTAATGGGCCTTCGTACCATTTTCCTTATCTCAACATAAAATTTGTTTGTCTAAGCTCATTTTATACAAACTTCTACGCTTTATGTGTTCTTTGAATTGACGTTTTGTTTAAGCAATTTTGTAAAAGATTAACCTGGCGTTTACACAGGACAGTTTTGCGAAGACAATAGCAATACATATATGTACACTTTTTTACTAATACACATACACGTCTCTCATTTTGAAGCCAGTAAATTCGGCAAGTGATTTGACGTAGGAGGCCAATTCGATGACGTTTAGTAGAAATTTGTGAAAACAACAACAAAACAATCGCAAAAGATCGCAATAAAATTTAGAATTTATTTTTATTTGAGATCTTGGTAAATATTATTAAAATATTTTTTTGTAGAAGATAGTTTAACAAATGTGGCTTCAAGGCTGTTTTCGTTTCATTTTAGCAGCAGCAGTTTCACCCAAAATGTCCTATCAACGAGTTTTCGTTTTTTTTGTGATTTTCGCATTATGGATGTATAGCTCAAGCAATAGCTGTATTGCTGCTATTTGGTTTGCGACAAAAGATATTGCACGTTTTAGGAAGAATTAAATACACACAATATGCAACACAAAATATAAATTGGCTGCTTAGTATTATTAGAATATGATTGATGTCAGTCAAATGTAAACAAAACAAAATCAGAGCAGGTACCGACACTATCGACTGTTGCTTAAAGTGTATTGTATTCTTAATTATCTTGACGTCTACGTCATACAGACAATCTTTCCCTTTTTTGGCAACTAATACATATTCTCAATTGCCTTCTGCTGATTGTCTTGTGTAAACGCAGGGTAATACGGCGTTTACACTACAGTAAATTTTCGTAATTCGCGCTCTCATTCGTAATTTAACCCCCAATGACGTTACGAATTACGCGATTCACTAAATTCCGAGAGCGAATTACGTAGTCTGGTGGTAATTCATTTTTAATTCCGAAGAAATCAATGTCTTGTCTAATTCTTATTGGAAAATATCGAAGCTGCTGTCAAAATAAAAATGTAAAAGTACTGCTCTGCTCCCATTTACCCTCTCTCTCTCTCTCTCTCTCTCTCTCTCTCTCTCTCTCTCTCTCTCTCTCTCTCTCTCTCTCTCTTTCTTTTCAACTTATTGCAAAAAAACCAAAAACAAAGTAAAGTATATATCTATGATTTATTGCTAATTTTGTACTTACCATTAGAGCTCATAGCCCAATTAAACAAAGAGGAATTCAGTTCTATAGATTAAATAAAAAAGAGGAAGTGTGAACAAACACATTTTTTTTCTTTGAAATGCCAAAGCAAAATCAGCTGTCGAATCGTAATAAGTACGTGTAGTGTAAACAGGATAATTCGCGTAAGTAATTCAAATCGGTAACTTTCAATCTAGTCGGTGTGATGTCACCTAAATTGGTAACTTACCGATTTTTTTTTATACAAAAACGTGCTACAGAGAGCGAGTTGGGTAATACGCGATTTTGTGGAACATAAGAATGTCTATTCGGTTTTCCACAAAAACCAATAAATCGATTTTGTATTATACAATTATCGTTTAAAAGTTATCGAAATACTCTCAAGCCCTGTACTGTCATATCAAAGTTCATTGTTGTTTCAAAAATTTTTTGTTTTGTTATTGAGACACAACAAAATGAGTACGAGTATGCAGTTTGGGTGGAGGAATTGGCTTCTTTTTAAAAATGGTAAGTGATATATTAATTCTTGCCTGCGCGCATGGATCGATCATTTTTTCCCATAGCAACTAAAATTGCCAAAAAGGAGAAGTGAAATAGTTTAGTCAGTTTAGTTGTAAATAAAAATTAGGAAGAGTGTGGAGATTTGCAGCTCTAACCTATGGACGGAATCTCTTGGTTGTTGCTAATCTAAGCAATATTTTTTAAATGCTAATTGTGCTCGGGACATTTAGGTTTACATAGGTCAAGGTTTGTTGAAGGTATTTACATGCGAGTTGTGTATATCAACTCACGTAGGAACAAATCAGCTTGTTATACGTAAAGTGATTTTAGACAAGTTACAGGCCCAATGTGTTATAGAACTGTCCGTATCATTGCTATCCTGTTATCCTACTTGGACAAAATTGGTTGGAATAATATTGGTTAAAACTTACCAACGATATTAAAATCATCGATATGCCACACAGGTCTCCTAAAATCGCCCACTTTGTATTATCTATATAGCAAAGATATAGCCAATTTAGTATGAACACTTTGGGGGCCCGTAACTAGGGTAATTTTACTGTCCGCAATTCATGTTTTTACTCTTTTTTTTACCTACAGGACCATTTTTTTTGATCCTGCCTCGTAAAACAGATTTGTTCCAGGTAGTTTTATATTAAAAAGTTGAAGGCCCGCAACTGGGGGGAAATATGCATTTGTTGTTTGTCGTTTTTTCCTCGTGAACTAGTAAAATAAGATTCTTTCATTTTTCACTTTCGCCCTTGAAAATGTACTGGATCGATGGAACCAAAAAAAGGTAAAAAGTACGTTTTATATATTACTTAGAAACACATAAAAACATTAAAAAAATAAAAAATTTATATAAAGTTTGACCTAAGTTTTTAGTTAGCGTATCGTTTGGTTGTAACAACAAGAATTTGAAGATTGAATACATTTATTTAAATATCGATGATGTCACATCAAGTCTGTAACATCTCCTTAGTATTTTTAATGTTGTGGAAATTCGTCTTTCATTGCAAATCAATTTGTCAATAAGTAAAAAGACAACAATCGGAACGTACGAAAAATCTGTAAATTAAACCCCAAATGAGCCGTGGATGTATTACGGTACTTTCGATATCGAAAATGTATCAAAAAGTACGAATGTATTAACATATGGCCGATCAAAATTTATTTGTCGTTTTTTTCTCTCATTTCATGCCTAAAGGGCAGGTATGTAAAATCCTTGTACCCCTTTATATTGTATTGTATGTGGCAATGTATTTGCATGTAATGTTGGTCATCTTGGAAAGCTTATATTTAAAAAATAGTTTTTTTAAAAACCCTTGAAAATATAAGTTGAGAAAAAGCAAAAAAAAATAAAATTTGTGCGCCTCGAAAATGATTTTTTTGATCGATGGCACAAAATCGACAAATTTTTGTCCTTAGAAATTACCAAGCGACTTTCTCCTTGCTACATATGCATCACAAACGCAACACTAAAAATATTTTCTTAATTTTTTTTGTGTGTTTGTATATATTTACGTTTTTTATTTAAAAAAAAAGATTCGAAATTTTTTTTGTCAAAACGAAACAGCTGAAGCACCACATCTGAATTCGAATACTCAAAAATTTCTCTTCCTTGTACCCTGTCCTTGCTGTTTTTTTTGTACCCTCCCAGAACGGTCCGATTTTATTGCCGAAAAAATGAATTCCCAGGAAATTCATCTCCCTCGTAAAATATTTTATTCTTCAAAACGGTCCGATTTTATTGCCGAAAAAATGAATTCCCAGGAAATTCATCTCCCTCGTAAAATATTTTATTCTTCAAAAATATAATTTCAATATAATTTTCATCTATTATCACAAATCTCTATATAATTGACTACATTTGTGATTTCTTTTTTAGCGATTAAAATATTAGCCAAAACATTTTGCTTCCTGGTGTTATATTAGAAATTAAACTTGGAGTGTTCGCTTGTAGTTCAACATAGTTATATCAAATGTTCACTAACAGTTAATATTTTTCTATGCCACATGTTCTGGTGTGCCTGTTACGGATGTGGTTAATCCATCATGCAAGTTCTTGTTAATCATCTACTACTAATCTCTTTCTTCACCTATTGATTTTACTATAGTCAAATTGGCAAAATGGTACATTATCACCAAACGTCTTGATTCATCAACAATGCTTTAAATAGAACATGCCAATGGGAATGATTAAAATTAAGGCGGCTTGTTTGTGTATCAACAATGTGTCGGATATAATTTTGGTCCCGGTAGACATCCGGTTAAACTCACAGGAAAAATCAATATGTGTATTACAGAAAAATTGTGCATGGCATTGACGACTACCTGCTCTTCGGCGAAATACGTTTTAATGCCTTCCATTCTTCGCAATGTAGAAAATATTTTGCTTGCACAGGGTTTTCCATTAAAGACATAACAATAAACAAAGACATATAACAATTAAAGACATGACAATAATAACAAAAACCCGAGTATTTAAAATAAAAAGTTCAAATTACTTCAGGTGTAGTGCAAATGTTACATTTTAAGAGTGAAATCTAATTTCGGTAATATGACCACCACGAGCCCGTGTTCTTTTCTTTTGACCCAATTTTCCACCACCCTTGCACACATTTCGACCAGAACCTTGGCAATTTCGTATTAGATTTTGACTTGATGTGGCCCCATAAAAAAGAAATCCAATGGCGTTAAATCGCATGAACCCGACCTTTTGTCGAAATAACACGTTCACCGAATTTGCCTTTCAGTAAATCGATTGTAACGAGTGCTGTGTGGCTATAGGCACTGTCTTGTTGAAACCACATATCGGCGATGTCAAGCTCATCCAATTCTGGCCAAAAATAATTTTCTAACATGGAACGATAACGCTCTCTATTGGCGGTAACATTATTGTTTTCATCGACGAATAAATACGCCCCAATCACACCTCCGGCATGAAAACCATACTACACAGTAATTTTTTTGCGGATGCAATTGTCTCTTGAAGCACATGTGGGTTTGTTACTGTTCAATAACTTATATTTTGTTTATTAACAAAACTACTCGGTCAGAAATGAGCTTCATCGCTGAAGATAATTTTTCGATGAAATTCTGGATTTTCGTGAGACTTTGCCAAACCACCATATTCTCAGAATTTCGGTTCTAATTTTTAAGATTTTCAAGCGTTGCTCGTAAGTGAACTTTGCCATGATGAAAATGTTCACTTCGACGAACGTTTTGACACTGAAAGATCATGAAACATGATTGAAGGTGCGTTGACATAAAGATACGAAATTGTTATGTCCCTATTGGAAAGCGCAGTTTTTCGGAGCCGGCGTTGAACTTTAGATCCCGGACAGTAAGTATTAATACTTATGTATATCATCTGATTTAAAGGAAGTTTTAAGTTTTATGTTGAGGGAAAAGTGATCCAAAAGTTTTGCAAACTGTGCAAATTTCCGTTCAGGCCTCAAATGACGATGTCTAAATCTTTACGAAATCCTGGATATGAAGAAATAATGAAATTCGGATAAAGAAAGATTTCTTTGTGCAAGGACGTTTATTGAATATCTCCTTTGTCAAAGAAATGTAAAACGAGGAATTTCCTAATAGATATGTATCTGGCATTTCCTAATATTTGGGTATCTGGCAACACTATGCCCGAATAGTTGTAAGTGAATGCAGTTGATCATATTTTGTTAATAAAACACGATACTCTTTAGAAATACTTGGTGAACTGTGCATTAAAAGATAAGAAGGTTTTTTTTTTAAATTGATTAGACATAAAGATTGGATCTTGGACATTGTTTGTAAAGTTAATCTCAAAAACTGTATGTGCTTCGTTTTGCTTGACTTTAAATCTTAACTTTGCTTTAAACCTTCTAATATTGCACCTACTTAACAAACACAATGCAAATACAACATAACAAAAACGCAGCTGTCCGTTCAGTGTCTCCTTTGTATCTGCTGGTTTCATCTTGCTTGTACTGGTGTACCTGAAAAATCGTTTACTGGTCAGTCTAATGCTGCTGGTCTTGTATTTATGTAAAGATTGCAACATTTTTCCAGATTCTGCCGATGACACCGATTTGGGTAATGAAATACGTTCGCAGCACTCTAAGATGGACCGTATTCTCTACTAAATGGAGGAGGATAGAAAAATGTTTAATGCCAAATTCGATTCAGCTATAATGGAACTCAAAAGTGAATTATCTTCATCGGTCACCCAACTTAAAAATGATATTGCCAGTTGCAACAATAACATACACGTGATAGAACATACGTCTGCAACTGGATTTTCACATCAGTTGATATAAGAGATGCCTTAATGAAAAAATACTTTAAAAACAAGTTGGTGACCTTAAAACAATGACTTGGAGAGTCTATTTGAATGACCAATTGACTCCAGCAGCTGGGAAATTACACTTCTTGTGCATGCGCCTCTTAAAACAAAACAACATTTCTAAGTTCCGGTTATTACACTCGGACAAGCCGGTAGTGCGATTAACTGTCTTGGATGGTTCAATTCGTTTATAGTAATTACAACGAGTGCTTCAAAAACTGTTTTAAAAGAAGTAGTGATTTAAAAAACATTTAAAGAAATATTAAGTGATCTCATTTTTGCCTTTTACAACTATGTTTAGCTGCTAAAAGAGATTCTAGTTTTTTTTTTTTAATTTTTTTTTTGTTCAGCTAATATTTGCATTAATTAATATTTACTTGGTTCCCACCTCAATTTTGTTTTTAATAAAAAATGTTTCCTAACATAAATCTTAGCCCAATTGCTAATAACGAATTTATTTTAAGATATACTAAAAATTATAATAATAATTCGACTTTTAGTCATCTCAACTGTCAAAGTATACGACCGCATTAAAACTGCATCAGCTGATGTTGATAATATACCTATAACATTTGTAAAGATCATATTTCCATTTATAACAGCCGTTTACTGCACTTAATAAACTTTATATTTACTACTTCATTTCCTACGACGTGGAAAACGGTTCGGGTTGTGCCTAAACAGAAAGTAATAGGCTCTTTAAGACATTTATTTATCATTGTTAACGGGCGTACTAATTGTAACCATTATTGTTTATATTTATATGTCAGCTGAGAAGCCATTGTTGTGATGTCGCACCTGTTCAACAAAAGTGTATTAACTCAAAATTTTGAAATTTTCGCTTTTTATTAAAAAAACGATATATAATGATTAACTCTCACCACTGTAATTCTTTATTTTTCTTGGTTATTTATACAAATTAATAATTGGGCCCATTAATGAATTTACGCTAGACTGCATATAATGCAGTTTAACTTCAGGCAATAACCCATGCAATTTGACACCTTATTGGGTCTGTTGACTTGCCTACAAAATAAATTTACTTACTAAGCATTTTATGGTTATGGATCACTTCATATAATTGCAGTCAATTGTGAACTGTAGACAACCTACAGCTTGTATTGGATCGAGATGATGCCGAGGGGTAGGTAGTAGGTAATGTATAATTATACATTTGGCGTGTGTGAGATTTTCAACTTAGCAAGATTATATAAGATATGGTCAATGCTATGCCAAGTAATAGCGTAGCTGACAGCAAGGTGATGTTGGAAGGTTGACTTTATAACGCCAAATAGGGTGCGAGCAAAGTTTCCCACGACATTCAGCGCTGCTTGATGCGTCTTACAAATATACTGGTCTTGTCTTCAAGTAATTGCAATTGTATCTGATTGAAGTTTGTCAGGATGGTTTCCCACATGGATGTTGGAGCGTTTGTAATTGAGTTGAAAATGCGTCTAGTACCGCCCAAAATTGTCTTAACTCGTAATAAGTTACAATTTTCCATTCGGCAGTTCCCAACCATTCCTTCGAAGTATATTCCTGGATCGGAGTTAAACTTTTGGCCAAGGCAAGCGGGAAGTAGCAGGAGCAGAATTAATGCACTCATTATTGCTATATTGAATGCGGATTTTCGACGTTTTGCCGGATTAGTTGTGAGCTATTGTCTATTACGGGAGTTGATTGCGAACTAGTTTCTGTTGCTTTGTCTTCCGAGTGGATGATTGACATCTGACTCGCAATAGTAATAGTGGTGCTAAGCTGTGAATTGGCCTTTTAATTACTCTGGAAGCAGTTTTCACTCCAACTACCCTAATGACTCCCAACATTTCCCGGATATAGTTCGATTATTCTTTTAAGTGACCATTTCATTATAGGTGTGTTATCCTCTTTTATTATAACCAATTGTCCGACCTTGATGTTGGAAGATGTGGATTTCCACTTTCTTCTTCTTTTTTGAAGTTTGGTTATGTACTCAGTCGACCAACGGCTCCAAACCTCATGTTTTAGTTGTGAAACCAATTTCCATCTCGTTGAGAGCGATGTTGTGGGTTGAGATGCTCTTGCATCAACTTGATCCGTCAATGGCTCTCCAATAAAAAAGTGTCCAGGCGTTAGGGCGCCTAGATCTTTATATTCGTTGATATCGTAAGAGGTCTCGAATTGAGAATTGCTTCAACCTTTACGACTAAGGTCTTAATTTCATCATGAGTTACCAATGCGTATAAAAACATAGAAGGAGATGTTTCGCCGATTTGACTGCAGCTTCCCATAATCCTCCAAAGTGAGATCCCCTAGGTGGAATGAATTTGAATTCAATTCCTTCGTTAACGCATGCCGTTGTGATAACTTCTTGTGATTTAGTAGCGAAGATTGCCTGATTGAGTTCTTCCAATTCGATTTGTCCGAATATACAGTTGGGCATCTACCACGGCGTGCTAAAAATCTTTTCAGGGCACCGATAAAAGCTTCGGTAGTTAAGTCAGTCTCTACTTAAGTCAGTGAACTGCTTTAGTAGCAAAATACGGCGAAATATACCTTGTGTGGTCGCTTGCCTCGGAGTTTGTAGTGAACCCAGAATGGAACACAATAGTCTTCGCTAGTTTTTATGAATGGCCGTGCTGGACTCACTATGCTTAAAGGTAGATTCCCATTATTTGCTGAAATAATTTGGGTCTTGCAAAGACGGTACGATATGTACGATATTACGCGCCATTGACTTTCCTTTTATGATTCAGAACTTCTCCCTTGAGTTGTCCAGCAATAATTGTTGAACACAGTGATGATTCTCGTTGTGTATAATGTTCAGGATTAGTTTTGTTATTGTGTCGTTGTATGGCAAAATTATCGGGTGTTTGGCATTAAATGATAGGCCCCAATTCTCGAAACGACCGCTCATTCTTAGTATGCCCTTGTCGGTGTCAAACTGCTGAGAGAGCTTGACTTATTTGTTGCTCCATATTTTGTTAGTTGGCTGATCTCTGATCCAAATTCTGCTTCATGCATAGTTTGAACGATTAGGCTTAGCGCGTCATCCAGTTCTTGAGGTGTCAAAGTGAGGTACTTTGGTCGACGACTTGAAGCTTTGAGGGATTCGACCAAGTGCTTCACATACGCCGTAATCTGCTGCAGCCGTCTAAAGGAATTTTGATGATGTATTCTGCATATTATGTCGTGCAAGTTGTCGGACGACGCCACAGTTGTCACAGCAATATTTTGTTTGAATTCCAGATTAGTGTGAGTCTGTGCTTCCTTATGGGAATACTGTTAACCACACGATTTCCTTGCCATGAAGAAAGGTGGGACCATAAAACCATAAACTACATGCAGAAAGTCGGTCGGGACTCGTGCCTTTTGATATAAAAATCTGCTGGGCTGTCCTTCGTACGGACATGTCTCCATTGGTTACTGGTTACCTTGTTTGCGACGAATGCTTGAAGAGCTGATGAAGTGAAATGTATCCAGTATAGCACAATTTCAGAGTCTGACCAATAGAAAGTAGGGGTATTTTCAAACCTTAGCTCCTTCTTAACCCTTGCAGTTAATTCTGCTCCGAATGCCCCAGCGCATTTCAGAGGTGCGACGCGAGATATTGCACATAGTAATGTCATAATCAGTCTTCCGTCTTCTAGTTTTGAACGAAGATACACTGATGCTCCGTATGCCTTTTCTGTGGCATCAACAAATAAGTGGAGTTAAACATGGGCAGCCCTTTGGCTATCGAAAACATGTCTACTTAAACGAGTGTCGTTCAACTAAGTTAGTTTGTTGCGGAATGAAGACTATTCTTGTGACATCACTGTTAGTAATTGATCGTCCTAAGATATTTGGATATGCCATATTTTCTGTATAAAGATCTTTGCTGCAGCTACAACAGGACCTGCGATCCTTAATGGGTCAAAAATTCTAGCAACGTCCGAAGTGACATATCGTTTGGTGATGGATGCACAGTTAGTTACGTCTGCCTTCAGAAAAAACTGATCAGTCTTGGGGGTCCATGTTTATCCCAGCACATTGGTTGATGTATTTTCGAAATCTAAATTAACCTCGGGATCTTCGGAGGGGGTTCCTTGTAGTAGTTGCGTATAGTCTGCACGCCATTTTCTTTGGTTTAAATCCGTTTTCTTGAAGCAGCTTGGTGAGCCGTTTCTGCGGCTCCATAGCCGTCGCCAGGCTATCCGATCCACTTGCTGCAACATTTGAAGACTTTAGGAATATCTATTTTTGTGGATTTCTGCCAGCTGCTGCAGACATTTAGTAGCCATGTAGGGAGTATTTCGACCGGTATGGCTTTAATGACACTCGTAATGTTGGCTTTCAAAACCTGAATCGTACCTGTTTTGTCAGCATAGACTTTGGACTTTACGTAACCCCAAAGAAAAATGTCTAAAGGTGTGATATCACTTGATCTAGGCGGCCAACTCACCTGTCCATAACTTGAAATTAGCTGCTTTTCGAAATGACCTCTCATTAGATCCATTGTTTGAGCAGCTGTATAGCAAGTGGCACCGTCCTGTTGAAACCAAGTGTCGTCAAGATTACGGGCTTCAATTTCAGGTAGCATAAAGATCGATTTCATTGCGCGATAGCGAGCACCATTCACGGTTACGTTTCGGCCATCATCATTTTTGAAAAAATATGCACCGATGATTCCACCAGCTTATAAACCGCACCAAACCGTGGTTTTCTCTTCAGCCCAATGCGGCAATTTTGTTTATTGACTTTTCCGTGGAGCCAGATATGGGTCTCATCACTGAACAAAATTTTGGTCGAAAACAGCGGTTCTTCCTGTTTCTCACCGAACGCTCATTTCCATAATACAGTTGCCAACATTTGGAGGCAATTATTTTAAAAAAATATATGCCATAAAATGTCTTTTCAAATTACCAATAAAGATTCCAAACTTGATTTCAATTTTTATATTTTTTTGTTCTGAAAAATTAACTAGATGGATAGGGTATACGATATAACATGATTATTCCGTACTTTGAACATTCCGCTGAAAAAGTTATTATTAAGTTGCGCTTATCATGGATAACATGCGAACTACAGATCTTTATGGACTTTTCGACACTGAAAAGAAGGAAAGGTGCCCGAAAGGGTCATTTCGCAATTATTGATACACAGATTGATTCCCAGAGAGGGGAGTATTTATTTCTATACGGGCAAAAGTTACAACTGCAGAAGGAAGGTAACAGCGTTGGATGTTTTATGGTTTGGAATCACAACAAAAAGAAAGCGGTTTCATTGGGAATGGGAATATTTTTTGAGCGCTTTCACGCATCGATCTACCAAATCGTTGGTTTTTCTTTGTTGTGGACATTTTCAGGCCAAAACTCCCCCTTTTTTTTGTTATTAATCTTATCACTATCAATATAAAAATATAATAGGCCCAAAAAAATACGAATTTTAAAAGTTAGAGTCTAATTCTCAATAACTGCGCCCCCTAAATGCATCATTTGACACGCAATACCTTAAACGAAAGCTTTAAGATTCGACTGCAGATATATGACAATAAATACATACCTTTACATCGACTGAATTTTGGCACATTGGACGATTTTCAAAAAAAAACAGAGTAAAAATTCTTTTTATACTCTTCCGCCTAACATTGGGTTATTGGATCGGTGAAATCAATACGTCGTTGGTAAGGTCTTCCGATAAGCTTTCCCTTAACAGATCTAATGTTGGGTATCTTTTGTGACAAACCTTGTCCTCTAAAACAGTCCACAATTTGTAATCCAATGGGTTCAAATCTGGACTGCCTGAGGGTCATGAACGCAGGCAAATTGTTTCGAAGCCAGGCCTGGGACGTTTTAGCCTTATGGGCTGGCGCAGAATCCTGCTGAAAAGTCAATGGCTGGTTTTGGAACAGGGAATTGTTAAGAGGCTTCACAACAGCTTCCAAAACGGTTTCTTGGTAAACTTTACAGATGTTTTGACTCCTTGTTTGCAGAAATGCAGGTCAGTGACCCCATCGTAAGAGACACCCCACCAAACAATGACTGAAGCTGGGTGATGACCCTTTTCCACCCTTGGGATCAGTTCAGATGCTTCCTTAGATGACCACTCTATCATTTTGCTTGTTAAATTTTTCCTGAACGGTAAAAATTTTTTCATCGGTGAACAAAATTTTTCTGTGCAAGCTATCAGCGTGCTTTACCAAAAGACTTTTGCATTTTTCAATCCTATTTTTTTAAAGCTGCTGTCAATAAATGTCCGGTACGTCGTTTGAAAACCCCAAGTCCCGAGTCTTTTTTTTAATGATTCGACTCATGGACTCATGGACTTTTGATATTCATCTCACGGGCCATGATTTTCTGTTTTCGGAGCGGATTTCTGTGAATTCTTGATTTAACGTCTTTGATGACATTCGAACGGGGCGTGGGCGGCCCGACTGGTGGCAGTCTTTTACATATCCAGTCTCCTTAAACAGTTTTATGTATCGGTAGACGAACATGCGGCTAATCCCTAGTGGCCGGAGCGTATTGAAAATATCGCTTTCTTCATTTCACACTTGAAAAGCGCTATTACAGCGATACGGTTCTCATTATCTGACCACTCCATAATGAAAGTTGAAACAATTTTAAAATCACGTTACAGACTAGGGCTATTGAGGTTAGCTTTCAAAACCCATATGACATTAACGGGGTATGTTCAGTTCTACTATTGAAATGGGTTTGTTCAATTTTGTAACAGTATTTATGTCCCTACTAAGTATATTGTTTTAAACCAATTATGCTTAAAAACAAGCTCAAATATGTATGTATTATAAGTTAGTTAGTTTCATAAGAAAATTTGAATGAAAACAAATTGTTAACAAATTTTTACTCCGTTTAGTTGCTTCCTTAGATGTTTGCCATTGGTGTATTGATGTCGGCTAGTCAGTTTGTTGTCTGGTACTTTTTCTACTGCAAATAGGTTGTTTCAGTTTATGTTTACCTTGGTTATAGTTCAACTTATTGATTCCTTCTATTGAAGTGTCCGGGCTTGGCCGGACAATTGAATAGGTGCAGTACGTCATGTGGTCTCTGATGGTAGGCGGGACAGATGTCCGTATCGTTAACATGAATTCGTGCCCAGTAAGAATTGAGGCGGCTGCAACATCCAGATCTCAGCTGCGCCAGAAACACGCGCGTCTGCCGAGGTAGTACCTTCTCCTCAGGTGAATTCTTCGGGGGATGCTCCCCTGGTACTACATTCACACGGTAGCTGGATACTGTTGGATACTGGATTCTGCGACTTCATCGGCGTAAATGTTGTTCAGACCTGCCTGATAGTTTCGATGATCTAAAGGTTTTCTCTTATGCCGCTGGACCTCTCTCTCTAGATCATGAAGGTAGTACCCAATCTGTCTGGGCGAAGGCATCCTGTTCAAGAGATTGTGGTTAGGATGACTGCTGCGAAAACACCCTAGCAGGTATTGCTGAGGCAACAGGAAATTGTGTCTGCGCACGGTAAGGATCATCGTCTCCTCATGTAGATGGTCCTCAGAAGACATAAGAAGACACCCTGTTGATGTTCTAAGGGCGGCATTCTGAATTTTCTTCCACTGCGGGGTTGTTGTTGTTGTAACAACAATATATTTATTTTGAAGTCTTGTTCGTCTATGGGGGATCTGCTTCGATATCCAGGTGAAGGAAACGCGCCATTTGAACTGGATGCGTCCACAGAGACCTGGGGGTCAGCTGAGTGGGCTTGGCCGGACAATTGAAGAGGTGCAGTACATCATGTGGTCCCTGATGGCAGGCGGGACAGATGTCCGGAACGTTAGCATCAATTCGTGCCCAGTAAGAATTGAGACGGCTGCACCATCCGGATCTCAGCTGCGCCAGAAACACGCGCGTCTGCCGAGGTAGTACCTTCTCCTCAGGTGAAATCTCCGGGGGATGTTCCCCTAGCACTGCATTCACACGGTAGCTGGATACTGCTGCTGCTTGTTCAAACCTGCCTGATAGTTTCGATGATCTAAAGGTTCTCTCTTATACCGCTGGACCTCTCTCTCTAGATCATGAAGATCGTACCTGATCTGCCTGGGTGGTGGCGAAGGCATCCTGTTCAAGAGATGGTGGTTAGGATGACTGCTGCGAAAACACCCTAACAGGTATTGCTTAGACAACAGGAAATTGTGTCTGCGCACGGTAAGGACCTTCGTCTCCTCATGTAGATGGTCCTCAGAGGACATAAGAAGACACCCTGTTGATGTTCTAAGGGCGGCATTCTGGCACGTCTGAATTTTCTTCCACTGCGTCGTACTCACGTTCGCCGACCATACAGGTGCTGCGTAGTTTGCTACAGACCGACCTATCGCTTTGTAAGAGGTCAACAAGGTTTCTTTGTCGGCTCCCCAAGTACTGCCGGCAAGTGACTTGAGGACCTTGTTCCTACTTTTGAGTTTATCGCAGATAGCTGTAGCATGTGCAGAGGATCTAAAAAGGCTGTCCAATGTGACCCCAAGGATTTTGGGTAGTTGGTGGTCGGGATGTTGACGTCATCGACTTTCACATTGAGTGACAACCGCACCTCTGCGGTCCAAGCAGTAAACAGTGTGGCTGATGATTTGGAGGCGGATATTTTCATATTCCTCGCAGTGAAGAAACGTGCTAAGTCAGTGAGGTAATAGTTGATTTTCTCGCAAATGTCATCCACTTTAGGTCCTGACGCCAGAATTGTGCAATCGTCAGCGTACGACACAATTTCAACGCCGTCTGGTGGTGCAGGAATTTTAGAGAGGTAGAGGTTAAACAGAGCCGGGGATAAAACTCCACCCTGGGGAACTCCTTGTTTAACTCTACGGGGCTTCGACTTTCTGTCTCTAAATTCTACATATGACTGTAGAATTCTACATATTCTTCAATGTCCTCGAACAGAGTGGCATGATTGACCGTGTCGATGGCTTTTGTGAGGTCAAGAGCCACGAGGACCGTCCTGTCGTTAGGTGATGGCGTGTAAAGCAGTTGTTGTGCTGCTTGCGGAATCCATGCTGATGATCAGCACTAGGAAAGTGTTCGATCAGGCTGGGGAGGACCAGTGCTTCAAGCGTCTTTGCTACTGGAGAAAGCAAGGAGATCGGCCTGTACGAATCTCCTTTACTTGCGTCTTTGCCTGGCTTCAGTAGCGGGACCACTCTGCCCATTTTCCAAGCATCGGGAACTTCGTGAGTGGCTAGTGACAGATTGAGCACTTTGGTCATGTACTCTACTCCCGGAGTATCCAAGTGCTTTAACATCAGCATTGAGATTCCGTCCGGACCCAGCGCCTTTGATGACTTTGCGCTGCGGATGACATGGGCAACTTCGCCAACGGTAAATTGTGGTGGTGCCTCTTCGACTCGGAGAGCGCGGATACGACGCAATACTCTCCTTTTCGCCTTATCACTCTCTGGGTGCTCAATAAAAAGCCGGTTAAAATAACAGGCGCACCACTTCGGATCTGTCACTGTTCTATCACCGAACGTGACAGCTGTCCGATCATCCTTCCTTACAGGGTTAGAGAGTGATTTGACCGTTGTCCACAACTTACCAATTCCGGAACTTAAGTTGCACTGCTTTAAGTGGTCTAGCCATTTGTTCCGCTTATATTCGTTGACCAACCTACTGATCTCGAAGTTGAGATCCCTAATTCTAGGGTCAGTAGGGTTGGAGCGACGAATGTCATCACGCTCGTCTGCGAGTCCCGCTGCCTCTGCTGGGAAGTTTGGTCGTACTTCGGGTATTCGACCAGCAGGGATATGGCGAGCGGCTGCTGCGTTAATGATGGCCCGGAACTTTTTCTCGGCTACCCGAACGTCCGACGGAATAGCTAGATTATTAAAGCTGCGGTTGGTGGCTTCTCTGAAGGCCTCCCAATCAGCCTTTTTTTGATTGAGAAACGTACGGCGTTCAGAGGTTATGAAATCGGGTGGTCTATTTATGGAGAGAATTATGGGAAGGTGGTCCGATCCTAGTGAGAGGACGGGTTGCCAGGTGACGTCGTTGATCAGGCCAGGCGATGCCAAAGTGATGTCTGGCGAGCTATGGCAATCGCCCATAATCCGCGTGGGGCGTCCTCATTCACTGTGCAGAACGTAGAGCTATCAATTTGCTCTGCCAAAGCTATGCCCCTCTGGTCGTTGTCTAGTAGAGAATGCCACAGTTCGTGGTGAGCATTAAAGTCTCCTAGGACCAAGCGGTTATTGCCTTGTAGCAAATTGCTAATGTCTGGCAGATAACGCGGGGCACAGCTACCAACCGGCGTGATGTATACGTTGTACAGCTCTATTTCGGCAGTTCCAGACTTGACTGCTACCCCCATACATTCCATGTATGGGTCTCTAGAGTCAAGCTCAGGCGAAATAGGTCTGTACTGCACATAATGGTGTAACAGGAAAGCAAGTCCCCCATCTCCACTTCTGGTGCGATCCTTACGTAGCACGTTGTATCCGTCACAACTGTGCAGGCTGCAGGTGGCATTCAGCTTAGTTTCTTGGATCGCGGCGACCATGATGTTTCTCCGATTCATCATGGTACTCACGTTCGCCCACCATACAGGTGCTGCGTAGTTTGCTACAGACCGACCTATCGCTTTATAAGAGGTCAACAAGGATTCTTTGTCGACTCCCCAAGAACTGCACTTGCCGGCAGGTTTCTACTTTTGAGTTTATCGCAGATAACTGTAGCATGTGCAGTGGATCGAAAAAGGCTGTCCAATGTGACCCCAAGGACTTTGGGTGTAGTTGGTTGTCGGGATGTTGACGTCATCGACTTTCACACTTAATGACAACCACACCTCTACGGTCCATGCAGTAAGCAGTGTGGCTGATGATTTGGAGGCGGATATTTTTATATTCCTCGCAGTGAAAAATCGTGCTAAGTTAGTGCCATCCACTTAAGGTCTGAAAAAGAAACAACACAAGGTCTCGAACCAGAATAAAAACCAAAAAGTGTAGCTATCATTCGTTTTGAATGTTACAAAAAGAAGAAGCATATTGCAATGAACATATAAAAAACAAATGAACTACACTATCTTAAATCGAAAAAAGTTGAGCAAATTTCTTATCAAACTCATATGGTATTGGAATTATTATATTTTCATTCATCTATGACTTCGACAAATTGAAGGAATTCGAACTTTTTATGCTTCGTCGTCTGAAGATGATCTGGAGAGAAATAATTTTATAAAGAAAGACTCATTTAGTGCATTATATTTTAAAAATTGTGTCTTAATCTATGGATTATACATTTTCAGTTTTGTAATGTAATAAAAATTTTAATAATTATAACTTTTAGTTTCGTTTGTCTATGTTTTGTTTTCGATTAGCAATTTCACAGATATGCTTAAGTATTTCAAAATTAAACAAGCTTAAACTTCGTAAAGTTCAGCCAGTTATAATTTTAATAATTATAAATTTTAGTTTCGTTTGTCTATGTTTTGTTTTCGATTAGCAATTTCACAGATATGCTTAAGTATTTCAAAATTAAACAAGCTTAAACTTCGTAAAGTTCAGCCATACCGAACTCTACATGTCCTCCACCGTTGCTCCACAACTAAAGGGCGAAAAGGTACGTTTTTAAGCCCTTTTGGCCTATGCATCCGCCCCTAATCTTAGCCAGAACTTTAAAACTACTCTATGTTTGGATGCGTATAAATTCGCTTTATTTGAAGTACACATACATATGTCCATAGTGCCTATTAATCGCCCGTTTTGACCATGCGGTACGTTTTTTTGCAACATAAGTTAAAAGTTCAGCAACTATGACTTTTTTGATTTCATACGCAAGCAAACTAATCTTCTTTACTAGATCACAAGAAGATTGTAGACAACACAGTGATACAAAATCGAACTTTCAGAATGCGAATGGGATGAGACCAATTGCAAATGAAAGTTGACATTATCCATAACAAAACCTTCAAGGGTTTTCTTTAGTTCAGTGCCAGATTTTTTTACACGCATTTTAAGTTGGTGATTTTGGAACGCTGTCTAACAAGAAAAAATCATTGAAAATTTGAGAAAATAATGCTTATTTATTTTTTTACCCTGGAAAGTATTGGTATCTTACTCGGGTCGAGGAATTCGTTTTTGATATTTATTTTTACATAAAACTCACGCTAGATGGCGCTGTTATAAAAAATCATATATCTTGCATTCCAAATGTTCTCCTAATCTCTCCTAAGAGTATTGTTGTTGCTGAACGTGCTAATGCATTTGCTGCACATACTTCTGCCGCTACTAATGTTAATGAGATTAGTGATGTTGTTGCTTATGCTGTGGATGGTGCTAATCGTGTTAATGCTCATGGTCCTGCTCTCGATACTGTGGCTGTTAATGATTTAAATGTGGATGAGTTCTCTGACGCTGTAAGTGAAATGTTAATGCTAATGTAAATAATCAACGGAATAATGTTTTTAGAAGATAACAGCGTAAAGCTCGTGTGGTTGTTGTTGGTGACAGTATTAACACTGAATTGAATATTGATGTGAGAAATTGGTACATCTTTCTTCGTTTAATTCTACTGTTACTGAGGATCAGATTGTTTTTTATGTCTGTAAATATTTAGATATAGGTTAAAGTCATTTATCTTGTTTTAAGTTAGTTAAGAAAGATGTATCTGTGAATGATTTAAAATACGTTAACTTAAAGTTCGGTATATTTCCTGCTTTTTATGTGGAGTTGTTCAAACCCCAACTTTGGACTTCGGATGTTAAAGTCCGCCCGTTTAAGGAAAATGCCTCCGCTAAAAAAGCTTGAACAAAATTATCTTAAAATTGTATTATCACAATGTCTGTGGTATGCGTACTGTGAATGAGATCGAAATTTTTGTAAATACTGAATCTTGGTTAAACTCAGATTTTTTCGATGAAGAATTTTTCAATACTTATGTTGACAATGTCTATCGTATGAATAGGGATTTCTTATCTACTAGCTTTAATAGGGAAGGTGGTGTTTTTATTACCTGTTAAAGGTGTATCGCTTTAAGGATTCTACCTTTGAGTTATACTAATTTATTGTTCGATCAACTATGCGTGTTAATTGAATCGGAAAAAGTTAATCTTTACATTTGCGTCTCATATATTCCACCAAATAGTAGTGATTATTTATATTTGGGTCATATTTCGCACTTGGCTGATATAATTAAATATGATAATAGATGCTCTATCATGTGAAATTATAGTTTAAATGGCATTATTTGGTCCGAAGTCCAAAATTCTGGTAGTTTTCTGCCTAGTAATGTGAAAAAATCCTTTGAAATAAATTTCATTGATTCATTATTCACTCTTGATTTGCATCAAGAAAATAAAGTTTTTAACAAGCTAAAAAGAATGCTGGACTTAGTATTTGTTAGCTACGATTTAAAATATTCCATTTCTGAATGTGATTTTGCAATTTCACCTCCGGGTCGACATCATGTTACCTTAGAACTTGAAATAGATTTTAATTCTTGCAATTTTAAACTAATTAATTCCTTCATTTCTAATATTGCTTTAGTAGTACTGTGTCCTTCTGTTATAAAGACGTTTACAAAATTTTTAAAAATATTTTCGTAAAGAATGTTCCACTTTTTAAGCCTACAGTTTATAACTTACCTTACGCAGGTTCAAAAAAGTAATACAATTTAACGATTCATGAAAGAATTTAGTTTTTTTTTAATAAATTTCTGTACAACCAATACATAATGGGTTACAGTGAATCAATTAAAACTAAACAAAGATTTTGGAGTTTTGAAAAGTCTAGAATTCTAGTATCCAGTTAATTTTAAACCAATACACAATTTTGAATTTATTTCTGGATATCGTTTCTGAATACCTTGACTTACAAGATTAATTTAATTACAAGTTAACTTTCATTTGCCATTTAGATTTTATTATACAGGGTTTTCGCCTGAAAATACATTCGTAGAAATACTTCCGACGGAATAGCTAGATTATTAAAGCTGCGGTTGGTGGCTTCTCTGAAGGCCTCCCAATCAGCCTTTTTTTGATTGAGAAACGTACGGCGTTCAGAGGTTATGAAATCGGGTGGTCTATTTATGGAGAGAATTATGGGAAGGTGGTCCGATCCTAGTGAGAGGACGGGTTGCCAGGTGACGTCGTTGATCAGGCCAGGCGATGCCAAAGTGATGTCTGGCGAGCTATGGCAATCGCCCATAATCCGCGTGGGGCGTCCTCATTCACTGTGCAGAACGTAGAGCTATCAATTTGCTCTGCCAAAGCTATGCCCCTCTGGTCGTTGTCTAGTAGAGAATGCCACAGTTCGTGGTGAGCATTAAAGTCTCCTAGGACCAAGCGGTTATTGCCTTGTAGCAAATTGCTAATGTCTGGCAGATAACGCGGGGCACAGCTACCAACCGGCGTGATGTATACGTTGTACAGCTCTATTTCGGCAGTTCCAGACTTGACTGCTACCCCCATACATTCCATGTATGGGTCTCTAGAGTCAAGCTCAGGCGAAATAGGTCTGTACTGCACATAATGGTGTAACAGGAAAGCAAGTCCCCCATCTCCACTTCTGGTGCGATCCTTACGTAGCACGTTGTATCCGTCACAACTGTGCAGGCTGCAGGTGGCATTCAGCTTAGTTTCTTGGATCGCGGCGACCATGATGTTTCTCCGATTCATCATGGTACTCACGTTCGCCGACCATACAGGTGCTGCGTAGTTTGCTACAGACCGACCTATCGCTTTATAAGAGGTCAACAAGGTTTCTTTGTCGACTCCCCAAGAACTGCACTTGCCGGCAGGTTTCTACTTTTGAGTTTATCGCAGATAACTGTAGCATGTGCAGTGGATCGAAAAAGGCTGTCCAATGTGACCCCAAGGACTTTGGGTGTAGTTGGTTGTCGGGATGTTGACATCATCGACTTTCACACTTAATGACAACCACACCTCTACGGTCCATGCAGTAAGCAGTGTGGCTGATGATTTGGAGGCGGATATTTTTATATTCCTCGCAGTGAAAAATCGTGCTAAGTTAGTGCCATCCACTTAAGGTCTGAAAAAGAAACAACACAAGGTCTCGAACCAGAATAAAAACCAAAAAGTGTAGCTATCATTCGTTTTGAATGTTACAAAAAGAAGAAGCATATTGCAATGAACATATAAAAAACAAATGAACTACACTATCTTAAATCGAAAAAAAGTTGAGCAAATTTCTTATCAAACTCATATGGTATTGGAATTATTATATTTTCATTCATCTATGACTTCGACAAATTGAAGGAATTCGAACTTTTTATGCTTCGTCGTCTGAAGATGATCTGGAGAGAAATAATTTTATAAAGAAAGACTCATTTAGTGCATTATATTTTAAAAATTGTGTCTTAATCTATGGATTATACATTTTCAGTTTTGTAATGTAATAAAAATTTTAATAATTATAACTTTTAGTTTCGTTTGTCTATGTTTTGTTTTCGATTAGCAATTTCACAGATATGCTTAAGTATTTCAAAATTAAACAAGCTTAAACTTCGTAAAGTTCAGCCAGTTATAATTTTAATAATTATAAATTTTAGTTTCGTTTGTCTATGTTTTGTTTTCGATTAGCAATTTCACAGATATGCTTAAGTATTTCAAAATTAAACAAGCTTAAACTTCGTAAAGTTCAGCCATACCGAACTCTACATGTCCTCCACCGTTGCTCCACAACTAAAGGGCGAAAAGGTACGTTTTTAAGCCCTTTTGGCCTATGCATCCGCCCCTAATCTTAGCCAGAACTTTAAAACTACTCTATGTTTGGATGCGTATAAATTCGCTTTATTTGAAGTACACATACATATGTCCATAGTGACTATTAATCGCCCGTTTTGACCATGCGGTACGTTTTTTTGCAACATAAGTTAAAAGTTCAGCAACTATGACTTTTTTGATTTCATACGCAAGCAAACTAATCTTCTTTACTAGATCACAAGAAGATTGTAGACAACACAGTGATACAAAATCGAACTTTCAGAATGCGAATGGGATGAGACCAATTGCAAATGAAAGTTGACATTATCCATAACAAAACCTTCAAGGGTTTTCTTTAGTTCAGTGCCAGATTTTTTTACACGCATTTTAAGTTGGTGATTTTGGAACGCTGTCTAACAAGAAAAAATCATTGAAAATTTGAGAAAATAATGCTTATTTATTTTTTTACCCTGGAAAGTATTGGTATCTTACTCGGGTCGAGGAATTCGTTTTTGATATTTATTTTTACATAAAACTCACGCTAGATGGCGCTGTTATAAAAAATCATATATCTTGCATTCCAAATGTTCTCCTAATCTCTCCTAAGAGTATTGTTGTTGCTGAACGTGCTAATGCATTTGCTGCACATACTTCTGCCGCTACTAATGTTAATGAGATTAGTGATGTTGTTGCTTATGCTGTGGATGGTGCTAATCGTGTTAATGCTCATGGTCCTGCTCTCGATACTGTGGCTGTTAATGATTTAAATGTGGATGAGTTCTCTGACGCTGTAAGTGAAATGTTAATGCTAATGTAAATAATCAACGGAATAATGTTTTTAGAAGATAACAGCGTAAAGCTCGTGTGGTTGTTGTTGGTGACAGTATTAACACTGAATTGAATATTGTTGTGAGAAATTGGTACATCTTTCTTCGTTTAATTCTACTGTTACTGAGGATCAGATTGTTTTTTATGTCTGTAAATATTTAGATATAGGTTAAAGTCATTTATCTTGTTTTAAGTTAGTTAAGAAAGATGTATCTGTGAATGATTTAAAATACGTTAACTTAAAGTTCGGTATATTTCCTGCTTTTTATGTGGAGTTGTTCAAACCCCAACTTTGGACTTCGGATGTTAAAGTCCGCCCGTTTAAGGAAAATGCCTCCGCTAAAAAAGCTTGAACAAAATTATCTTAAAATTGTATTATCACAATGTCTGTGGTATGCGTACTGTGAATGAGATCGAAATTTTTGTAAATACTGAATCTTGGTTAAACTCAGATTTTTTCGATGAAGAATTTTTCAATACTTATGTTGACAATGTCTATCGTATGAATAGGGATTTCTTATCTACTAGCTTTAATAGGGAAGGTGGTGTTTTTATTACCTGTTAAAGGTGTATCGCTTTAAGGATTCTACCTTTGAGTTATACTAATTTATTGTTCGATCAACTATGCGTGTTAATTGAATCGGAAAAAGTTAATCTTTACATTTGCGTCTCATATATTCCACCAAATAGTAGTGATTATTTATATTTGGGTCATATTTCGCACTTGGCTGATATAATTAAATATGATAATAGATGCTCTATCATGTGAAATTATAGTTTAAATGGCATTATTTGGTCCGAAGTCCAAAATTCTGGTAGTTTTCTGCCTAGTAATGTGAAAAAATCCTTTGAAATAAATTTCATTGATTCATTATTCACTCTTGATTTGCATCAAGAAAATAAAGTTTTTAACAAGCTAAAAAGAATGCTGGACTTAGTATTTGTTAGCTACGATTTAAAATATTCCATTTCTGAATGTGATTTTGCAATTTCACCTCCGGGTCGACATCATGTTACCTTAGAACTTGAAATAGATTTTAATTCTTGCAATTTTAAACTAATTAATTCCTTCATTTCTAATATTGCTTTAGTAGTACTGTGTCCTTCTGTTATAAAGACGTTTACAAAATTTTTAAAAATATTTTCGTAAAGAATGTTCCACTTTTTAAGCCTACAGTTTATAACTTACCTTACGCAGGTTCAAAAAAGTAACACAATTTAACGATTCATGAAAGAATTTAGTTTTTTTTTTAATAAATTTCTGTACAACCAATACATAATGGGTTACAGTGAATCAATTAAAACTAAACAAAGATTTTGGAGTTTTGAAAAGTCTAGAATTCTAGTATCCAGTTAATTTTAAACCAATACACAATTTTGAATTTATTTCTGGATATCGTTTCTGAATACCTTGACTTACAAGATTAATTTAATTACAAGTTAACTTTCATTTGCCATTTAGATTATATTATACAGGGTTTTCGCCTGAAAATACATTCGTAGAAATACTTCTGAATTTGTAGGACCCCCATGCTAAAAAGATAATTTATTGTTCTTTTGTCCGTCCTAAATAACAGTACGCATGCTGCGGTACATACTTATATACATCGCATTGAAAAAGTTCAAAAATATTTTTTAAAATTTATTAATTGTGGAAACCTGAATTGTCACTTAATCGGTTTAATGCACCTCGAATATTAAGACATTACGTTCCCTTTGCCATTGAAACGCATCTTTCCAATTATGCTGTTAATAAGCCCTTTCATACATCTACGTATGAAGCTTTTTTAAACAATTTGTGAACATGTAGATTTAGACTTCCTAGTATTAAATTAAAAAATTAAAAAAAATTAAATTGTTTTGTTTAATTAGTTTTTAACTATAATTTTTATTGTTGCTTTTATTGTAAGGAATTTATCTCCATAGACGTAATAAATGAAATAAAATATCCCACGATCTAGGTGGCCAACTTACCGATCCAAAACGTGATATTAGCTGCTCCTTGAAATGACCTCTCAATAGATCCATTGTTGGAGCAGCTGTATGGCACATGACACCGTCCTGTTGAAACCAAAACTCGTCAAGATTACGGCCTTCAATTTCAGGTAGCAAAAAGTGCGATATCATTGCGCGATAGCGAGCACCATTTAAGGTTCCGTTCCGGCCATCAATATTGACAAAAATTAAGTTAAACACAACTCACGCGTAATCTGTGAAAAACCTCTATGAAAAAATAACTCTAGATTAATCACCTGTTACAAATGTAAAACAATATGGACCGTTGATTCCTCCAGCCCCAAAACCGCACCAAACTGTGGGTTTCGCGGAGTAAGTCTTTCCATGATGAAATGGCAAATATTACTGGATAAAATAGAGTTTAACACCACTCACGCGTAATCTGTGAAAAACCCATATTGAAAAAAATACCTCTAGATTGATCACCTGTTATAAAGTGCGTCCGAACTAAGGGAGAGCCTATTTTAACCATTGTGAGTCCACAAAACATGATTTGCGAAGTCAATAATGTTTGTTTTAATGAGGTAACTTAAGTCCCTCGAAAGGAAAATTTCCCCCTAGACCGATTTCGTCCATTTATAATGTCAAACAGCTTATGACCATAAGCCATCATCATGCGAAAGTTCAATGGTTGATTCGTTTGACAGCTATCGTGCTTTCAAGGGACGTAATGGCAAACTTAGAGATTAAACACATCTTAATTTGTCAGCGGTTAGTTTATAATATAAATTATAATTGCAATTGTGTTTCGATCACAATAGGAATGGTATTTCAACAATTTCAATACCGATACATTCCGGTAAAAGTGAAGTACGATTAATGAAACGGTATTGAACATATTTTTAAGCAATACGTAGTCATATGGTAAAGGCTAGTACGAAGTTTTCTGTTACATTTCATTTCAAATGTTAAATTTTCAATTAATTTGTCCGCTTGTCCGACCTTCACACAGACACGTATACTTCTTACGAGAACGTAAATTTTTGTAGCGCTTATCTGCGTACCACAGACAAAATCAAAAGATTTAATTTAGTTTGTTCACACACATACGAGTACACTTTCCGCCCACGCAGCTAGGGCCGTATATTTACGTAGGATTTTTCGTTCTTTTCTGACTACAATGTGAATGTCGTCGGCATACGCGAGAAAGATGTGGTCCTTGGTGTTAATTATGCTCGTGTTATTAACTTTAGCGTTTTCTATGAAATTCTCCATTCAGATATTGTAGATGTAACATGATAAGTAACCCTGTAAAGATTTGGTCGGCGTGTTTGGGCTTCAATCTTTCACCCAGTATAGTTCATAGTATTTTATACGCGATTGATAGGAGATTTCGCTGTAGTTGGTACAAACGGGTTTTTATCCCTTTTTTGGAATTGGACGCTGAGGTTCCGATCATCGGGCATGCGTTCGGTCCTTCATATATTGCAAACTAGCTTACCAGCTCGTATCCTCCGGACTTATACAGCTTCGCTGAAATTCTATTGGCTCCTGCGGCTTTCTTGTTTAAATGCCGGGCTATAACTGTGACGAGCCCTTTCTGGGCCGGGCGTGGACATTCAACTCCATCATCTGTGATTGGTAGCGTACGGTTGTCATCGGTAAGATCTTTAAGCGCTAATTAGTTGGAAACATATTCTTTCCAAATGCTTAGCATTCACACCCGACGTATCATCTAACACTCCCATTTCCACCTCTACTCGAAGATTTGCAAGTAAACGAGTCTGGCGTTTGACTCGTTAATAAAATTGTCGTCGCTTCTGTGGCAGTACAACCCGACGTAAAGCTCGTGTGGTTGTTGTTGGTGACAGTATTAACACTGAATTGAATGTTGTTGTAAGAAATTGGTACATCATTCTTCGTTCAATTCTACCGTTACTGAGGATCAGATTGTTTCTTATGTCTGTAAATATTTAGATATAGATTAAAGTCATATATCTTGTTTTAAGTTAGTTAAGAAAGATGTATCTGTGACTGATTTAAACTACGTCAACTTAAAGGTGGGTTTATCTCCTGTTTTTTTTGTGCAGTTGTTCAAACCCCAACTTTGGACTTCCGATGTTAAAGTCCGCCCGTTTCAGGAAAATGCCTCCGCTAAAAAAAGCTTGAACAAAAGCTTGTTAAAATTGTATTTCACAATGTCTCTGGAATGCGTACTGTTTTTTTTATATATGTTTTATTTGAATTATTGAATCTGCTCCAAAGGAGCCTAACAATAAGTATACGAATCTTAAGTATAATTCAATAATGAATCCTAGTATGGATTTCTTGTTATGTGGATCTCTGCTAATTGTCAGGATTTTAAATTAATTTGGTCAAAATATTATATAACTGGTATGGATCACATGTCGAAGAATTTTAAACCTGGTTTGGCTTAAACCTCGTGATAAAGGGCCAGAGAACCCTTACAGTCATTTACAGAGTGTTCGCGATATTATGTAGAGTGAAGAACTCTAATTATGTATGTATAACGGATAACTCTAGAATAGCAGAGTAGACGACGTAATTTAGGTTTTGTAGGTTTTTCGTGTTGACTGTTTTAAGGATCACGTATGAGAGCATTTAATCCACGTGACGTAGAATAAAGGACTCTACACGGTTTTTTTTTGAGTGTTCGTCCGCGATTGATATTGACTGTTTTAAAGATCACGTATAAGAGAATATAAGCCACGTGACGTAGAAAAAAGAATTCTACACAATCTTTCGGGCGCGTGTGTTCGCCATTATTGTTACGGATAAAGCACAAGTGTAGATTAGAAAACACGGCGTTCGTTTCTCCGAAGTCTTCAAGAGCTTGGACTGTACAATAATTATCTAGCAAGTATGTTATCACGACTTTCGAGCTTCTCTTTGTGCTTTATATTGATTTTTTGAATTGCCTCTTTAACGAGAGGTATTTTTAAGTCTCGGTGAATGTTTTCATTCCTCATTACGCCAGGGGCACCGGTAATGAGCCGACATGTCTTCGATTGAACTCTTTGGATTTTGTCGAGATTGCTCGAGCTTGCTTTGCCCCATAGCTTGGCACCGTATAACCAGATAGGTTTGATTGCACTGTTGTATAGCAGGACCTCATTTTCTAGGCTTAGTAGACATTAAGTTTCAGTGAAGTTTTCTTGGTTTCGATATGACTTCTCCAGGTGAGTCGGCGATCCAGGTGGATTCTAAGGTATGTTACATGATCAGATTGAGAAAAAGGGATATTGTTTAGTTTCAATGTCGGACAAGTGCTAAAATTCAGTGTAAAAGTTACCTGTGTGCATTTAGCCTCATTGACTTTTATTCTCCAGCCAGAGAGCCTAGATTCTACTTGTCTGAGATGTACACCTAGACTCATAGATGCAATATCCTGCTTTTTATGTGGATGTTAGCACGTTTGGGCTGGTAGAGATATCTGCAGTAAACAGAAGGTAACGGATAGGCCCCAGGACGCTTCCCTGGGGCACACCTGCTAGTATTTCGCGGTCATCGGTGACGTGTTGCCCACATTTGACTCTGAATCTGCGGTTTTCTAAGTAAGACTCAAGAACTCGATGCGTATTTGCCGGTAAGTATTTGCAAATTTTGTAGGTCAAGCCAAAGTGCCAGACTTTGTCAAATGCAGCAATATTCTCGCCGTTCAAATGATTTTTCAATTGCTTGGGTCAGACGGTTTACTTGTTCGATAGTGCTGTGACCTTCCCGGAATCCAAACTGATGGTAGGGTATTATGTTATTTGACACGAGGAACGGTTTTATTTTCGATAAAAGAACTTTTTCAAATAGTTTGGAAAGGCAGGGAAGCAAACTGATCGGCCTGTATGAGGAAGGTATTGATTTATCCTTTCCTGGCTTTAAAATCATTTGAATCAGAGAAATTTTCCACACTTTAGGAAAGTAACCATGTCTCAAAATAGCGTTAAATAATTTTGCCAGGAACTTCACAGCAATGCGAGGGCGGTTCGGAAACTTCTTAGCCTAGCACAAAAACCGCGGTATAAACAGAAAAAAGTTAAGTGTTTTGGAAACTTCCATCTCTGCTATGAACATATGTTAAATTTTGTTTCGATCCGGCAACTCCTTCATATAGAAACAGGTGTTCACAAAAGACGCATCCGCGATTTTTTTACAATGGAAAAATTAGAAATGCGTGGTGTCATTAAATATTTACATAAAAAGGTTTATCGGGACAAGAAATTCATAATGATATGGTGAATGTGTTAGGTGAAAGTGCTCCTTCATATGCAACAGTAAAAAATTGGGTTGCTGAATTTAAACGTGGTCGCACAAGCATTGAAGATGAACCACGTAGTGGACGTCCAAAAACAGCAACAACAACAGAAATTGTAGCCAAAGTGCATGATATGGTATTAAATGATCGACGAATAAAAGTGCGTGAAATAGTTAATATCATGGGCATCTCAAATGATCGAGTCCATTTAATTTTGCATGAAGAACTACAGATGAAAAAGCTTTCTGCAAGATAGGTGCCGGACTTGTTAACAGTCGACCAAAAACGCATAAGAATGAACATTTCTCAAGCTTGTTTGGATCGTTTTCAGCGAAATAAATGGATTTCGTTTCATAACTGTTGATGATACATGGATCCACCACTATACTGCAGAGACAAAAGAACAATCCAAACAATGGACTGAAGCTGGAGGAAGTGCCCCAAAGAAGGCAAAAACAATTCAATCGGCTGGTAAGGTTATGGGACTTCAAAGGTATTTTATTGATTGACTATCTGCAAAAGGGTAAAACAATAAATTCAGAGTACTATTGCAACCTTTTAGATCAATTAAATTCGAGAAAAACGTCCTGGCTTACAACACAAAAAAATAATTTTTCATCAAGACAACGCACCAGCGCACAAGAGTGTTTTAACAATGGCTAAAATTAACGAATTAAAGTACGAGTTGCTTGACCACCCACCTTATTCTCCTGATTTAGATCCCAGTGACTTTTACCTGTTCCCAAATCTAAAAAAAATCGTTGCTGACAAGCGTTTTACCTCAAATGAAGATGCAATTACAGTTGTAAACCACTATTTTGAAGACCTTGAGGAAAACTATTTTAATCAAGGGATAGAGTTTCTAGATAAGCGTTGGACTAAGTGTATTGAAGTTTCAGGAGATTATATTGAAAAATAAAAATATTTTTGAAAAACTAACTATTCTCTTTCATTAAAGGCTAAGATCTTTCCTAACCGCCCTCGTATAGGGAAGTTCCAAGATCATTTTAGGCGTGATAAGATCATATCCAGGTGCTTTACCTGGATTCACGGTTTATTTAATGACATTCAGAACATAATTTGCGTTAGTAAACACTGGAATTACGGCGGACATTTTATCATCAGGGGGAAGGAGGTCGCTACTTGCAGGATTTGGGCGAAATACCTGCGACAGAGGGTTTGCAAAAACAGTAGCTTTTTCCTCTTCTGATATTGCCCACTCGCCATTTGCGTCGCGTATTGGAAATTGCGTTTCGGTGGGAATACTAGTATTTCTTAATGTTTTCCATAATGAGAACTTGGTTGAAGCTGTCGGAGTTAAACTTGCAATGAAAGTAGCATGCTGTCTACTGTCTTCATTTCTAAGTGCGCTTTGCAACATTTTAGTAGCTTCAGTCAGTCTTAGTCGGGCCGCTGGTGACCTATTTCGCTGTCATTCGCGACGTATTTTTCCACTTACAAGGTGCTCTATTTCCCGGTTAGTGTAAGTATTTAAACTATTTATCGCTTTTATTTGTCTGTGTGTAGCGTGAATGGCCGCCTGTTCCAGGATCACGTTCAATTTGGATACGTTGTTATCGATCTCTTCCGCGTTAGAAATTAGATGATTCGAATCTAAATGACTGCTAATGTACTTCCTGCATTTTAACCAGTTGTGTATAAAGTAAGCCTTAGTGGGTCGTCTACAAGTACTGTCTTCTCGTGAAGAAGAAATATAACTGGCGAGTGGTCTGACGATAAGTCAGGGCAGGTACTAGCAGATAAGTTAGATTTACTAACTCCTCTTATTATACCGAAGTCAATCAAGTCAGGCTTTTTGTTATTATAAGAACGCCAATATGAAGGTTGACTGGGAGATATAAAGTCCAATTTATTTTGTCGTCGCATTAGACATTTATACAGCTGGTTTCACATAGGGTTTGCTAAACGGGATCCCCAGTGCGTATGTTTGGCATTGTAGTCACCAGCAGCAATAAAGTTGCGTCCGAGACCATACGAATTGTTGTCGCTTGAAGGTAGTTTTGTGAGACTCCTTCAGCGACTTCATGTTTCATTCGTTTTCGTATTAGGATACCAGTGGCACCATGAGCCTTACCATCGGGGTGGTGAGTACCATAAAATCTAAAATTAGGTATCTGAAAATTGTATTTGTCTGTAAGATGCGTTTCCGAGAGTAGCATTATATCAATATTCTGCCGATCTGGGTACTCTGTCAGTTCGTGTCTATGTTGGTTCACACCGTTTGCGTTCCATGTACATATCTTAAGAGGGCCTATCTTTTTTTTAAGTAGAATTTGAATTAACTGATTCTGGTTACGCATGAATTCTTGCATTATTGATTGCATAGTTGACAAAAACATTTTTATACTCTGTACCACTTGTTGAATCATTGATTCAGCGTTACCGAGTTGTTGCACTGGGGCATTAGGTGTGTGCGCCCTTAGAACATTCGCGTATTTTTTACCGTTTGTAATACCGTTTCCGTCGCAATAGTAAACTGGAGTCTGTTGGATGTCGATTATAGGGTACGGCGCGTTTCGGTTAGAAATGAGTTTGAGCTTCTCTTTTAGTTTATGCTTTGTAAACCCTACAACCTCTGTAGTTTGCGGAATGTTGTTCCCCGCAATTACTGCACTTTTTCTGTTCCTGCAAATTGACTTTGCAGACGGATGATTGGTGTAGATCACCACATACAACACAAACGGTTGGCAAAGTGCAGTATGATTGTGTCCATGCTCTTGGCAATTTTGGCATTGAACGGGACCATTTTTTTTTGTGGGGTTCTTCGACCGTAATTCTTCTATATAACAAATATTGAAGTTTGTATATTGGATAAACTTCATTTTTCTTTAGTTTCCGCGAGTCAGGTTGAAGTTCGACCTTGAACATTGGTTGGGGAACCTTTTTATTGTTAAGAACCTTTACCACGCAGTGAACGTTAAAATTCTCTTTTTCCAGTGTTCGTTTTACTTCATCTGGTCCTACAAATGATTCAATGCCTTTTAAGATTACCGCGATACCCTTACTACTCTTTAGACGAAACATGTAATTTTTTTTATTTTGGTTGTTTCACTGATTCTTACACAACTGGATTTGTTGTTTAACTCCATATTTTATTTTGTCTAAAAACTGCTTGAATTCCTTACAAGTTAATACTTATAATGAATTCAAACAATTTTAGATAATTATTTTCCCGGCAATTAAGTTTATTTTTGCACTTTCCCTGCTTATTTTATTTTATTAGAACTAATTTCCGAGGAGTTCTTTTAACGAGTGTTCTCTTCGCGCGCGGAGAGCTAAAGCGAATGAATGAGAATGAGATCGACATTTTTGAAATTACTGAATCTTGGTTAAACTCAGATTTTTTCGATGAAGAATTTTTCAATACTTATGTTTACAATGTCTATCGTAAGAATAGGGATTTATTATCTACTGGCTTTAATAGGGACGGTGGTAATTTTAATTGCCGGTTAAAGGTGTATCGCTTCAAGAATTCTACCTTTGAGTGATACTAATTTATTGTTCGATCAATTATGCGTGTTAATTGAATCGGAAAAAGGTAATCTTTACATTTGCGTAGTGATTATTTATATTTGGGTCATATTCAAAATATTTCGCACTTGGCTGATATAATTAAATATGATGATAGATGCTGTATCATGAGAATTAATAGTTTAAATGACATTATTTGGTCCGAAGTCCAAAATTCTGGTAGTTTTCTGCCTAGTAATGTGAACAAATCTTTTGAAATAAATTTCATTGGTTCATTATTCAGTCTTGATTTGCATCAAGATAATAAAGTTTTTAGCATGATAAATAGAATGCTGGACTTAGTATTTGTTAGCTCCGACTTAAAATATTCCATTTCTGAATGTGTTAGCTCCGATTTAAAATATTCCATTTCTGAATGTGCTTTTGCAATTTCACCTCCGGGTCGACATCAAGTTGCCTAATAAATTGAAATAGATTTTTATGAATATCTAAATAATGGTAATCACGTCGAATATAATTATGACCATAATTCTTGCAATTTTAAACTAATTAATTCCTTCATTTATAATATTGCTTTAGTAGTAATGTGTCCATCTGTTATAAAGAGTTTTACAAAATTTTTAAAAATATTTTCGTAAAGAATATTCCACTTTCTAAGCCTAGAGTTTATAACTTACCTTACGCAGGTTCAAAAAAGTTAAACAATTTAACGATTCATGAAAGAATTTACTTTTTTTTAATAAATTTCTGTACAACCAATACATAATGGGCTATAGTGAATCTATTAAAACCAAACAAAGATTTTGGAGTTTTGCAAAGTCTAGAAGAAAGAATTTTAGTATCCAGTCGTCGATGATATACAATAATATTGCTTCTAATTCCTTAAATTAATCTGTAACACTCTTTAAGGATTTCTTTGAATCAATTTTTTGTTGTGGACCTTCTACAATTAATGAAACTGCTTTTAATAAAATTGTATAGTATACTGATATTGCTTCCCTAGATATTGTAGACGAGGATATTGTTTCACGTATTTTAAAACTTTCAATTTCATATAGAAATTACATTATAATTTTTTTCTTAAAAAATGTTGAAATTCTTTAATATTACCAATTAAAATAATGTTTACTAAATCTTTGAACTGTTATCTTTTTCAAAAGTGGAAAATGGCTACCATTGTCCTGGTTTTCAAATGTGGACCGAGAAATTATGCTACCAATTATAGACCTATCTCTAAATTGCCTAATATTGCAAAGCTTTTTGAACATATTGTTTATGACAAAATAATATTTAGTGTTAAATGTCACATTAGCTGAGTCGGGTGTGCAGTGCATTGGAACGGGAAATCTAAGTCGGGGGGACCACTACCATGTGTTGGTTCAGATGTTCCCTCTGATGACTTCTCAAGAGGAATTGCTTCGTTATAAGCGAACAATGATTCTGACAGTAAGAATCGGTCTTTCCTCGTCGTTGTGTCGGGGACATGCTCGTGGTTATTCGGAGAGCTGCGTTTTGGCAGTTTTAAAGTTTATTCTACTGGGAATCGCTTACTCTGGGGGACTATACTGGCGCAGCAAAGTCTACCGGCGACAGCCCAATCCTGTTCGTCTATGGGGGACTTGCATCGATATTAAGGTGAAGGAAAAGAGCCATTTGAATAGATGCGTCCAAAGAGACCTTTGGGTCAGCTGAGTGGGCTTTGTCGGACACTTGGCGCCCAATACGAGTGGTGTCTGCTGTACCATCCAGATCTCAGCTGAGGCAGAATCACGCGAGTTTGCGGCGTAGCGTCTTCTCATCTGCCGAAATCTCCAGGGGATGTTTCCCTAGCTCTATATTCACGCTATAACTGGAAACTGCTGCCATAACTATATCAGCGTAAATGTCGTTTAGACATGCCTGATGGTTTCGGTGATCTAAAGGCTCTCTCTTGTACCGCTGAACGTCTTTCTCTAGATCATAACGACGGTTCATGATATACTAGGGCGGGAGCATGCTGTCCATAGGATGGTTGTTATGATGACTATTGCAACGGCACCCAAGCAGATAGTGCTTAGACGACATGTAATTGTGTCTGCGCACGGTAAGGACCTTCGTCTCCTCATGAATATGGTCCTTAGAAGACATAACGAAACACCTTGTTGATGTTCTCAGGTCGGCAATCTGGCAAGTGTGAATTTTCTTCCACTGCGTCATACTCACATTTGAAGACTACACCGACGCTGCATAGTTCTCTAGAGACTTACCTATCTCCTTGTAATATGTCAACAAGGTTTCTTTGTCGGCTCCCCAAGTACTGCCGACTATTGACTTCCGGACCTTGTTTCTACTTTAAAGCTTATCGCAGATAGGCTGTACAATGTGACCCCAAGGATTTTGGGGTAGTTGGTATTCGGGATGTTGTCGTCATCGACTATCACATTGAGTGACAACCGCACCTGCTTTTAATAAAATTGTAAAGTATACTGATATTGCTTCCCTAGATATTGCAGACGAGGATATTGTTTCACATATTTTAAAACTTTCAATTTCATATAGAAATTGCATTATAATTTTTTTCTTAAAAAATGTTGAAATTCTTTAATATTACCAATTAAAATAATGTTTACTATATCTTTGAACTGTTATCTTTTTCAAAAGTGGAAAATGGCTACCATTGTCCTGGTTTTCAAATGTGGACCGAGAAATTATGCTACCAATTATAGACCTATCTCTAAATTGCCTAATATTGCAAAGCTTTTTGAACATATTGTTTATGACAAAATAATATTTAGTGTTAAATGTCACATTAGCTCTGCACAACCTGGACTTGTTATTGCCAGATCTACTACTAGTAATTTGTCAGTTTTTACTAATTACTGTATCAACTATTTTGAAAAGGGTTTCCATGTTGATACTATCTATACTGATTTCTCAAAAGCTTTAGATAAAGTTCCTCATGATATATTAATATGTATATAAACTGGGCAAGATTGACTTCCACTCTTAAATTTTTAATTGGTTTCGTACATACTTATGTAATAGACATTGCTCTGTATGTATTGATGGGGTTTACTCTGATCTATACGTGGGTTCCTCAGGTATTCCACAATAAAGTGTATTGAGTCCGTTACTTTATAATCTTCTTGTTAATGATGTTGGTCAGTGCTTTAAATATTTTCTCAAGGATGTAAGGGTTTAAGTGATGTTCAGTTATTGCAGGATGATATTAATAGGTTAGTTATTCGGTCTGAATGTAATCGTTCGCCACTTGACATATCTAAATGCTTTTGAATTAATTTCTGGATATTGTTTCTGAATACCTTGACTTAAGCGTTTAATTTAATTACAAGTTAACTTGACATTTAGAATATATTATACAGGGTGTTCGCCTGGAAATACATTCAAAGAAATACTTCTGAATGTTCGGCCCCCACGCTAAAACGATAATTTATTGTTCTTTTGTCCGTCCCAAGTCAGTACGCATCTTTTATTTGGAATCCGCATGCTGCGGTACATACTTATATACATCGCATTGAAAAAGTTCAAAAATATTTTTTAAAATTTATTAATTGTGGAAACCTGAATTGTTGTCACTTATTCGGTTTAATGCACCTCGAATATTAAGACATTACGTTCCCTTTGCCATTGAAACGCATCTTTCAAATTATGCTGTTAATAAGCCCTTGCATACATCTATGAAGCTTTTTTAAACAATTTCTGATCATGTAGATTTAGACTTAATAGTATTAAATTAAAAAATTGTAAATTGTTTTGTTTAATTAGTTTTTAACTATAATTTAAATGAAGTTGTTGTAATATATATTACATTTTTATTGTAAGAATTTATCTCCATAGACGGCCAACTCACCGATCCAAAACGTGAAATTAGCTGCTCCTTGAAATGACCTCTCAATAGATCCATTGTTTGAGCAGCTGTATGGCACATGACACCGTCCTGTTGAAACCAAATCTCGTCAAGATTACGAGCTTCAATTTCAGGTAGCAAAAAATCCGATATCATGGCGCGATAGCGAGCACCATTTAAGGTTCCGTTCCGGCCATCAATAATGAATAAAATAAAGTTAAACACAACTCACGCGTAGTCTGTGAAAAACTTCTATGAAAAAATACCTCTAGATTAATCACCTGTTACAAATGTAAAACAATATGGACCGTTGATTCCTCCAGCCCCAAAACCGCACCAAACTGTGGGTTTCGCGGAGTAAGTCTTTCCATGATGAAATGGCAAATATTACTGGAAAACCCATATTGAAAAAAATACCTCTAGATTGATCACCTGTTATAAAATGCGTCCGAACTAAGGGGAAAGCCTATTTTCCATTGTGAGTCCACAAAACATTATTATTTGCTAAGCCAATAATGTTTGTTTTAATGAGGTCGCTTAAGTGCCTTGGAAGGAAAATATCCCCCTAGACCGACTTCGTCCATTTACAATTCCAAACAGCGTATGACCATAAGCCATCATCATGCGAAAGTTTAAAGGTTGATTCGTTTGACAGCTATCGTGCTTTCAAGGGACGTAATGGCAAACTTAGAGATTAAACACATCTTAATTTGTCAGCGGTTAGTTTATAATATAAATTATAATTGCAATTGTGTTTCGATCACAATAGGAATGGTATTTCAACAATTTCAATACCGATACATTCCGGTAAAAGTGAAGTACGATTAACGTAGCGGTATTGAACATATTTTTAAGCAATAATGATATGGTAAAGGCTAGTGCAGAGTTTTCTGTTACATTTCATTTCAAATGTTAAATGTTCATTTAATTTGACCGCTTGTCCGACCTACACACAGACACGTATATTTCTTACGAGAACGTAAATTTGTGTAGCGCTTCTCTGCGTACCACAGATAAAATCAAATAAAAAGTTTAATTTAGTTTGTTCACACACATACGAGTATACATTCCGCCCACGCAGCTAGGGCCGTATATTTACGTAGGATTTTTTTTCTCACAAAGACTGCAAATACATTTTCGTTCTTTTCTGCCCACAATGTGAATGTCGTCGGCATACGCGAGAAAGATGTGGTCCTTGGTGTTAATTATGCTCGTGTTATTAACTTAAGCGTTTTCTATGAATTTCTCCATTCAGATATTGTAGAAGTTACATGATAAGCTGTAACCCTGTAAAGATTTGGTCGGTGTGTTTGGTCTTCAATCTTTATTCCATAGTATTTTATACGCGATTGATAGGAGAATTCGCTGTAGTTGGTACAAACAGGGTTTTCTCCCTTTTTTGGAATTGGACGATTAGGTTCCGATCATCGGGCATGCTTTCGGTCCTTCATGTATTGCAAACTAGCTTATACAGCTTCGCTGAAATTCTATTGGCTCCTGCGGCTTTCTTGTTTAAGATCCGGTCTATTACCTTTCTGGGCCGGGCGTGGACATTCAACTCCATCATCTGTGATTGGTAGCGTACGGTTGCCCTCGGCAAGATCTTTAAGCGGTTATTAATTGGAAACATATTCTTTCCAAATGCTCAGCATTCTCACCCGACGTATCAGCTACCACTCCCATTTCCACCTCTACTCGAAGATTTGCAAGTAAACGAGTCTGGTGTTTGGCATTGAAGTCCCCTAGAACGATTTTAAAATCATGGCCAGGCCAGCTATCGTAGGTTTGTTCTAGGTGCTCATAAGTAGTAGCTTTCGTCTCCTCGTCTTTATTTTCCAAAGGCGCATGTGCACAAATAAGGATAATTTAACAACTCGTAAGCTGATGTTATTGTAGAAGCGGACACAAAACAGACACATAAAATACCGCCAAGTTACTTATTTGTACTCATTATTCCTTTCGTTATTGTTTTTGTACCTCCGTCTCTCCGATGTCTAGATCGAGAGGGATGTTGTCTGTCGCTGAGTCGGGTGTGCAGTGCATTGGAACGGGAAATCTAAGTCGGGGGGACCACTACCATGTGTTGGTTCAGATGTTCCCTCTGATGACTTCTCAAGAGGAATTGCTTCGTTATAAGCGAACAATGATTCTGACAGTAAGAATCGGTCTTTCCTCGTCGTTGTGTCGGGGACATGCTCGTGGTTATTCGGAGAGCTGCGTTGTGGCAGTTTTAAAGTTTATTCTACTGGGAATCGCTTACTCTGGGGGACTATACTGGCGCAGCAAAGTCTACCGGCGACAGCCCAATCCTGTTCGTCTATGGGGGATATTAAGGTGAAGGAAAGGAGCCATTTGAATAGATGCGTCCAAAGAGACCTTTGGGTCAGCTGAGTGGGCTTGTTCGGACACTTGGCGCCCAATACGAGTGGTGTCTGCTGTACCATCCAGATCTCAGCTGAGGCAGAATCACGCGAGTTTGCGGCGTAGCGTCTTCTCATCTGCCGAAATCTCCAGGGGATGTTCTCCTAGCTCTATATTCACGCTATAACTGGAAACTGCTGCCATAACTATATCAGCGTAAATGTCGTTTAGACACGCCTGATGGTTTCGATGATCTAAAGGCTCTCTCTTGTACAGCTGAACGTCTTTCTCTAGATCATAACGACGGTTCATGATATACTAGGGCGGGAGCATGCTGTCCATAGGATGGTTGTTATGATGACTATTGCAACGGCACCCAGATAGTGCTTAGACGACATGTAATTGTGTCTGCGCACGGTAAGGACCTTCGTCTCCTCATGTATATGGTCCTTAGAAGACATAACGAAACACCTTGTTGATGTTCTCAGGTCGGCAATCTGGCAAGTGTAAATTTTCTTCCACTGCGTCATACTCACATTTGAAGACTACACCGACGCTGCATAGTTCTCTAGAGACTTACCTATCTCTTTGTAATATGTCAACAAGTTTTCTTTGTCGGCTCCCCAAGTACTGCCGACTATTGACTTGCGGACCTTGTTTCTACTTTAAAGCTTATCGCAGATAGGCTGTACAATGTGACCCCAAGGATTTTGGGGTAGTTGGTATTCGGGATGTTGTCGTCATCGACTATCACATTGAGTGACAACCGCACCTCTGCGGTCCATGCAGTAAATAGTATGGCTGTAGATTTGGACGTGGATATTTTTACATTCCTCGCAGTTAGGAAAAGTGCGAAGTCAGTGTGGTAACAGTCAATTTTATGTCATCCACGTTTGTTCCTGACACCAAAATAGTGCAACCATGAACGTACGACACAATTTCAACGTCGTCTGGTGGTGCGGGAATTTTCGAGAGGTAGAGGTTAAACAGTGCCGGAGATGACTCCCTGTTTAACTCTAAGGGACTTAGACTTCCTGTCTCTAAGTTACTGTCGCCCACATATATAATTAACGACCCAACGTTTCAAACTAATCGAAGAGGACGTGTGTGCAATGTTTTCGAACAGAGTGCCATGATTGACCGTGTCAAATGGGTTGGTAAAGTCAAGAGCCATTAGGACCGTCCTGTCGGTAGGGCTTGTTTTGGTTAATAACGGAACTTAAGTTACATTGCTTAAAGTGACCGAGCCATTTGTTTCGCTTATATTCGTTGACCAACCTACTGATTTCAGAGTTGAGATTCCTGTTTCTAGGGTCAGAAGGTTTGGAGCGACATTATCACACCCATCTGGTAGTATCTCGGTTATTTGACCAGCAGGAAAAATGGCGGTCGGCTGCTGCGTTGATGGCCCGAAACTTCTCGGTTTCCTGAACATCCGATAAGCTGCGGTTGGTAGCTTCTCTACAGGCATCCCAATCAGCATTTATTTGGTTGTGATACATACGGCGTTCAGAGATTTTAAAGTCGGATGGTCTGTTGATGGAGAGGACTATGGGAAGGTGGTCCGATTCTAACGATATGACGGACTGCCAGATGACGTTATTGATCAGGCCAGGCGATGCCATAGTTGTGTCTGGCGATCACTCATAATCCGTGTGGTTGTGTCCTCATCCACTATGCAGAACAAAGAGCTATCAATTTGCTCTGCCAAAGATCTGGTCGTTGTCTAGGAGAGAATGCCACAGTTTTTGGTGAGCATCAAAGTCTCCTGATTGCTAATGTGTGGCAAATAACGCGGGGCACTGCTACCATCGGTGGGTAGCAGTGCCCCGCGGCAGTCCTAGACTTGCATTCCATGTATGGGTCTTTAGAGTTAAGCTCTGGCGAGATAGGGGTGTATTGCACAGAATGGAGTAACAGAAAACCAAGTTCCCCACCGCTACTTTTCGAGCGATCCTTACGTAGCCCATTGTATCCGTCACAACAGTGCAGGCTGCAGGTGGCATTGAACTTAGTTTCTTAGATCCAGCGACCATTATGTTTCTTCGACATTTAAATTTTATTACCTTACTGATACGTATTGTTGCGTAGGCCATTGTTATTAAATTGCAAAATTAATGCACTGTCAGGCAACAGCAATTTCTGTTGAATGTTGACGACGACTAAAGTGAAGACGGCTATGACGACACCAAAGCCAGATATCCACTGAGAACAACGTTGATTCAGCACGAGGCAAAAAAATCCCTTTGCTTTACTCCCAAATGTGGTTTCGACCTGAACAGCTCCCGAAGTTCACCCACACCATGCAGCGATTACCCCTTACAGGCGTAGTACAATGTGTTGTACGTTTCTGACAAACCGAGCACATCAGAGGTCCGTTCGTTGTTCGATCCCGAATCGGACCAGTAATTTTCGGCATTCCGGATAGTGCTGCTCCCGACGAAAAAAGTGGCCAAAAAAATAAAACGTATTTTTGAGGACTCCCGCTGGCCGAAAAGTGTTTGTTTCTGGTCTATCTGGTACATAGAATTGGCAATCGTGGGATTTATTTATTGTATAGTTTAAGTCATCGAACAAACCGCCCAGAGATGAGTAAATACTCCTTAATAGCGCCGCAGAGGACATAATGGCTTGTCAAAATATAAAAAAAATATTATACAGAGTGTTCGCCTGGAAATACATTCAAAGAAATACTTCTGAATTTTCGGCCCCCACGCTAAAACGATAATTTATTGTTCTTTTGTCCGTCCCAAGTCAGTACGCATCTTTTATTTGGAATCCGCATGCTGCGGTACATACTTATATACATCGCATTGAAAAAGTTCAAAAATATTTTTTAAAATTTATTAATTGTGGAAACCTGAATTGTTGCCACTTATTCGGTTTAATGCACCTCGAATATTAAGACATTACGTTCCCTTTGCCATTGAAACGCATCTTTCAAATTATGCTGTTAATAAGCCCTTGCATACATCTATGAAGCTTTTTTAAACAATTTCTGATCATGTAGATTTAGACTTAATAGTATTAAATTAAAAAATTGTAAATTGTTTTGTTTAATTAGTTTTTAACTATAATTTAAATGAAGTTGTTGTAATATATATTACATTTTTATTGTAAGAATTTATCTCCATAGACGGCCAACTCACCGATCCAAAGCGTGAAATTAGCTGCTCCTTGAAATGACCTCTCAATAGATCCATTGTTTGAGCAGCTGTATGGCACATGACACCGTCCTGTTGAAACCAAATCTCGTCAATATTACGAGCTTCAATTTCAGGTAGCAAAAAATCCGATATCATGGCGCGATATCGAGCACCATTTAAGGTTCCGTTCCGGCCATCAATAATGAATAAAATAAAGTTAAACACAACTCACGCGTAGTCTGTGAAAAACTTCTATGAAAAAATACCTCTAGATTAATCACCTGTTACAAATGTAAAACAATATGGACCGTTGATTCCTCCAGCCCCAAAACCGCACCAAACTGTGGGTTTCGCGGAGTAAGTCTTTCCATGATGAAATGGCAAATATTACTGGAAAACCCATATTGAAAAAAATACCTCTAGATTGATCACCTGTTATAAAATGCGTCCGAACTAAGGGGAAAGCCTATTTTCCATTGTGAGTCCACAAAACATTATTATTTGCTAAGCCAATAATGTTTGTTTTAATGAGGTCGCTTAAGTGCCTTGAAAGGAAAATATCCCCCTAGACCGACTTCGTCCATTTACAATTCCAAACAGCGTATGACCATAAGCCATCATCATGCGAAAGTTTAAAGGTTGATTCGTTTGACAGCTATCGTGCTTTCAAGGGACGTAATGGCAAACTTAGAGATTAAACACATCTTAATTTGTCAGCGGTTAGTTTATAATATAAATTATAATTGCAATTGTGTTTCGATCACAATAGGAATGGTATTTCAACAATTTCAATACCGATACATTCCGGTAAAAGTGAAGTACGATTAACGTAACGGTATTGAACATATTTTTAAGCAATAATGATATGGTAAAGGCTAGTGCAGAGTTTTCTGTTACATTTCATTTCAAATGTTAAATGTTCATTTAATTTGACCGATTGTCCGACCTACACACAGACACGTATATTTCTTACTAGAACGTAAATTTGTGTAGCGCTTATCTGCGTACCACAGATAAAATCAAATATAAAGTTTAATTTAGTTTGTTCACACACATACGAGTATACATTCCGCCCACGCAGCTAGGGCCGTATATTTACGTAGGATTTTTTTCTCACAAAGACTGCAAATACATTTTCGTTCTTTTCTGCCCACAATGTGAATGTCGTCGGCATACGCGAGAAAGATGTGGTCCTTGGTGTTAATTATGCTCGTGTTATCAACTTAAGCGTTTTCTATGAATTTCTCCATTCAGATATTGTAGAAGTTACATGATAAGCTGTAACCCTGTAAAGATTTGGTCGGCGTGTTTGGTCTTCAATCTTTCACCCAGTGTATTCCATAGTATTTTATACGCGATTGATAGGAGAATTCGCTGTAGTTGGTACAAACAGGGTTTTTTCCCTTTTTTGGAAGTGGACGATTAGGTTCCGATCATCGGGCATGCTTTCGGTCCTTCATGTATTGCAAACTAGCTTATACAGCTTCGCTGAAATTCTATTGGCTCCTGCGGCTTTCTTGTTTAAGATCCGGTCTATTACCTTTCTGGGCCGGGCGTGGACATTCTACTCCATCATCTGTGATTGGTAGCGTACGGTTGCCCTCGGCAAGATCTTTAAGTGGTTATTAATTGGAAACATATTCTTTCCAAATGCTCAGCATTCACACCCGACGTATCAGCTACCACTCCCATTTCCACCTCTACTCGAAGATTTGCAAGTAAACGAGTCTGGTGTTTGGCATTGAAGTCCCCTAGAACGATTTTAAAATCATGGCCAGGCCAGCTATCGTAGGTTTGTTCTAGGTGCTCATAAGTAGTAGCTTTCGTCTCCTCGTCTTTATTTTCCAAAGGCGCATGTGCACAAATAAGGATAATTTAACAACTCGTAAGCTGATGTTATTGTAGAAGCGGACACAAAACAGACACATAAAATACCGCCAAGTTACTTATTTGTACTCATTATTCCTTTCGTTATTGTATTTGTACCTCCGTCTCTCCGATGTCTAGATCGAGAGGGATGTTGGCTGTCGCTGCGTCGGGTGTGCAGTGCATTGGAACGGGAAATCTAAGTCGGGGGGACCACTACCATGTGTTGGTTCAGATGTTCCCTCTGATGACTTCTCAAGAGGAATTGCTTCGTTATAAGCGAACAATGATTCTGACAGTAAGAATCGGTCTTTCCTCGTCGTTGTGTCGGGGACATGCTCGTGGTTATTCGGAGAGCTGCGTTGTGGCAGTTTTAAAGTTTATTCTACTGGGAATCGCTTACTCTGGGGGACTATACTGGCGCAGCAAAGTCTACCGGCGACAGCCCAATCCTGTTCGTCTATGGGGGATATTAAGGTGAAGGAAAGGAGCCATTTGAATAGATGCGTCCAAAGAGACCTTTGGGTCAGCTGAGTGGGCTTGTTCGGACACTTGGCGCCCAATACGAGTGGTGTCTGCTGTACCATCCAGATCTCAGCTGAGGCAGAATCACGCGAGTTTGCGGCGTAGCGTCTTCTCATCTGCCGAAATCTCCAGGGGATGTTTCCCTAGCTCTATATTCACGCTATAACTGGAAACTGCTGCCATAACTATATCAGCGTAAATGTCGTTTAGACATGCCTGATGGTTTCGATGATCTAAAGGCTCTCTCTTGTACCGCTGATAGGCTGTACAACGTCTTTCTCTAGATCATAACGACGGTTCATGATATACTAGGGCGGGAGCATGCTGTCCATAGGATGGTTGTTATGATGACTATTGCAACTGCACCCAAGCAGATAGTGCTTAGACGACATGTAATTGTGTCTGCGCACGGTAAGGACCTTCGTCTCCTCATGTATATGGTCCTTAGAAGACATAACGAAACACCTTGTTGATGTTCTCAGGTCGGCAATCTGGCAAGTGTGAATTTTCTTCCACTGCGTCATACTCACATTTGAAGACTACACCGACGCTGCATAGTTCTCTAGAGACTTACCTATCTCCTTGTAATATGTCAACAAGTTTTCTTTGTTTGCTCCCCAATTACTGCCGACTATTGACTTGCGGACCTTGTTTCTACTTTAAAGCTTATCGCAGATAGGCTGTACAATGTGACCCCAAGGATTTTGGGGTAGTTGGTATTCGGGATGTTGTCGTCATCGACTATCACATTGAGTGAAAACCGCACCTCTGCGGTCCATGCAGTAAATAGTATGGCTGTAGATTTGGACGTGGATATTTTTACATTCCTCGCAGTTAGGAAAAGTGCGAAGTCAGTGTGGTAACAGTCAATTTTATGTCATCCACGTTTGTTCCTGACACCAAAATAGTGCAACCATGAACGTACGACACAATTTCAACGTCGTCTGGTGGTGCGGGAATTTTCGAGAGGTAGAGGTTTAACAGTGCCGGAGATGACTCCCTGTTTAACTCTAAGGGACTTAGACTTCCTGTCTCTAAGTTACTGTCGCCCACATATATAATTAACGACCCAACGTTTCAAACTAATCGAAGAGGACGTGTGTGCAATGTTTTCGAACAGAGTGCCATGATTGACCGTGTCAAATGGGTTGGTAAAGTCAAGAGCCATTAGGACCGTCCTGTCGGTAGGGCTTGTTTTGGTTAATAACGGAACTTAAGTTACATTGCTTAAAGTGACCGAGCCATTTGTTTCGCTTATATTCGTTGACCAACCTACTGATTTCAGAGTTGAGATTCCTGTTTCTAGGGTCAGAAGGTTTGGAGCGACATTAGCACACCCATCTGGTGGTATCTCGGTTATTTGACCAGCAGGAAAAATGGCGGTCGGCTGCTGCGTTGATGGCCCGAAACTTCTCGGTTTCCTGAACATCCGATAAGCTGCGGTTGGTAGCTTCTCTACAGGCATCCCAATCAGCATTTATTTGGTTGTGATACAAACGGCGTTCAGAGATTTTAAAGTCGGATGGTCTGTTGATGGAGAGGACTATGGGAAGGTGGTCCGATTCTAACGATATGACGGACTGCCAGATGACGTCATTGATCAGGCCAGGCGATGCCATAGTTGTGTCTGGCGATCACTCATAATCCGTGTGGTTGTGTCCTCATCCACTATGCAGAACAAAGAGCTATCAATTTGCTCTGCCAAAGATCTGGTCGTTGTCTAGGAGAGAATGCCACAGTTTTTGGTGAGCATCAAAGTCTCCTGATTGCTAATGTGTGGCAAATAACGCGGGGCACTGCTACCATCGGTGGGTAGCAGTGCCCCGCGGCAGTCCTAGACTTGCATTCCATGTATGGGTCTTTAGAGTTAAGCTCTGGCGAGATAGGGGTGTATTGCACAGAATGGTGTAACAGAAAACCAAGTTCCCCACCGCTACTTTTCGAGCGATCCTTACGTAGCCCATTGTATCCGTCACAACAGTGCAGGCTGCAGGTGGCATTGAACTTAGTTTCTTAGATCCAGCGACCATTATGTTTCTTCGACATTTAAATTTTATTACCTTACTGATACGTATTGTTGCGTAGGCCATTGTTATTAAATTGCAAAATTAATGCACTGTCAGGCAACAGCAATTTCTGTTGAATGTTGACGACGACTAAAGTGAAGACGGCTATGACGACACCAAAGCCAGATATCCACTGAGAACAACGTTGATTCAGCACGAGGCAAAAAAAATCCCTTTGCTTTACTCCCAAATGTGGTTTCGACCTGAACAGCTCCCGAAGTTCACCCACACCATGCAGCGATTACCCCTTACAGGCGTAGTACAATGTGTTGTACGTTTCTGACAAACCGAGCACATCAGAGGTCCGTTCGTTGTTCGATCCCGAATCGGACCAGTAATTTTCGGCATTCCGGATAGTGCTGCTCCCGACGAAAAAAGTGGCCAAAAAAATAAAACGTATTTTTGAGGACTCCCGCTGGCCGAAAAGTGTTTGTTTCTGGTCTATCCGGTACATAGAATTGGCAATCGTGGGATTTATTTATTGTATAGTTTAAGTCATCGAACAAACCGCCCAGAGATGAGTAAATACTCCTTAATAGCGCCGCAGAGGACATAATGGCTTGTCAAAATATAAAAAAAATATTATACAGAGTGTTCGCCTGGAAATACATTCAAAGAAATACTTCTGAATTTTCGGCCCCCACGCTAAAACGATAATTTATTGTTCTTTTGTCCGTCCCAAGTCAGTACGCATCTTTTATTTGGAATCCGCATGCTGCGGTACATACTTATATACATCGCATTGAAAAAGTTCAAAAATATTTTTTAAAATTTATTAATTGTGGAAACCTGAATTGTTGTCACTTATTCGGTTTAATGCACCTCGAATATTAAGACATTACGTTCCCTTTGCCATTGAAACGCATCTTTCAAATTATGCTGTTAATAAGCCCTTGCATACATCTATGAAGCTTTTTTAAACAATTTCTGATCATGTAGATTTAGACTTAATAGTATTAAAATAAAAAATTGTAAATTGTTTTGTTTAATTAGTTTTTAACTATAATTTAAATGAAGTTGTTGTAATATATATTACATTTTTATTGTAAGAATTTATCTCCATAGACGGCCAACTCACCGATCCAAAACGTGAAATTAGCTGCTCCTTGAAATGACCTCTCAATAGATCCATTGTTTGAGCAGCTGTATGGCACATGACACCGTCCTGTTGAAACCAAATCTCGTCAAGATTACGAGCTTCAATTTCAGGTAGCAAAAAATCCGATATCATGGCGCGATATCGAGCACCATTTAAGGTTCCGTTCCGGCCATCAATAATGAATAAAATAAAGTTAAACACAACTCACGCGTAGTCTGTGAAAAACTTCTATGAAAAAATACCTCTAGATTAATCACCTGTTACAAATGTAAAACAATATGGACCGTTGATTCCTCCAGCCCCAAAACCGCACCAAACTGTGGGTTTCGCGGAGTAAGTATATTGAAAAAAATACCTCTAGATTGATCACCTGTTATATAATGCGTCCGAACTAAGGGGAAAGCCTATTTTCCATTGTGAGTCCACAAAAAATTATTATTTGCTAAGCCAATAATGTTTGTTTTAATGAGGTCGCTTAAGTGCCTTGAAAGGAAAATATCCCACTAGACCGACTTCGTCCATTTACAATTCCAAACAGCGTATGACCATAAGCCATCATCATGCGAAAGTTTAAAGGTTGATTCGTTTGACAGCTATCGTGCTTTCAAGGGACGTAATGGCAAACTTAGAGATTAAACACATCTTAATTTGTCAGCGGTTAGTTTATAATATAAATTATAATTGCAATTGTGTTTCGATCACAATAGGAATGGTATTTCAACAATTTCAATACCGATACATTCCGGTAAAAGTGAAGTACGATTAACGTAACGGTATTGAACATATTTTTAAGCAATAATGATATGGTAAAGGCTAGTGCAGAGTTTTCTGTTACATTTCATTTCAAATGTTAAATGTTCATTTAATTTGACCGATTGTCCGACCTACACACAGACACGTATATTTCTTACTAGAACGTAAATTTGTGTAGCGCTTATCTGCGTACCACAGATAAAATCAAATATAAAGTTTAATTTAGTTTGTTCACACACATACGAGTATACATTCCGCCCACGCAGCTAGGGCCGTATATTTACGTAGGATTTTTTTCTCACAAAGACTGCAAATACATTTTCGTTCTTTTCTGCCCACAATGTGAATGTCGTCGGCATACGCGAGAAAGATGTGGTCCTTGGTGTTAATTATGCTCGTGTTATCAACTTAAGCGTTTTCTATGAATTTCTCCATTCAGATATTGTAGAAGTTACATGATAAGCTGTAACCCTGTAAAGATTTGGTCGGCGTGTTTGGTCTTCAATCTTTCACCCAGTGTATTCCATAGTATTTTATACGCGATTGATAGGAGAATTCGCTGTAGTTGGTACAAACAGGGTTTTTTCCCTTTTTTGGAAGTGGACGATTAGGTTCCGATCATCGGGCATGCTTTCGGTCCTTCATGTATTGCAAACTAGCTTATACAGCTTCGCTGAAATTCTATTGGCTCCTGCGGCTTTCTTGTTTAAGATCCGGTCTATTACCTTTCTGGGCCGGGCGTGGACATTCTACTCCATCATCTGTGATTGGTAGCGTACGGTTGCCCTCGGCAAGATCTTTAAGTGGTTATTAATTGGAAACATATTCTTTCCAAATGCTCAGCATTCACACCCGACGTATCAGCTACCACTCCCATTTCCACCTCTACTCGAAGATTTGCAAGTAAACGAGTCTGGTGTTTGGCATTGAAGTCCCCTAGAACGATTTTAAAATCATGGCCAGGCCAGCTATCGTAGGTTTGTTCTAGGTGCTCATAAGTAGTAGCTTTCGTCTCCTCGTCTTTATTTTCCAAAGGCGCATGTGCACAAATAAGGATAATTTAACAACTCGTAAGCTGATGTTATTGTAGAAGCGGACACAAAACAGACACATAAAATACCGCCAAGTTACTTATTTGTACTCATTATTCCTTTCGTTATTGTATTTGTACCTCCGTCTCTCCGATGTCTAGATCGAGAGGGATGTTGGCTGTCGCTGCGTCGGGTGTGCAGTGCATTGGAACGGGAAATCTAAGTCGGGGGGACCACTACCATGTGTTGGTTCAGATGTTCCCTCTGATGACTTCTCAAGAGGAATTGCTTCGTTATAAGCGAACAATGATTCTGACAGTAAGAATCGGTCTTTCCTCGTCGTTGTGTCGGGGACATGCTCGTGGTTATTCGGAGAGCTGCGTTGTGGCAGTTTTAAAGTTTATTCTACTGGGAATCGCTTACTCTGGGGGACTATACTGGCGCAGCAAAGTCTACCGGCGACAGCCCAATCCTGTTCGTCTATGGGGGATATTAAGGTGAAGGAAAGGAGCCATTTGAATAGATGCGTCCAAAGAGACCTTTGGGTCAGCTGAGTGGGCTTGTTCGGACACTTGGCGCCCAATACGAGTGGTGTCTGCTGTACCATCCAGATCTCAGCTGAGGCAGAATCACGCGAGTTTGCGGCGTAGCGTCTTCTCATCTGCCGAAATCTCCAGGGGATGTTTCCCTAGCTCTATATTCACGCTATAACTGGAAACTGCTGCCATAACTATATCAGCGTAAATGTCGTTTAGACATGCCTGATGGTTTCGATGATCTAAAGGCTCTCTCTTGTACCGCTGATAGGCTGTACAACGTCTTTCTCTAGATCATAACGACGGTTCATGATATACTAGGGCGGGAGCATGCTGTCCATAGGATGGTTGTTATGATGACTATTGCAACGGCACCCAAGCAGATAGTGCTTAGACGACATGTAATTGTGTCTGCGCACGGTAAGGACCTTCGTCTCCTCATGTATATGGTCCTTAGAAGACATAACGAAACACCTTGTTGATGTTCTCAGGTCGGCAATCTGGCAAGTGTAAATTTTCTTCCACTGCGTCATACTCACATTTGAAGACTACACCGACGCTGCATAGTTCTCTAGAGACTTACCTATCTCTTTGTATTATGTCAACAAGTTTTCTTTGTCGGCTCCCCAAGTACTGCCGACTATTGACTTGCGGACCTTGTTTCTACTTTAAAGCTTATCGCAGATAGGCTGTACAATGTGACCCCAAGGATTTTGGGGTAGTTGGTATTCGGGATTTGTCGTCATCGACTATCACATTGAGTGACAACCGCACCTCTGCGGTCCATGCAGTAAATAGTATGGCTGTAGATTTGGACGTGGATATTTTTACATTCCTCGCAGTTAGGAAAAGTGCGAAGTCAGTGTGGTAACAGTCAATTTTATGTCATCCACGTTTGTTCCTGACACCAAAATAGTGCAACCATGAACGTACGACACAATTTCAACGTCGTCTGGTGGTGCGGGAATTTTCGAGAGGTAGAGGTTAAACAGTGCCGGAGATGACTCCCTGTTTAACTCTAAGGGACTTAGACTTCCTGTCTCTAAGTTACTGTCGCCCACATATATAATTAACGACCCAACGTTTCAAACTAATCGAAGAGGACGTGTGTGCAATGTTTTCGAACAGAGTGCCATGATTGACCGTGTCAAATGGGTTGGTAAAGTCAAGAGCCATTAGGACCGTCCTGTCGGTAGGGCTTGTTTTGGTTAATAACGGAACTTAAGTTACATTGCTTAAAGTGACCGAGCCATTTGTTTCGCTTATATTCGTTGACCAACCTACTGATTTCAGAGTTGAGATTCCTGTTTCTAGGGTCAGAAGGTTTGGAGCGACATTATCACACCCATCTGGTGGTATCTCGGTTATTTGACCAGCAGGAAAAATGGCGGTCGGCTGCTGCGTTGATGGCCCGAAACATCTCGGTTTCCTGAACATCCGATAAGCTGCGGTTGGTAGCTTCTCTACAGGCATCCCAATCAGCATTTATTTGGTTGTGATACATACGGCGTTCAGAGATTTTAAAGTCGGATGGTCTGTTGATGGAGAGGACTATGGGAAGGTGGTCCGATTCTAACGATATGACGGACTGCCAGATGACGTCATTGATCAGGCCAGGCGATGCCATAGTTGTGTCTGGCGATCACTCATAATCCGTGTGTCCTTATCCACTATGCAGAACAAAGAGCTATCAATTTGCTCTGCCAAAGATCTGGTCGTTGTCTAGGAGAGAATGCCACAGTTCTTGGTGAGCATCAAAGTCTCCTGATTGCTAATGTGTGGCAAATAACGCGGGGCACTGCTACCATCGGTGGGTAGCAGTGCCCCGCGGCAGTCCTAGACTTGCATTCCATGTATGGGTCTTTAGAGTTAAGCTCTGGCGAGATAGGGGTGTATTGCACAGAATGGTGTAACAGAAAACCAAGTTCCCCACCGCTACTTTTCGAGCGATCCTTACGTAGCCCTTTGTATCCGTCACAACTGTGCAGGCTGCAGGTGGCATTGAGCTTAGTTTCTTAGATCCAGCGACCATTATGTTTCTTCGACATTTAAATTTTATTACCTTACTGATACGTATTGTTGCGTAGGCCATTGTTATTAAATTGCAAAATTAATGCACTGTCAGGCAACAGCAATTTCTGTTGAATGTTGACGACGACTAAAGTGAAGACGGCTATGACGACACCAAAGCCAGATATCCACTGCGAACAACGTTGATTCAGCACGAGGCAAAAAAATCCCTTTGCTTTACTCCCAAATGTGGTTTCGACCTGAACAGCTCCCGAAGTTCACCCACACCATGCAGCGATTACCCCTTACAGGCGTAGTACAATGTGTTGTACGTTTCTGACAAACCGAGCACATCAGAGGTCCGTTCGTTGTTCGATCCTGAATCGGACCAGTAATTTTCTGCATTCCGGATAGTGCTGCTCCCGACGAAAAAAGTGGCCAAAAAAATAAAACGTATTTTTGAGGACTCCCGCTGGCCGAAAAGTGTTTGTTTCTGGTCTATCCGGTACATAGAATTGGCAATCGTGGGATTTATTTATTGTATAGTTTAAGTCATCGAACAAACCGCCCAGAGATGAGTAAATACTCCTTAATAGCGCCGCAGAGGAAATTGACATAATGGCTCGTCAAAAGCGTGCAGTCGTTTGGCAAAAGACAATATCTCAACTCCTTCTGGTGATGCCGGAAGTTTCGACAAGTACAAATTAAACAGTAAGGGTGGGAGAACTCCACCCTTATGTACTTCCTGCTTAATTCTGCGGGTTGGGACCTGCTTTGTCGACACTCAACAAGGAACTAAAGCCCACGCACATAGTTTATCAGTCATCTCTTCGTGGAGTTAGGTTATGATAGACCATGTAGAATGCCTTTGACTGGTCGAGAGCCACGAGGACCATTCATAGACATGGTAGTGCCTGATTCAGACGTGACAAATGTGTGATGGAACTACATTATTTAGATTTTTATTTATTAATGCTTTATTTGTTATTATTGGAGGAGTAATGGCGGTTAATACTGTTTTGGTACTGTGCACCTTGCGAAATACATGCTGATGGTTGGAAATCTGGATATGCTGCGTCAAGGTTGGGAGGAGAAGCGCCTCAGTGGTCTTTGCGACCGGGGAAAAGAGATATTGGATGGTATGAGTCACCCTGGCCCTCGACATTTCCTGGCTTTAGTATGGGAACAATCCTACACATTTTGCTTACCTCGGGAACGATGAGGGTAGCATAGGATGTCAAGTACTTTTTCATCCGGTGCATGCAGATTCTTCAGCAACAGCATGGAAATGCCTTCAAGTACCTAAGATAGGTTGACATGGCAATGACATGTACTTACACAACTTTTTCGGGGCGGAGGTATGAGGTTCTACAGAGGGCTTGAGTTTATGTACCTTCATCATGATATTCCTCTTAGCCCTGACTCTCTCAGGATGCTCACTAAAAAGCTGACTAAAATGGCTTGCGCACCTTTTCGGATCCTAAACGAATGAGTCTCCGAATCGTATCGCAACTCTGTCATTTTGGTAAGACGAGTTGGAGAGGGGCTTGACGTTTTACGTTTGTGCGCTTTTGACCTAAGGTTGCAAATGGTTTATTCACTTATCACGCCTGTATTCATTGACCAACTGGGAAGAAGCTGTCTAGCGATCTCATACTTGCATCGCTTGCATTGGTCCTACCGATATCGTCACTCGTATCTGCGAGTCTTGACGCCTCCGAGGGGGTCCTGGACTGAACTTTGTGATTTCACGAGCGGGAATTAGTTGTTGTTGATGTTGTAACCACAATATATTTATTTTGAAGTCTTGTTCGTCTATGGGGGATCTGCTTCGATATCTAGGTGGAGAAACGCGCCATTTGAACTGGATGCGTCCACAGAGACTTGGGGGTCAGCTGAGTGGGCTTGGCCGGGTAATTGAAGAGGTGCAGTACATCATGTGGTCCCTGATGGCAGGCGGGACAGATGTCCGAATAGTTTCGATGATCTAAAGGTTCTCTCTTATACCGCTGGACCACTCTCTATAGATCATGAAGATCGTACCTGATCTACCTGGGTGGAGGCATCCTGTTCAAGAGATGGTGGTTAGGATGACTGCTTTCAAGAGATGGTGGTTATTATGACTGTGTCTGCGCACGGTAGGACCTTCGTCTCCTCATGTAGATGATCGTCAGAAGACATAAGAAGACACCCTGTTGATGTTCTAAGGGCGGCATTCTGGCAAGTTTGAATTTTCTTCCACTGCGTCGTACTCACGTTCGCCGACCATACAGGCGCTGCGTAGTTTGATACAGACCGACCTATCGCTTTGTAAGAGGTCAACAAAGTTTCTTTGTCGGCTCCCCAAGTACTGCCGGCAAGTGACTTGAGGACCTTGTTCCTACTTTTGAGTTTATCGCAGATAGCTGTAGAATTTGCAGAGGATCTAAAAAGCAGTTAACAGTGTGGCTGATGATTTGGAGGTGGATATTTTCATATTCCTCGCAGTGAAGAAACGTGCTAAGTCAGTGAGGTAACAGTTGATTTTCTCGCAAATGTCATCCACTTTAGGTCCTGACGCCAGAATTGTGCAATCGTCAGCGTACGACACAATTTCAACGCCGTATGGTGGTGCAGGAATTTTAGAGAGGTCCTTAAATGTCTCTAAATTATATATATGACTGGCACCCACACATATAGTTTACGACCCAATGTTTCAAACTGGGCGGAAGAGACGTTTCTTTAATGTCCTCGAAAAGAGTGACATGATTGACCGTGTCGAAGGCTTTTGTAAGGTCAAGAGCCACGAAGACCGTCCTGTCTTTAGGCTTGTTCTGGTTAAGGCCGCGACTTATACGTGTGGTGATGGCGTGTAAAGCAGTTGTTGTGCTGTGCTGCTTGCGGAATCCATGCTGATGATCAGCACTAGGAAAGTGTTCGATCAGGCTAGGGAGGAGCAGTGCTTCAAGCGTCTTTGCTACTGGAGAAAGCAAGAAGATCGGCCTGTACGAATCTCCTTTACTTGCGTCTTTGCCTGGCTTCAGTAGCGGGACCACTCTGCCCATTTTCGAGGCATCGAGAACTTCGTGAGTGGTTAGCGACAGATTGAGCACTTTGGTCATGTACTCTACTCCCGGGGTATCCAACTGATTTAAAATCAGCATTGAGATTCCGTCCGGACCCAGCGCCTTTGATGACTTTGCGCTGCGGATGACATGGGCAACTTCGCCAACGGTAAATTGTGGTGGTGCCTCTTCGACTCGGAGAGCGCAGATACGACGCAATACTCTCCTTTTCGCCTTATCACTCTCTGGGTGTTCAAAAAAAAGCCGGTAAAAATAACACCCGGACCGCTTCGGATCTGTCGCTGTTCTATCACCGAACGTGACAGCTGTCCGATCATCCTTCCTTACAGGGTTAGAGAGTAATTTGACCGTTGTCCACAACTTACCAATTCCGGAACTCAAGTTGCACTGAGATCCCTAATTTTAGGGTCAGTAGGGTTGGAGCGACGAATGTCATCACGCTCGTCTGCGAGTCCCGCTGCCTCTGCTGGGAAGTTTGGTCGTACTTCGGGTATTCGACTAGCAGGGAAATGGCGAGCGGCTGCTAAGTTAATGATAGCTCGGCTACCCGAACGTCCGACGCAATAGCTAGTTATTAAAGCTGCGGTTGGTGGCTTCTCTGAAGGCCTCCCAATCAGCATTTTTTGATTGAGAAACGTACGGCGTTCAGAGTTTATGAACTCGGGTGGTCTATTTATGGAGAGAATTATGGGAAGGTGGTCCGATCCTAGTGAGAGGACGGGTTGCCAGGTGACGTCGTTGACGTCAAAGTGATGCCTGGCAAGCTATGACAATCGCCCATAATCCGCCTGGGGGCGTCCTCATTGACTGTGCAGAACGTAGAGCTATCAATTTGCTCTGCCAAAGCTGTGCCCCTCTGGTCGTTGTCTAGGTGAGAATGCCACAGTTCGTGGTGATCATTAAAGTCTCCTAGGACCAAGCGGTTATTGCCTTGTAGCAAATTGCTAATGTCTTGCAGATAACGCGGGGTACAGCTACCAACGTTGTTCAGCTCAATTTCGGCAGTTCCAGACTTGACTGCTCTAGAGTCAAGCTCAGGCAAAATAGGTCTGTACTGCACAGAATGGTGTAACAGGAAAGCAAGTCCCCCACCTCCACTACTGGTGCGATCCTTGCGTAACCGGCAGTCGCGGGATTGGCGGGATTGAATTAGTGACATAGTAGTGCCATGATTGACCGTGTCAAATGGGTTGGTAAAGTCAAGAGCCATTAGGACCGTCCTGTCGGTGGGGCTTGTTCTGGTTAATAACGGAACTTAAGTTACATTGCTTATAGTGACCGAGCCATTTGTTTCGCTTATATTTGTTGACCAACATACTGATTTCAGAGTTGAGATTCCTGTTTCTAGGGTCAGAAGGTTTGGAGTGACATTATCACACCCATCTGGTGGTATCTCGGTTATTTGACCAGCAGGAAAAATGGCGGTCGGCTGCTGCGTTGATGGCCCGAAACTTCTCGGTTTCCTGAACATCCGATAAGCTGCGGTTGGTAGCTTCTCTACAGGCATCCCAATCAGCATTTATTTGGTTGTGAGACATACGGCGTTCAGAGATTTTAAGGTCGGATGGTCTGTTGATGGAGAGGACTATGGGAAGGTGGTCCGATTCTAACGAGATGACGGACTGCCAGATGACGTCATTGATCAGGCCAGGCGATGCCATAGTTGATGCCATAGTTGTCTGGCGATCACTCATAATCCGTGTGGTTGTGTCCTCATCCACTATGCAGAACAAAGAGCTATCAATTTGCTCTGCCAAAGATCTGGTCGTTGTCTAGGAGAGAATGCCACAGTTCTTGGTGAGCATCAAAGTCTCCTGATTTCTAATGTGTGGCAAATAACGCGGGGCACTGCTACCATCGGTGGGTAGCAGTGCCCCGCGGCAGTCCTAGACTTGCATTCCATGTATGGGTCTTTAGAGTTAAGCTCTGGCGAGATAGGGGTGTATTGCACAGAATGGTGTAACAGGAAACCATGTTCCCCACCTCTACTTTTCGAGCGATCCTTACGTAGCCCATTGTATCCGTCACAACTGTGCAGGCTGCAGGTGTCATTGAGCTTAGTTTCTTAGATCCCAGCGACCATTATGTTTCTCCGACATTTAAATTTTATTACCTTACTGATACGTATTGTTGCGTAGGCCATTGTTATTAAATTTCAAAATTAATGCACTGTCAGGCAGCAGCAATTTGTGTTGAATGTTGACGACGACGAAAGTGAAGACGGCTATGACGACACCAAAGCCAGATATCCACTGCGAACAACGTTGATTCAGCACGAGGCAAAAAAATCCCTTTGCTTTACTCCCAAATGTGGTTCCGACCTGAAAAGCTCCCGAAGTTCACCCACACCATGCAGCGATTACCCCTTACAGGCGTAGTACAATGTGGTCCCCTTACAGGCGTAGTACATCAGAGGTCCGTTCGTTGTTCGATCCCGAATCGGACCAGTAATTTTCGGCATTCCGGATAGTGCTGCTCCCGACGAAAAAAGTGGCCAAAAAAATAAAACGTATTTTTGAGGACTCCCGCTGGCCGAAAAGTGTTTGTTTCTGGTCTATCCGGTACATAGAATTGGCAATCGTGGGATTTATTTATTGTATAGTTTAAGTCATCGAACAAACCGCCCAGAGATGAGTAAATACTCCTTAATAGCGCCGCAGAGGAAATTGACATCATGGCTCGTCAAAAGCGTGCAGTCGTTTGGCAAAAGACAATATCTCAACTCCTTCTGGTGATGCCGGAAGTTTCGACAAGTACATATTAAACAGTAAGGGTGAGAGAACTCCACCCTTATGTACTTCCTGCTTAATTCTGCGGGTTGGGACCTGCTTTGTCGACACTCAACAAGGAACTAAAGCCCACGCACATAGTTTATCAGTCATCTCTTCGTGGAGTTAGGTTATGATAGACCTTGTAGAATGCCTTTGACTGGTCGAGAGCCACGAGGACCGTTCATAGACTTGGTAGTGCCTGATTCAGACGTGACAAATGTGTGATGGAACTACATTATTTTGATTTTTATTTATTAATGTTTTATTTGCTATTATTGGAGGAGTAATGGCGGTTAATACTGTTTGGTACTGTGCATCTTGCGAAATACATGCTGATGGTTGGAAATCTGGATATGCTGCGTCAAGGTTGGGAGGAGAAGCGCCTAAATGGTCTTTGCGACCGGGAAAAAGAGATATTGGATGGTATGAGTCACCCTGGCCCTCGACATTTCCTGGCTTTAGTATGGGAACAATCCTACACATTTTGCTTACCTCGGGAACGATGAGGGTAGCATAGGATGTCAAGTACTTTTTCATCCGGTGCATGCAGATTCTTCAGCAACAGCATGGAAATGCCTTCAAGTACCTAAGATAGGTTGACATGGCAATGACATGTACTTACACAACTTTTTCGGGGCGGAGGTATGAGGTTCTACAGAGGGCTTGAGTTTATGTACCTTCATCATGATATTCCTCTTAGCCCTGACTCTCTCAGGATGCTCACTAAAAAGCTGACTAAAATGGCTTGCGCACCTTTTCGGATCCTAAACGAATGAGTCTCCGAATCGTATCGCAACTCTGTCATTTTGGTAAGACGAGTTGGAGAGGGGCTTGACGTTTTACGTTTGTGCGCTTTTGACCTAAGGTTGCAAATGGTTTATTCACTTATCACGCCTGTATTCATTGACCAACTGGGAAGAAGCTGTCTAGCGATCTCATACTTGCATCGCTTGCATTGGTCCTACCGATATCGTCACTCGTATCTGCGAGTCTTGACGCCTCCGAGGGGGTCCTGGACTGAACTTTGTGATTTCACGAGCGGGAATTAGTTGTTGTTGATGTTGTAACCACAATATATTTATTTTGAAGTCTTGTTCGTCTATGGGGGATCTGCTTCGATATCTAGGTGGAGAAACGCGCCATTTGAACTGGATGCGTCCACAGAGACTTGGGGGTCAGCTGAGTGGGCTTGGCCGGGTAATTGAAGAGGTGCAGTACATCATGTGGTCCCTGATGGCAGGCGGGACAGATGTCCGAATAGTTTCGATGATCTAAAGGTTCTCTCTTATACCGCTGGACCACTCTCTATAGATCATGAAGATCGTACCTGATCTACCTGGGTGGAGGCATCCTGTTCAAGAGATGGTGGTTAGGATGACTGCTTTCAAGAGATGGTGGTTATTATGACTGTGTCTGCGCACGGTAGGACCTTCGTCTCCTCATGTAGATGATCGTCAGAAGACATAAGAAGACACCCTGTTGATGTTCTAAGGGCGGCATTCTGGCAAGTTTGAATTTTCTTCCACTGCGTCGTACTCACGTTCGCCGACCATACAGGCGCTGCGTAGTTTGATACAGACCGACCTATCGCTTTGTAAGAGGTCAACAAAGTTTCTTTGTCGGCTCCCCAAGTACTGCCGGCAAGTGACTTGAGGACCTTGTTCCTACTTTTGAGTTTATCGCAGATAGCTGTAGAATTTGCAGAGGATCTAAAAAGCAGTTAACAGTGTGGCTGATGATTTGGAGGTGGATATTTTCATATTCCTCGCAGTGAAGAAACGTGCTAAGTCAGTGAGGTAACAGTTGATTTTCTCGCAAATGTCATCCACTTTAGGTCCTGACGCCAGAATTGTGCAATCGTCAGCGTACGACACAATTTCAACGCCGTATGGTGGTGCAGGAATTTTAGAGAGGTCCTTAAATGTCTCTAAATTATATATATGACTGGCACCCACACATATAGTTTACGACCCAATGTTTCAAACTGGGCGGAAGAGACGTTTCTTTAATGTCCTCGAAAAGAGTGACATGATTGACCGTGTCGAAGGCTTTTGTAAGGTCAAGAGCCACGAAGACCGTCCTGTCTTTAGGCTTGTTCTGGTTAAGGCCGCGACTTATACGTGTGGTGATGGCGTGTAAAGCAGTTGTTGTGCTGTGCTGCTTGCGGAATCCATGCTGATGATCAGCACTAGGAAAGTGTTCGATCAGGCTAGGGAGGAGCAGTGCTTCAAGCGTCTTTGCTACTGGAGAAAGCAAGAAGATCGGCCTGTACGAATCTCCTTTACTTGCGTCTTTGCCTGGCTTCAGTAGCGGGACCACTCTGCCCATTTTCGAGGCATCGAGAACTTCGTGAGTGGTTAGCGACAGATTGAGCACTTTGGTCATGTACTCTACTCCCGGGGTATCCAACTGATTTAAAATCAGCATTGAGATTCCGTCCGGACCCAGCGCCTTTGATGACTTTGCGCTGCGGATGACATGGGCAACTTCGCCAACGGTAAATTGTGGTGGTGCCTCTTCGACTCGGAGAGCGCAGATACGACGCAATACTCTCCTTTTCGCCTTATCACTCTCTGGGTGTTCAAAAAAAAGCCGGTAAAAATAACACCCGGACCGCTTCGGATCTGTCGCTGTTCTATCACCGAACGTGACAGCTGTCCGATCATCCTTCCTTACAGGGTTAGAGAGTAATTTGACCGTTGTCCACAACTTACCAATTCCGGAACTCAAGTTGCACTGAGATCCCTAATTTTAGGGTCAGTAGGGTTGGAGCGACGAATGTCATCACGCTCGTCTGCGAGTCCCGCTGCCTCTGCTGGGAAGTTTGGTCGTACTTCGGGTATTCGACTAGCAGGGAAATGGCGAGCGGCTGCTAAGTTAATGATAGCTCGGCTACCCGAACGTCCGACGCAATAGCTAGTTATTAAAGCTGCGGTTGGTGGCTTCTCTGAAGGCCTCCCAATCAGCATTTTTTGATTGAGAAACGTACGGCGTTCAGAGTTTATGAACTCGGGTGGTCTATTTATGGAGAGAATTATGGGAAGGTGGTCCGATCCTAGTGAGAGGACGGGTTGCCAGGTGACGTCGTTGACGTCAAAGTGATGCCTGGCAAGCTATGACAATCGCCCATAATCCGCCTGGGGGCGTCCTCATTGACTGTGCAGAACGTAGAGCTATCAATTTGCTCTGCCAAAGCTGTGCCCCTCTGGTCGTTGTCTAGGTGAGAATGCCACAGTTCGTGGTGATCATTAAAGTCTCCTAGGACCAAGCGGTTATTGCCTTGTAGCAAATTGCTAATGTCTTGCAGATAACGCGGGGTACAGCTACCAACGTTGTTCAGCTCAATTTCGGCAGTTCCAGACTTGACTGCTCTAGAGTCAAGCTCAGGCAAAATAGGTCTGTACTGCACAGAATGGTGTAACAGGAAAGCAAGTCCCCCACCTCCACTACTGGTGCGATCCTTGCGTAACCGGCAGTCGCGGGATTGGCGGGATTGAATTAGTGACATAGTAGTGCCATGATTGACCGTGTCAAATGGGTTGGTAAAGTCAAGAGCCATTAGGACCGTCCTGTCGGTGGGGCTTGTTCTGGTTAATAACGGAACTTAAGTTACATTGCTTATAGTGACCGAGCCATTTGTTTCGCTTATATTTGTTGACCAACATACTGATTTCAGAGTTGAGATTCCTGTTTCTAGGGTCAGAAGGTTTGGAGCGACATTATCACACCCATCTGGTGGTATCTCGGTTATTTGACCAGCAGGAAAAATGGCGGTCGGCTACTGCGTTGATGGCCCGAAACTTCTCGGTTTCCTGAACATCCGATAAGCTGCGGTTGGTAGCTTCTCTACAGGCATCCCAATCAGCATTTATTTGGTTGTGAGACATACGGCGTTCAGAGATTTTAAGGTCGGATGGTCTGTTGATGGAGAGGACTATGGGAAGGTGGTCCGATTCTAACGAGATGACGGACTGCCAGATGACGTCATTGATCAGGCCAGGCGATGCCATAGTTGATGCCATAGTTGTCTGGCGATCACTCATAATCCGTGTGGTTGTGTCCTCATCCACTATGCAGAACAAAGAGCTATCAATTTGCTCTGCCAAAGATCTGGTCGTTGTCTAGGAGAGAATGCCACAGTTCTTGGTGAGCATCAAAGTCTCCTGATTTCTAATGTGTGGCAAATAACGCGGGGCACTGCTACCATCGGTGGGTAGCAGTGCCCCGCGGCAGTCCTAGACTTGCATTCCATGTATGGGTCTTTAGAGTTAAGCTCTGGCGAGATAGGGGTGTATTGCACAGAATGGTGTAACAGGAAACCATGTTCCCCACCTCTACTTTTCGAGCGATCCTTACGTAGCCCATTGTATCCGTCACAACTGTGCAGGCTGCAGGTGTCATTGAGCTTAGTTTCTTAGATCCCAGCGACCATTATGTTTCTCCGACATTTAAATTTTATTACCTTACTGATACGTATTGTTGCGTAGGCCATTGTTATTAAATTTCAAAATTAATGCACTGTCAGGCAGCAGCAATTTGTGTTGAATGTTGACGACGACGAAAGTGAAGACGGCTATGACGACACCAAAGCCAGATATCCACTGCGAACAACGTTGATTCAGCACGAGGCAAAAAAATCCCTTTGCTTTACTCCCAAATGTGGTTCCGACCTGAAAAGCTCCCGAAGTTCACCCACACCATGCAGCGATTACCCCTTACAGGCGTAGTACAATGTGGTCCCCTTACAGGCGTAGTACATCAGAGGTCCGTTCGTTGTTCGATCCCGAATCGGACCAGTAATTTTCGGCATTCCGGATAGTGCTGCTCCCGACGAAAAAAGTGGCCAAAAAAATAAAACGTATTTTTGAGGACTCCCGCTGGCCGAAAAGTGTTTGTTTCTGGTCTATCCGGTACATAGAATTGGCAATCGTGGGATTTATTTATTGTATAGTTTAAGTCATCGAACAAACCGCCCAGAGATGAGTAAATACTCCTTAATAGCGCCGCAGAGGAAATTGACATCATGGCTCGTCAAAAGCGTGCAGTCGTTTGGCAAAAGACAATATCTCAACTCCTTCTGGTGATGCCGGAAGTTTCGACAAGTACATATTAAACAGTAAGGGTGAGAGAACTCCACCCTTATGTACTTCCTGCTTAATTCTGCGGGTTGGGACCTGCTTTGTCGACACTCAACAAGGAACTAAAGCCCACGCACATAGTTTATCAGTCATCTCTTCGTGGAGTTAGGTTATGATAGACCTTGTAGAATGCCTTTGACTGGTCGAGAGCCACGAGGACCGTTCATAGACTTGTTAGTGCCTGATTCAGACGTGACAAATGTGTGATGGAACTACATTATTTTGATTTTTATTTATTAATGTTTTATTTGCTATTATTGGAGGAGTAATGGCGGTTAATACTGTTTGGTACTGTGCATCTTGCGAAATACATGCTGATGGTTGGAAATCTGGATATGCTGCGTCAAGGTTGGGAGGAGAAGCGCCTCAATGGTCTTTGCGACCGGGAAAAAGAGATATTGGATGGTATGAGTCACCCTGGCCCTCGACATTTCCTGGCTTTAGTATGGGAACAATCCTACACATTTTGCTTACCTCGGGAACGATGAGGGTAGCATAGGATGTCAAGTACTTTTTCATCCGGTGCATGCAGATTCTTCAGCAACAGCATGGAAATGCCTTCAAGTACCTAAGATAGGTTGACATGGCAATGACATGTACTTACACAACTTTTTCGGGGCGGAGGTATGAGGTTCTACAGAGGGCTTGAGTTTATGTACCTTCATCATGATATTCCTCTTAGCCCTGACTCTCTCAGGATGCTCACTAAAAAGCTGACTAAAATGGCTTGCGCACCTTTTCGGATCCTAAACGAATGAGTCTCCGAATCGTATCACAACTCTGTCATTTTGGTAAGACGAGTTGGAGAGGGGCTTGACGTTTTACGTTTGTGCGCTTTTGACCTAAGGTTGCAAATGGTTTATTCACTTATCACGCCTGTATTCATTGACCAACTGGGAAGAAGCTGTCTAGCGATCTCATACTTGCATCGCTTGCATTGGTCCTACCGATATCGTCACTCGTATCTGCGAGTCTTGACGCCTCCGAGGGGGTCCTGGACTGAACTTTGTGATTTCACGAGCGGGAATTAGTTGTTGTTGATGTTGTAGCCACAATATATTTATTTTGAAGTCTTGTTCGTCTATGGGGGATCTGCTTCGATATCTAGGTGGAGAAACGCGCCATTTGAACTGGATGCGTCCACAGAGACTTGGGGGTCAGCTGAGTGGGCTTGGCCGGGTAATTGAAGAGGTGCAGTACATCATGTGGTCCCTGATGGCAGGCGGGACAGATGTCCGGATAGTTTCGATGATCTAAAGGTTCTCTCTTATACCGCTGGACCACTCTCTATAGATCATGAAGATCGTACCTGATCTACCTGGGTGGAGGCATCCTGTTCAAGAGATGGTGGTTAGGATGACTGCTTTCAAGAGATGGTGGTTATTATGACTGTGTCTGCGCACGGTAGGACCTTCGTCTCCTCATGTAGATGATCCTCAGAAGACATAAGAAGACACCCTGTTGATGTTCTAAGGGCGGCATTCTGGCAAGTTTGAATTTTCTTCCACTGCGTCGTACTCACGTTCGCCGACCATACAGGCGCTGCGTAGTTTGATACAGACCGACCTATCGCTTTGTAAGAGGTCAACAAAGTTTCTTTGTCGGCTCCCCAAGTACTACCGGCAAGTGACTTGAGGACCTTGTTCCTACTTTTGAGTTTATCGCAGATAGCTGTAGAATTTGCAGAGGATCTAAAAAGCAGTTAACAGTGTGGCTGATGATTTGGAGGTGGATATTTTCATATTCCTCGCAGTGAAGAAACGTGCTAAGTCAGTGAGGTAACAGTTGATTTTCTCGCAAATGTCATCCACTTTAGGTCCTGACGCCAGAATTGTGCAATCGTCAGCGTACGACACAATTTCAACGCCGTATGGTGCTGCAGGAATTTTAGAGAGGTCCTTAAATGTCTCTAAATTATATATATGACTGGCACCCACACATATAGTTTACGACCCAATGTTTCAAACTGGGCGGAAGAGACGTTTCTTCAATGTCCTCGAAAAGAGTGACATGATTGACCGTGTCGAAGGCTTTTGTAAGGTCAAGAGCCACGAAGACCGTCCTGTCTTTAGGCTTGTTCTGGTTAAGGCCGCGACTTATACGTGTGGTGATGGCGTGTAAAGCAGTTGTTGTGCTGTGCTGCTTGCGGAATCCATGCTGATGATCAGCACTAAGAAAGTGTTCGATCAGGCTAGGGAGGAGCAGTGCTTCAAGCGTCTTTGCTACTGGAGAAAGCAAGGAGATCGGCCTGTACGAATCTCCTTTACTTGCGTCTTTGCCTGGCTTCAGTAGCGGGACCACTCTGCCCATTTTCGAGGCATCGAGAACTTCGTGAGTGGTTAGCGACAGATTGAGCACTTTGGTCATGTACTCTACTCCCGGGGTATGCAACTGATTTAAAATCAGCATTGAGATTCCGTCCGGACCCAGCGCCTTTGATAACTTTGCGCTGCGGATGACATGGGCAACTTCGCCAACGGTAAATTGTGGTGGTGCCTCTTCGACTCGGAGAGCGCAGATACGACGCAATACTCTCCTTTTCGCCTTATCACTCTCTGGGTGTTCAAAAAAAAAGCCGGTAAAAATAACACGCGGACCGCTTCGGATCTGTCGCTGTTCTATCACCGAACGTGACAGCTGTCCGATCATCCTTCCTTACAGGGTTAGAGAGTAATTTGACCGTTGTCCACAACTTACCAATTTGGGAACTCAAGTTGCACTGAGATCCCTAATTCTAGGGTCAGTAGGGTTGGAGCGACGAATGTCATCACGCTCGTCTGCGAGTCCCGCTGCCTCTGCTGGGAAGTTTGGTCGTACTTCGGGTATTCGACTAGCAGGGATATGGCGAGCGGCTGCTGCGTTAATGATAGCTCGGCTACCCGAACGTCCGACGGAATAGCTAGTTATTAAAGCTGCGGTTGGTGGCTTCTCTGAAGGCCTCCCAATCAGCATTTTTTGATTGAGAAACGTACGGCGTTCAGAGTTTACGAACTCGGGTGGTCTATTTATGGAGAGAATTATGGGAAGGTGGTCCGATCCTAGTGAGAGGACGGGTTGCCAGGTGACGTCGTTGATCAGGCCAGGCGATGCCAAAGTGATGCCTGGCAAGCTATGACAATCGCCCATAATCCGCGTGGGGGCGTCCTCATTGACTGTGCAGAACGTAGAGCTATCAATTTGCTCTGCCAAAGCTGTGCCCCTCAGGTCGTTGTCTAGGAGAGAATGCCACAGTTCGTGGTGAGCATTTAAGTCTCCTAGGACCAAGCGGTTATTGCCTTGTAGCAAATTGCTAATGTCTGGCAGATAACGCGGGGCACAGCTACCAACCGGCGTGATGTATACGTTGTACAGCTCTATTTCGGCAGTTCCAGACTTGACTGCTACCCCCATACATTCCATGTATGGGTCTCTAGAGTCAAGCTCAGGCAAAATAGGTCTGTACTGTGCAGAATGGTGTAACAGGAAAGCAAGTCTCCCACCTCCACTACTGGTGCGATCCTTACGTAGCACGTTGTATCCGTCACAACTGTGCAGGCTGCAGTTGGCATTCAGCTTAGTTTCTTCGATCGCGGCGACCATGATGTTTCTCCGATTCATAAATTCTATGACCTCACTGATTTTTTTGCGTAGGCCATTACAATTAAATTGCAAAATTCATGCACTGTCAGGATAGGCAACATCAATCTGTGGTGTAAGATGCTGTATATGTTGATGCTGTTGCGAGGGCGACTGCGGGGGAGTCTCGTAGTTGGATGATGACGACGACGAAAATGCAGACGACGATGATAACACCAAATCCAGAGACCCGCTGCTAACTTCGTTGATACAGCATGAGGCAACAAAGTCTGCTTCGCTATACTCCCTGATGTGGTTCAGACCTAAACAGCTCCTGAAGTGCACCCACTCTTTGCAACGATTACATCTTACAGACGTAGCACGATGGTGTATTCGGTTCTGACAAACCGAGCAGATCCAAGGTCCGGGGTTTTTTTCGATCCCGGCTCGGACCAGTAGTATTCGGAGCAGGCATTCCGGGAAGTGCTGCTCCCACGACGAAAAAATGAACAAAAAACATTTATTGTTGAGGTGACTGCCCCTGGCCGAAGAGTTTCGGGTCAATCCGGTACATAGAACCGGCAGTCGCGGGATTGAATTAGTGACATAGTAGTGCCATGAGTGACCGTGTCAAATGGGTTGGTAAAGTCAAGAGCCATTAGGACCGTCCTGTCGGTGGGGCTTGTTCTGGTTAATAACGGAGCTTAAGTTATATTGCTTAAAGTGACCGAGCCATTTGTTTCGCTTATATTCGTTGACCAACATACTGATTTCGGAGTTGAGATTCCTGTTTCTAGGGTCAGAAGGTTTGGAGCGACATTATCACACCCATCGGGTGGTATCTCGGTTATTTGACCAGCAGGAAAAATGGCGGTCGGCTGCTGCGTTGATGGCCCGAAACTTCTCGGTTTCCTGAACATCCGATAAGCTGCGGTTGGTAGCTTCTCTACAGGCATCCCAATCAGCATTTATTTGGTTGTGAGACATACGGCGTTCAGAGATTTTAAGGTCGGATGGTCTGTTGATGGAGAGGACTATGGGAAGGTGGTCCGATTCTAACGAGATGACGGACTGCCAGATGACGTCATTGATCAGGCCAGGCGATGCCATAGTTGTGTCTGGCGATCACTCATAATCCGTGTGTCCTCATCCACTATGCAGAACAAAGAGCTATCAATTTGCTCTGCCAAAGATCTGGTCGTTGCCTAGGAGAGAATGCCACAGTTCTTGGTGAGCATCAAAGTCTCCTGATTGCTAATGTGTGGCAAATAACGCGGGGCACTGCTACCATCGGTGGGTAGCAGTGCCCCGCGGCAGTCCTAGACTTGCATTCCATGTATGGGTCTTTAGAGTTAAGCTCTGGCGAGATAGGGGTGTATTGCACAGAATGGTGTAACAGAAAACCAAGTTCCCCACCGCTACTTTTCGAGCGATCCTTACGTAGCCCATTGTATCCGTCACAACTGTGCAGGCTGCAGGTGGCATTGAGCTTAGTTTCTTAGATCCAGCGACCATTATGTTTCTTCGACATTTAAATTTTATTACCTTACTGATACGTATTGTTGCGTAGGCCATTGTTACTAAATTGCAAAATTAATGCACTGTCAGGCAACAGCAATTTCTGTTGAATGTTGACGACGACTAAAGTGAAGACGGCTATGACGACACCAAAGCCAGATATCCACTGCGAACAACGTTGATTCAGCACGAGGCAAAAAAATCCCTTTGCTTTACTCCCAAATGTGGTTTCGACCTGAACAGCTCCCGAAGTTCACCCACACCATGCAGCGATTACCCCTTACAGGCGTAGTACAATATGTTGTACGTTTCTGACAAACCGAGCACATCAGAGGTCCGTTCGTTGTTCGATCCCGAATCGGACCAGTAATTTTCGGCATTCCGGATAGTGCTGCTCCCGACGAAAAAAGTGGCCAAAAAAATAAAACGTATTTTTGAGGACTCCCGCTGGCCGAAAAGTGTTTGTTTCTGGTCTATCCGGTACATAGAATTGGCAATCGTGGGATTTATTTATTGTATAGTTTAAGTCATCGAACAAACCGCCCAGAGATGAGTAAATACTCCTTAATAGCGCCGCAGAGGAAATTGACATCATGGCTCGTCAAAAGCGTGCAGTCGTTTGGCAAAAGATAATATCTCAACTCCTTCTGGTGATGCCGGAAGTTTCGACAAATACAAATTAAACAGTAAGGGTGAGAGAACTCCATCCTTATGTACTACCTGCTTAATTCTGCGGGTTGGGACCTGCTTTGTCGACACTCAACAAGGAACTAAAGCCCACGCACATAGTTTATCAGTCATCTCTTCGTGGAGTTAGGTTATGATAGACCATGTATAATGCCTTTGACTGGTCGAGAGCCACGAGGACCGTTCATAGACATGGTAGTGCCTGATTCAGACGTGACAAATGTGTGTTGGAACTACATTATTTTGATTTTTATTTATTAATGTTTTATTTGCTATTATTGGAGGAGTAATGGCGGTTAATACTGTTTTGGTACTGTGCATCTTGCGAAATACATGCTGATGGTTGGAAATCTGGATATGCTGCGTCAAGGTTGGGAGGAGAAGCGCCTCAATGGTCTTTGCGACCGGGAAAAAGAGATATTGGATGGTATGAGTCACCCTGGCCCTCGACATTTCCTGGCTTTAGTATGGGAACAATCCTACACATTTTGCTTACCTCGGGAACGATGAGGGTAGCATAGGATGTCAAGTACTTTTTCATCCGGTGCATGCAGATTCTTCAGCAACAGCATGGAAATGCCTTCAAGTACCTAAGATAGGTTGACATGGCAATGACATGTACTTACACAACTTTTTCGGGGCGGAGGTATGAGGTTCTACAGAGGGCTTGAGTTTATGTACCTTCATCATGATATTCCTCTTAGCCCTGACTCTCTCAGGATGCTCACTAAAAAGCTGACTAAAATGGCTTGCGCACCTTTTCGGATCCTAAACGAATGAGTCTCCGAATCGTATCACAACTCTGTCATTTTGGTAAGACGAGTTGGAGAGGGGCTTGACGTTTTACGTTTGTGCGCTTTTGACCTAAGGTTGCAAATGGTTTATTCACTTATCACGCCTGTATTCATTGACCAACTGGGAAGAAGCTGTCTAGCGATCTCATACTTGCATCGCTTGCATTGGTCCTACCGATATCGTCACTCGTATCTGCGAGTCTTGACGCCTCCGAGGGGGTCCTGGACTGAACTTTGTGATTTCACGAGCGGGAATTAGTTGTTGTTGATGTTGTAGCCACAATATATTTATTTTGAAGTCTTGTTCGTCTATGGGGGATCTGCTTCGATATCTAGGTGGAGAAACGCGCCATTTGAACTGGATGCGTCCACAGAGACTTGGGGGTCAGCTGAGTGGGCTTGGCCGGGTAATTGAAGAGGTGCAGTACATCATGTGGTCCCTGATGGCAGGCGGGACAGATGTCCGGATAGTTTCGATGATCTAAAGGTTCTCTCTTATACCGCTGGACCACTCTCTATAGATCATGAAGATCGTACCTGATCTACCTGGGTGGAGGCATCCTGTTCAAGAGATGGTGGTTAGGATGACTGCTTTCAAGAGATGGTGGTTATTATGACTGTGTCTGCGCACGGTAGGACCTTCGTCTCCTCATGTAGATGATCCTCAGAAGACATAAGAAGACACCCTGTTGATGTTCTAAGGGCGGCATTCTGGCAAGTTTGAATTTTCTTCCACTGCGTCGTACTCACGTTCGCCGACCATACAGGCGCTGCGTAGTTTGATACAGACCGACCTATCGCTTTGTAAGAGGTCAACAAAGTTTCTTTGTCGGCTCCCCAAGTACTACCGGCAAGTGACTTGAGGACCTTGTTCCTACTTTTGAGTTTATCGCAGATAGCTGTAGAATTTGCAGAGGATCTAAAAAGCAGTTAACAGTGTGGCTGATGATTTGGAGGTGGATATTTTCATATTCCTCGCAGTGAAGAAACGTGCTAAGTCAGTGAGGTAACAGTTGATTTTCTCGCAAATGTCATCCACTTTAGGTCCTGACGCCAGAATTGTGCAATCGTCAGCGTACGACACAATTTCAACGCCGTATGGTGCTGCAGGAATTTTAGAGAGGTCCTTAAATGTCTCTAAATTATATATATGACTGGCACCCACACATATAGTTTACGACCCAATGTTTCAAACTGGGCGGAAGAGACGTTTCTTCAATGTCCTCGAAAAGAGTGACATGATTGACCGTGTCGAAGGCTTTTGTAAGGTCAAGAGCCACGAAGACCGTCCTGTCTTTAGGCTTGTTCTGGTTAAGGCCGCGACTTATACGTGTGGTGATGGCGTGTAAAGCAGTTGTTGTGCTGTGCTGCTTGCGGAATCCATGCTGATGATCAGCACTAAGAAAGTGTTCGATCAGGCTAGGGAGGAGCAGTGCTTCAAGCGTCTTTGCTACTGGAGAAAGCAAGGAGATCGGCCTGTACGAATCTCCTTTACTTGCGTCTTTGCCTGGCTTCAGTAGCGGGACCACTCTGCCCATTTTCGAGGCATCGAGAACTTCGTGAGTGGTTAGCGACAGATTGAGCACTTTGGTCATGTACTCTACTCCCGGGGTATGCAACTGATTTAAAATCAGCATTGAGATTCCGTCCGGACCCAGCGCCTTTGATAACTTTGCGCTGCGGATGACATGGGCAACTTCGCCAACGGTAAATTGTGGTGGTGCCTCTTCGACTCGGAGAGCGCAGATACGACGCAATACTCTCCTTTTCGCCTTATCACTCTCTGGGTGTTCAAAAAAAAAGCCGGTAAAAATAACACGCGGACCGCTTCGGATCTGTCGCTGTTCTATCACCGAACGTGACAGCTGTCCGATCATCCTTCCTTACAGGGTTAGAGAGTAATTTGACCGTTGTCCACAACTTACCAATTTGGGAACTCAAGTTGCACTGAGATCCCTAATTCTAGGGTCAGTAGGGTTGGAGCGACGAATGTCATCACGCTCGTCTGCGAGTCCCGCTGCCTCTGCTGGGAAGTTTGGTCGTACTTCGGGTATTCGACTAGCAGGGATATGGCGAGCGGCTGCTGCGTTAATGATAGCTCGGCTACCCGAACGTCCGACGGAATAGCTAGTTATTAAAGCTGCGGTTGGTGGCTTCTCTGAAGGCCTCCCAATCAGCATTTTTTGATTGAGAAACGTACGGCGTTCAGAGTTTATGAACTCGGGTGGTCTATTTATGGAGAGAATTATGGGAAGGTGGTCCGATCCTAGTGAGAGGACGGGTTGCCAGGTGACGTCGTTGATCAGGCCAGGCGATGCCAAAGTGATGCCTGGCAAGCTATGACAATCGCCCATAATCCGCGTGGGGGCGTCCTCATTGACTGTGCAGAACGTAGAGCTATCAATTTGCTCTGCCAAAGCTGTGCCCCTCAGGTCGTTGTCTAGGAGAGAATGCCACAGTTCGTGGTGAGCATTTAAGTCTCCTAGGACCAAGCGGTTATTGCCTTGTAGCAAATTGCTACAAGGCAATAACCTATTTCGGCAGTTCCAGACTTGACTGCTACCCCCATACATTCCATGTATGGGTCTCTAGAGTCAAGCTCAGGCAAAATAGGTCTGTACTGTACAGAATGGTGTAACAGGAAAGCAAGTCTCCCACCTCCACTACTGGTGCGATCCTTACGTAGCACGTTGTATCCGTCACAACTGTGCAGGCTGCAGTTGGCATTCAGCTTAGTTTCTTCGATCGCGGCGACCATGATGTTTCTCCGATTCATAAATTCTATGACCTCACTGATTTTTTTGCGTAGGCCATTACAATTAAATTGCAAAATTCATGCACTGTCAGGATAGGCAACATCAATCTGTGGTGTAAGATGCTGTATATGTTGATGCTGTTGCGAGGGCGACTGCGGGGGAGTCTCGTAGTTGGATGATGACGACGACGAAAATGCAGACGACGATGATAACACCAAATCCAGAGACCCGCTGCTAACTTCGTTGATACAGCATGAGGCAACAAAGTCTGCTTCGCTATACTCCCTGATGTGGTTCAGACCTAAACAGCTCCTGAAGTGCACCCACTCTTTGCAACGATTACATCTTACAGACGTAGCACGATGGTGTATTCGGTTCTGACAAACCGAGCAGATCCAAGGTCCGGGGTTTTTTTCGATCCCGGCTCGGACCAGTAGTATTCGGAGCAGGCATTCCGGGAAGTGCTGCTCCCACGACGAAAAAATGAACAAAAAACATTTATTGTTGAGGTGACTGCCCCTGGCCGAAGAGTTTCGGGTCAATCCGGTACATAGAACCGGCAGTCGCGGGATTGAATTAGTGACATAGTAGTGCCATGAGTGACCGTGTCAAATGGGTTGGTAAAGTCAAGAGCCATTAGGACCGTCCTGTCGGTGGGGCTTGTTCTGGTTAATAACGGAGCTTAAGTTATATTGCTTAAAGTGACCGAGCCATTTGTTTCGCTTATATTCGTTGACCAACATACTGATTTCGGAGTTGAGATTCCTGTTTCTAGGGTCAGAAGGTTTGGAGCGACATTATCACACCCATCGGGTGGTATCTCGGTTATTTGACCAGCAGGAAAAATGGCGGTCGGCTGCTGCGTTGATGGCCCGAAACTTCTCGGTTTCCTGAACATCCGATAAGCTGCGGTTGGTAGCTTCTCTACAGGCATCCCAATCAGCATTTATTTGGTTGTGAGACATACGGCGTTCAGAGATTTTAAGGTCGGATGGTCTGTTGATGGAGAGGACTATGGGAAGGTGGTCCGATTCTAACGAGATGACGGACTGCCAGATGACGTCATTGATCAGGCCAGGCGATGCCATAGTTGTGTCTGGCGATCACTCATAATCCGTGTGTCCTCATCCACTATGCAGAACAAAGAGCTATCAATTTGCTCTGCCAAAGATCTGGTCGTTGCCTAGGAGAGAATGCCACAGTTCTTGGTGAGCATCAAAGTCTCCTGATTGCTAATGTGTGGCAAATAACGCGGGGCACTGCTACCATCGGTGGGTAGCAGTGCCCCGCGGCAGTCCTAGACTTGCATTCCATGTATGGGTCTTTAGAGTTAAGCTCTGGCGAGATAGGGGTGTATTGCACAGAATGGTGTAACAGAAAACCAAGTTCCCCACCGCTACTTTTCGAGCGATCCTTACGTAGCCCATTGTATCCGTCACAACTGTGCAGGCTGCAGGTGGCATTGAGCTTAGTTTCTTAGATCCAGCGACCATTATGTTTCTTCGACATTTAAATTTTATTACCTTACTGATACGTATTGTTGCGTAGGCCATTGTTACTAAATTGCAAAATTAATGCACTGTCAGGCAACAGCAATTTCTGTTGAATGTTGACGACGACTAAAGTGAAGACGGCTATGACGACACCAAAGCCAGACATCCACTGCGAACAACGTTGATTCAGCACGAGGCAAAAAAATCCCTTTGCTTTACTCCCAAATGTGGTTTCGACCTGAACAGCTCCCGAAGTTCACCCACACCATGCAGCGATTACCCCTTACAGGCGTAGTACAATATGTTGTACGTTTCTGACAAACCGAGCACATCAGAGGTCCGTTCGTTGTTCGATCCCGAATCGGACCAGTAATTTTCGGCATTCCGGATAGTGCTGCTCCCGACGAAAAAAGTGGCCAAAAAAATAAAACGTATTTTTGAGGACTCCCGCTGGCCGAAAAGTGTTTGTTTCTGGTCTATCCGGTACATAGAATTGGCAATCGTGGGATTTATTTATTGTATAGTTTAAGTCATCGAACAAACCGCCCAGAGATGAGTAAATACTCCTTAATAGCGCCGCAGAGGAAATTGACATCATGGCTCGTCAAAAGCGTGCAGTCGTTTGGCAAAAGATAATATCTCAACTCCTTCTGGTGATGCCGGAAGTTTCGACAAATACAAATTAAACAGTAAGGGTGAGAGAACTCCATCCTTATGTACTACCTGCTTAATTCTGCGGGTTGGGACCTGCTTTGTCGACACTCAACAAGGAACTAAAGCCCACGCACATAGTTTATCAGTCATCTCTTCGTGGAGTTAGGTTATGATAGACCATGTATAATGCCTTTGACTGGTCGAGAGCCACGAGGACCGTTCATAGACATGGTAGTGCCTGATTCAGACGTGACAAATGTGTGTTGGAACTACATTATTTTGATTTTTATTTATTAATGTTTTATTTGCTATTATTGGAGGAGTAATGGCGGTTAATACTGTTTTGGTACTGTGCATCTTGCGAAATACATGCTGATGGTTGGAAATCTGGATATGCTGCGTCAAAGTTGGGAGGAGAAGCGCCTCAATGGTCTTTGCGACCGGGGAAAAGAGATATTGGATGGTATGAGTCACCCTGGCCCTCGACATTTCCTGGCTTTAGTATGGGAACAATCCTACACATTTTGCTTACCTCGGGTACGATGAGGGTAGCATAGGATGTCAAGTACTTTTTCATCCGGTGCATGCAGATTCTTCAGCAACAGCATGGAAATGCCTTCAAGTACCTAAGATAGGTTGACATTGGCAATGACATGTACTTACACAACTTTTTCGAGGCGGAGGTATGAGGTTCTACAGAGGGCTTGAGTTTATGTACCTTCATCATGATATTCCTCTTAGCCCTGACTCTCTCAGGATGCTCACTAAAAAGCTGACTAAAATGGCTTGCGCACCTTTTCGGATCCTAAACGAATGAGTCTCCGAATCGTATCGCAACTCTGTCATTTTGGTAAGACGAGTTGGAGAGGGGCTTGACGTTTTACGTTTGTGCGCTTTTGACCGAAGGTTGCAAATGGTTTATTCACTTATCACGCCTGTATTCATTGACCAACTGGGAAGAAGCTGTCTAGCGATCTCATACTTGCATCGCTTGCATTGGTCCTACCGATATCGTCACTCGTATCTGCGAGTCTTGACGCCTCCGACGGGGATCCTGGACTGAACTTTGTGATTTCACGAGCGGGAATTAGTTGTTGTTGATGTTGTAACAACAATATATTTATTTTGAAGGCTTGTTCGTCTATGGGGGATCTGCTTCGATATCTAGGTGGAGGAAACGCGCCATTTGAACAGCTGAGTGGGCTTGGCCGGGTAATTGAAGAGGTGCAGTACATCATGTAGTCCCTGATGGCAGGCGGGACAGATGTCCGGATAGTTTCGATGATCTAAAGGTTCTCTCTTATACCGCTGGACCTCTCTCTATAGATCATGAAGATCGTACCTGATCTACCTGGGTGGAGGCATCCTGTTCAAGAGATGGTGGTTAGGATGACTGCTTTCAAGAGATGGTGGTTAGGATGACTGCTTTCAAGAGATGGTGGTTAGGATGACTGTGTCTGCGCACGGTAGGACCTTCGTCTCCTCATGTAGATGGTCCTCAGAAGGCATAAGATGACACCCTGTTGATGTTCTAAGGGCGGCATTCTGGCAAGTTTGAATTTTCGTCGACTGCGTCGTACTCACGTTCGCCGACCATACAGGTGCTGCGTAGTTCGATACAGACCGACCTATCGCTTTGTAAGAGGTCAACGAGGTTTCTTTGTCGGCTCCCCAAGTACTGCCGGCAAGTGACTTGAGGACCTTGATCCTACTTTTGAGTTTATCGCAGATAGCTGTAGAATTTGCAGAGGATCTAAAAAGCAGTTAACAGTGTGGCTGATGATTTGGAGGCGGATATTATTGGTGCAGGAATTTTAGAGAGGTAGAGGTTAAACAGAGCCGGAGATAAAACTCCACCCTGGGGAACTCCTTGTTTAACTCTACGGGGCTTCGACTTTCTGTCTCTAAATTCTACATATGACTGGCACCCACACATATAGTTTACGACCCAATGTTTCAAACTGGGCGGAAGGGACGTTTCTTCAATGTCCTCGAAAAGAGTGACATGATTGACCGTGTCGAAGGCTTTTGTAAGGTCAAGAGCCACGAGGACCGTCCTGTCTTTAGGCTTGTTCTGGTTAAGGCCGCGACTTATACGTGTGGTGATGGCGTGTAAAGCAGTTGTTGTGCTGTGCTGCTTGCGGAATCCATGCTAATGATCAGCACCAGGAAAGTGTTCGATTAGGCTAGGGAGGAGCAGTGCTTCAAGCGTCTTTGCTACTGGAGATCGGTCTGTACGAATCTCCTTTACTTGCGTCTTTGCCTGGCTTCAGTAGCGGGACCACTCTGCCCATTTTCGAGGCATCGAGAACTTCGTGAGTGGTTAGCGACAGATTGAGCACTTTGGTCATGTACTCTACTCCCGGGGTATCCAAGTGATTTAAAATCAGCATTGAGATTCCGTCCGGACCCAGCGCCTTTGATGACTTTGCGCTGCGGATGACATGGGCAACTTCGCCAACGGTAAATTGTTGTGGTGCCTCTTCGACTCGGAGAGCGCAGATACGACGCAATACTCTCCTTTTCGCCTTATCACTCTCTGGGTGTTCAAAAAAAAGCCGGTAAAAATAACACGCGGACCGCTTCGGGTCTGTCGCTGTTCTATCACCGAACGTGACAGCTGTCCGATCATCCTTCCTTACAGGGTTAGAGTAATTTGACCGTTGTCCACAACTTACCAATTTCGGAACTCAAGTTGCACTGAGATCCCTAATTCTAGGGTCAGTAGGGTTGGAGCGACGAATGTCATCACGCTCGTCTGCGAGTCCCGCTGCCTCTGCTGGGAAGTTTGGTCGTACTTCGGGTATTCGACTAGCAGGGATATGGCGAGCGGCTGCTGCGTTAATGATAGCTCGGCTACCCGAACGTCCGACGGAATAGCTAGTTATTAAAGCTGCGGTTGGTGGCTTCTCTGAAGGCCTCCCAATCAGCATTTTTTGATTGAGAAACGTACGGCGTTCAGAGTTTATGAACTCGGGTGGTCTATTTATGGAGAGAATTATGGGAAGGTGGTCCGATCCTAGTGAGAGGACGGGTTGCCAGGTGACGTCGTTGATCAGGCCAGGCGATGCCAAAGTGATGCCTGGCAAGCTATGACAATCGCCCATAATCCGCGTGGGGGCATCCTCGTTGACTGTGCAGAACGTAGAGCTATCAATTTGCTCTGCCAAAGCTGTGCCCCTCTGGTCGTTGTCTAAGAGAGAATGCCACAGTTCATGGTGAGCATTTAAGTCTCCTAGGACCAAGCGGTTATTGCCTTGTAGCAAATTGCTAATGTCTGGCAGATAACGCGGGGCACAGCTACCAACGTTGTTCAGCTCTATTTCGGCAGTTCCAGACTTGACTGCTACCCCCATACATTCCATGTATGGGTCTCTAGAGTCAAGCTCAGGCAAAATAGGTCTGTACTGTACAGAATGGTGTAACAGGAAAGCAAGTCTCCCACCTCCACTACTGGTGCGATCCTTACGTAGCACGTTGTATCCGTCACAACTGTACAGGCTGCAGGTGGCATTCAGCTTAGTTTCTTCGATCGCGGCGACCATGATGTTTCTCCGATTCATAAAGTCTATGACCTCACTGATTTTTTTGCGTAGGCCATTACAATTAAATTGCAAAATTCATGCACTGTCAGGATAGGCAACATCAATCTGTGGTGTAAGATGCTGTATATGTTGATGCTGTTGCGAGGGCGACTGCGGGGGAGTCTCGTAGTTGGATGATGACGTGGACGAAAATGCAGACGACGATGATAACACCAAATCCAGAGACCCGCTGCTAACTTCGTTGATACAGCATGAGGCAACAAAGTCTGCTTCGCTATACTCCCTGATGACATAGAACCGGCAGTCGCGGGATTGAATTAGTGACAACTGCTGCAGTGCCAATACCGCGAAATGTTCTCTCCTATTCCGAACTTGGATAAACCATTAAATTTGCGGGTGGTTTAGTCTTTGAACCAATCCCTTTCTGCTTTGGGTAAGTTCGGCGCTCTGAGACTACAAAGTCGGAGGGTTTGTTTAATTTAATAAGTATGTGGAGGTGGTCTTATCCTATAGTTATAACCGGTCTCCACGTTGTTATATTTATCACATTCGAGCTGTTAATTATGACGGGCGAGCTGGTGCAGACACCCATGACCCTGGTGGGGGCATCCACGTTCAGTGTGTAGAAGGTACTGCTATCCCTCTGATCATCGTTCCAAGGAAGACACATAGGATGATTTCGGCTGGGCAGCTGTTTTCAGTCGGCATGTATAAATTCTGCAGATCTGTTCCAACTTCTCCTGACCTGACCGTTTCACCTTTGTATTCCAGGTATATAGATTTTGTATGTTATTGCTATGTGGGATAGATCAGCACCGAGTTTTTGATAAACGATAGGATCCCACCACCACCTCTGCTGAGGTCCTTTGCGAATGATGTTAAACAACTCGCCGAGACTCTGTATGCTGCAGGTGAAGGTCAGCTTAGTTTCAGGGACCGCTGCAATGGATGCTCCATGTGGGGCCATAAATAGAGTTATCTCTGAAATTCTGCTTCGCAAATCGTTGCATGTTGCTGCTGATGTCGCAGTTGAGGAGAGAGGGAACTCGTCGATGTTGAAGTAGGCGACGTGTTCGGGGGTGTTGTTGTCTAAGGGCCCTGAGGCCACAGCAGTTTCTAGTATTGTGGAAAACAGCAAAACCATAGTTTGGGATAAGTTTCGATTCCGGCACGAACCAAGAGAATACGTAGCAGTGTAGCCAGAATCTGCTGCTCCGTAGATGAAAAATTATGTGAGAAAGTTAAAAGTTACCGATACATAGCTTATCTTATTTCGAGTCGTTCATGTGCTCGTCTAGGGAACGTCAGCAGTTAAAAGGGGTGGGGGGGAATCTGATTTTTATCATTAATTTTAGCTTTCATTGTTGTTGGCGTTTTCGAAATAAAGATACAATGCCAGCTTCAATTCTTTAACCTGGGGCGCCACTCTCACTTTGCCCCCAGGTTAAAGACCGTTACCGTTGCCCAGCAGTTCCACGTGGAGGTCCTTGAGAACACTTGCAGTATAGTCAATAAGGATTGCACTGGGTCCACGAAGATGAACCGGTAAGATAATTTACCTTAAGTCATGCATGTCCAAGACTGAAGTGCTTAAGAATACATTTTTGAGTAGGCACAAAGTATAATTTAACACCCCCACTCGAACAAAACTCATTAATAATATAGACCTATTTCATGACAACAGAATTTGTGTTTATCTACTGGTACTGCCTTTGTTAAATTGTCTGCTACCATTGCACATGTTCCTATTCCAACGAAGTTGACATTGTCTTCTTTTTTCTCCCGAATAAAGTGGTGCCGAACGTCGATGTTTGTAGATTTTGCTAGGTATTTGCTTGTTGATGCTAAATTGCACATTGATTATCGCAAAATATTGTTGTAGCTCTGTTGCCAAAGTCCGGGTTAAACTAGCATCAAGACCTCTAAGCCATGCTACCTCTTGTACTGTTGCTGATAGCGCCATATATTCAGCCTTCTTAGTTGACAATGCTATTGTTGGCTGATTTTTTAAAGCCCAAGAGACTAGGCCGCCTTGAAATGTGCAAATGTATCCGGTGACAGATCTCCATCCATCACTGTCATTTGTCCATTCAGAGTCTGAGTATGCAATTACTTAGCCATTTCCATCCTTAGACAAGGACACGGAACATAAAGTGCAACTTGAATTTTGCACTTTATGTTCCTTGTAGACATCTAAATATCAGTTTACTTAAAGCTAACCAAATATCTGACCGTGTACATTGCGAGGCAAATATTCAACTGCCAATTGCTTGTTGATGAGGCACTGAAGACATCTTATTTCTTTCTTTAATTGTTGAAGGTGACATTTTTTTTAACAGTTTTACGTTGATATCTACTGGATTACTCTTACCCATATTAAATTTAATCTACATTTGTGAAATATAGTCTTCTTGATCTAAACATATGTTACCGTTGATTATTGAGATTCGAATGCCAAAACATTATTTCGCTTCTCCAAGAAACTTTATCCTAAACTCTTTCATCAATTTTGATTTCAAGTATTTACGATACGCAGGTTCATTGCTAAATAGCATATAGAATATCGTCTACATATATAGCCAAAAAGTTCATATTCTTACCCTCTCTGTGGAATTAACTTTCGATCGCGTAAGTCCAAACTTCTTAAGTGCCTGGTCAAGTATAGTATTCCACACTAGTCTAGATTGTTTGAGACCATAAACCGCTTTGTTAAGTTTGCCCCTCTTGTCCTCCACAAATACCTTGTGGTCTTTCGATATAAATATTTTCCGATAGCTCACCCAGTAAAAAACCTGTACCCTCATCCATTTGTAGTATGTTCAAATTATATTTTGATGCCAATGCCATCAGAGAACGAATTGATGCATATCTCACTACCGGAAAACCGGCCTGTACGAATCTCCTTTACTTGCGTCTTTGCCTGGCTTCAGTAGCGGGACCACTCTGCCCATTTTCGAGGCATCGAGAACTTCGTGAGTGGTTAGCGACAGATTGAGCACTTTGGTCATGTACTCTACTCCCGGGGTATCCAAGTGATTTCATATCAGCATTGAGATTCCGTCCGGACCCAGCGCCTTTGATGACTTTGCGCTGCGGATGACATGGGCAACTTCGCCAACGGTAAATTGTGGTGGTGCCTCTTCGACTCGGAGAGCGCAGATACGACGTAATACTCTCCTTTTCGCCTTATCACTCTCTGGGTGTTCAATAAAAAGCCGGTAAAAATAACACGCGCACCGCTTCGGATCTGTTACTGTTCTATCACCGAACGTGACAGCTGTCCGATCATCCTTCCTTACAGGGTTAGAGAGCGATTTGACCGTTGTCCACAACTTACCAATTTCGGAACTCAAGTTGCACTGAGATCCCTAATTCTAGGGTCAGTAGGGTTGGAGCGACGAATGTCATCACGCTCGTCTGTGAGTCCCGCTGCCTCTGCTGGGAAGTTTGGTCGTACTTCGGGTATTCGACTAGCAGGGATATGGCGAGCGGCTGCTGCGTTAATGATGGCTCGGCTACCCGAACGTCCAACGGAATAGCTAGTTATTAAAGCTGCGGTTGGTGGCTTCTCTGAAGGCCTCCCAATCAGCCTTTTTTGATTGAGAAACGTACGGCGTTCAGAGGTTATGAACTCGGGTGGTCTATTTATGGAGAATTATGGGAAGGTGGTCCGATCCTAGTGAGAGGACGGGTTGCCAGGTGACGTCGTTGATCAGGCCAGGCGATGCCAAAGTGATGCCTGGCAAGCTATGACAATCGCCCATAATCCGCGTGGGGCGTCCTCATTGACTGTGCAGAACGTAGAGCTATCAATTTGCTCTGCCAAAGCTGTGCCCCTCTGGTCGTTGTCTAGGAGAAATGCCACAGTTCGTAGTGAGCATTTAAGTCTCCTAGGACCAAGCGGTTATTGCCTTGTAGCAAATTGCTAATGTCTGGCAGATAACGCGGGGCACAGCTACCAACGTTGTTCAGCTCTATTTCGGCAGTTCCAGACTTGACTGCTACCCCCATACATTCCATGTATGGGTCTCTAGAGTCAAGCTCAGGCAAAATAGGTCTGTACAGTACAGAATGGTGTAACAGGAAAGCAAGTCCCCCACCTCCACTACTGGTGCGATCCTTACGTAGCACGTTGTATCCGTCACAACTGTGCAGGCTGCAGGTGGCATTCAGCTTAGTTTCTTGGATCGCGGCGACCATGATGTTTCTCCGATTCATAAATTCTATGACCTCTCTGATTTTTTTGCGTAGGCCATTACAATTAAATTGCAAAATTCATGCACTGTCAGGATAGGCAACATCAATCTGTGGTGTAAGATGCTGTATATGTTGATGCTGTTGCGAGGGCGACTGCGGGGGAGTCTCGTAGTTGGATGATGATGACGACGACGAAAATGCAGACGACGATGATAACACCAAATCCAGAGACCCGCTGCTAACTTCGTTGATACAGCATGAGGCAACAAAGTATGCTTCGCTTTACTCCCTGATGTGGTTCAGACCTAAACAGCTCCTGAAGTGCACCCACTCCTTGCAACGATTACATCTTACAGACGTAGCACGATGGTGTATTCGGTTCTGACAAACCGAGCAGATCCAAGGTCCGGGGTTTTTTTCGATCCCGGCTCGGACCAGTAGTATTCGGAGCAGGCATTCCGGGAAGTGCTGCTCCCACGACGAAAAAATGGACGAACAAAAAACATTTATTGTTGAGGTGACTGCCCCTGGCCGAAGAGTTTCGGGTCAATCCGGTACATAGAACCGGCAGTCGCGGGATTGAATTAGTGACAACTGCTGCAGTGCCAATACCGCGAAATGTTCTCTCCTATTCCGACCTTGGATAAACCATTAAATTTGCGGCTGGTTTAGTCTTTGAACCAATCCCTTTCTGCTTTGGGTAAGTTTGGCGCTCTGAGACTACAAAATCGGAGGGTTTGTTTAATCTAATAAGTATTTGGAGGTGGTCTTATCCTATAGTTATAACCGGTCTCCACGTTGTTATATTTATCACATTCGAGCTGTTAATTATGACGGGCGAGCTGGTGCAGACACCCATGACCCTGGTGGGGGCATCCACGTTCAGTGTGTAGAAGGTACTGCTATCCCTCTGATCATCGTTCCAAGGAAGACACATAGGATGATTTCGGCTGGGCAGCTGTTTTCAGTCGGCATGTATATATTCTGCAGCTCTGTTCCAACTTCTCCTGACCTGACCGCTTCACCTTCGTATTCCAGGTATATAGATCTTGAATGTTATTGCTATGTGGGATAGATCAGCACCGAGTTTTTGATGAACGATAGGATCCCACCACCACCTCTGCTGAGGTCCTTTGCGAATGATGTTAACCAACTCGCCGAGACTCTGTATGCTGCAGGTGAAGGTCAGCTTAGTTTCAGGGACCGCTGCAATGGATGCTCCATGTGGGGCCATAAATAGAGTTATCTCTGAAATTCTGCTTCGCAAATCGTTGCATGTTGCTGCTGATGTCGCAGTTGAGGAGAGAGGGAACTCGTCGATGTTGAAGTAGACGACGTGTTCGGGGGTGTTGTTGTCTAAGGGCCCTGAGGCCACAGCAGTTTCTAGTATTGTGGAAAACAGCAAAACCATAGTTTGGGATAAGTTTCGATTCCGGCACGAACCAAGAGAATACGTAGCAGTGTAGCCAGAATCTGCTGCTCCGTAGATGAAAAATTATGTGAGAAAGTTAAAAGTTACCGATACATAGCTTATCTTATTTCGAGTCGTTCATGTGCTCGTCTAGGGAACGTCAGCAGTTAAAAGGGGTGGGGGGGAATCTGATTTTTATCATTAATTTTAGCTTTCATTGTTGTTGGCGTTTTCGAAATAAAGATACAATGCCAGCTTCAATTCTTTAACCTGGGGCGCCACTCTCACTTTGCCCCCAGGTTAAAGACCGTTACCGTTGCCCAGCAGTTCCACGTGGAGGTCCTTGAGAACACTTGCAGTATAGTCAATAAGGATTGCACTGGGTCCACGAAGATGAACCGGTAAGATAATTTACCTTAAGTCATGCATGTCCAAGACTGAAGTGCTTAAGAATACATTTTTGAGTAGGCACAAAGTATAATTTAACACCCCCACTCGAACAAAACTCATTAATAATATAGACCTATTTCATGACAACAGAATTTGTGTTTATCTACTGGTACTGCCTTTGTTAAATTGTCTGCTACCATTGCACATGTTCCTATTCCAACGAAGTTGACATTGTCTTCTTTTTTCTCCCGAATAAAGTGGTGCCGAACGTCGATGTTTGTAGATTTTGCTAGGTATTTGCTTGTTGATGCTAAATTGCACATTGATTATCGCAAAATATTGTTGTAGCTCTGTTGCCAAAGTCCGGGTTAAACTAGCATCAAGACCTCTAAGCCATGCTACCTCTTGTACTGTTGCTGATAGCGCCATATATTCAGCCTTCTTAGTTGACAATGCTATTGTTGGCTGATTTTTTAAAGCCCAAGAGACTAGGCCGCCTTGAAATGTGCAAATGTATCCGGTGACAGATCTCCATCCATCACTGTCATTTGTCCATTCAGAGTCTGAGTATGCAATTACTTAGCCATTTCCATCCTTAGACAAGGACACGGAACATAAAGTGCAACTTGAATTTTGCACTTTATGTTCCTTGTAGACATCTAAATATCAGTTTACTTAAAGCTAACCAAATATCTGACCGTGTACATTGCGAGGCAAATATTCAACTGCCAATTGCTTGTTGATGAGGCACTGAAGACATCTTATTTCTTTCTTTAATTGTTGAAGGTGACATTTTTTTTAACAGTTTTACGTTGATATCTACTGGATTACTCTTACCCATATTAAATTTAATCTACATTTGTGAAATATAGTCTTCTTGATCTAAACATATGTTACCGTTGATTATTGAGATTCGAATGCCAAAACATTATTTCGCTTCTCCAAGAAACTTTATCCTAAACTCTTTCATCAATTTTGATTTCAAGTATTTACGATACGCAGGTTCATTGCTAAATAGCATATAGAATATCGTCTACATATATAGCCAAAAAGTTCATATTCTTACCCTCTCTGTGGAATTAACTTTCGATCGCGTAAGTCCAAACTTCTTAAGTGCCTGGTCAAGTATAGTATTCCACACTAGTCTAGATTGTATGAGACCATAAACCGCTTTGTTAAGTTTGTCCCTCTTGTCCTCCACAAATACCTTGTGGTCTTTCGATATAAATATTTTCCGATAACTCACCCAGTAAAAAACCTGTACCCTCATCCATTTGTAGTATGTTCAAATTATATTTTGATGCCAATGCCATCAGAGAACGAATTGATGCATATCTCACTACCGGAAAACCGGTCTGTACGAATCTCCTTTACTTGCGCCTTTGCCTGGCTTCAGTAGCGGGACCACTCTGCCCATTTTCGAGGCATCAAGAACTTCGTGAGTGGTTAGCGACAGATTGAGCACTTTGGTCATGTACTCTACTCCCGGGGTATCCAAGTGATTTCATATCAGCATTGAGATTCCGTCCGGACCCAGCGCCTTTGATGACTTTGCGCTGCGGATGACATGGGCAACTTCGCCAACGGTAAATTGTGGTGGTGCCTCTTCGACTCGGAGAGCGCAGATACGACGTAATACTCTCCTTTTCGCCTTATCACTCTCTGGGTGTTCAATAAAAAGCCGGTAAAAATAACACGCGCACCGCTTCGGATCTGTTACTGTTCTATCGCCGAACGTGACAGCTGTCCGATCATCCTTCCTTACAGGGTTAGAGAGCGATTTGACCGTTGTCCACAACTTACCAATTTCGGAACTCAAGTTGCACTGAGATCCCTAATTCTAGGGTCAGTAGGGTTGGAGCGACGAATGTCATCACGCTCGTCTGCGAGTCCCGCTGCCTCTGCTGGGAAGTTTGGTCGTACTTCGGGTATTCGACTAGCAGGGATATGGCGAGCGGCTGCTGCGTTAATGATGGCTCGGCTACCCGAACGTCCGACGGAATAGCTAGTTATTAAAGCTGCGGTTGGTGGCTTCTCTGAAGGCCTCCCAATCAGCCTTTTTTGATTGAGAAACGTACGGCGTTCAGAGGTTATGAACTCGGGTGGTCTATTTATGGAGAGAATTATGGGAAGGTGGTGGTCCGATCCTAGTGAGAGGACGGGTTGCCAGGTGACGTCGTTGATCAGGCCAGGCGATGCCAAAGTGATGTCTGGCAAGCTATGACAATCGCCCATAATCCGCGTGGGGGCGTCCTCATTGACTGTGCAGAACGTAGAGCTATCAATTTGCTCTGCCAAAGCTGTGCCCCTCTGGTCGTTGTCTAGGAGAGAATGCCAGAGTTCGTGGTGAGCATTTAAGTCTCCTAGGACCAAGCGGTAATTGCCTTGTAGCAAATTGCTAATGTCTGGCAGATAACGCGGGGCACAGCTACCAACGTTGTTCAGCTCTATTTCGGCAGTTCCAGACTTGACTGCTACCCCCATACATTCCATGTATGGGTCTCTAGAGTCAAGCTCAGGCAAAATAGGTCTGTACAGTACAGAATGGTGTAACAGGAAAGCAAGTCCGCCACCTCCACTACTGGTGCGATCCTTACGTAGCACGTTGTATCCGTCACAACTGTGCAGGCTGCAGGTGGCATTCAGCTTAGTTTCTTGGATCGCGGCGACCATGATGTTTCTTCGATTCATAAATTCTATGACCTCACTGATTTTTTTGCGTAGGCCCTTACAATTAAATTGCAAAATTCATGCACTGTCAGGAGAGGCAACATCAATCTGTGGTGTAAGATGCTGTATATGTTGATGCTGTTGCGAGGGCGACTGCGGGGGAGTCTCGTAGTTGGATGATGATGACGAGGGGGGGGGGGATCATCTGATTTTTATCATTAATTTTAGCTTTCATTGTTGTTGGCGTTTTCGAAATAAAGATACAATGCCAGCTTCAATTCTTTAACCTGGGGCGCCACTCTCACTTTGCCCCCAGGTTAAAGACCGTTACCGTTGCCCAGCAGTTCCACGTGGAGGTCCTTGAGAACACTTGCAGTATAGTCAATAAGGATTGCACTTGGTCCACGAAGATGAACCGGTAAGATAATTTACCTTAAGTCATGCATGTCCAAGACTGAAGTGCTTAAGAATACATTTTTGAGTAGGCACAAAGTATAATTTAACACCCCCACTCGAACAAAACTCATTAATAATATAGACCTATTTCATGACAACAGAATTTGTGTTTATCTACTGGTACTGCCTTTGTTAAATTGTCTGCTACCATTGCATCTGTTCCTATTCGAACGAAGTTGACATTGTCTTCTTTTTTCTCCCGAATAAAGTGGTGCCGAACGTCGATGTTTTTAGATTTTGTTGTAGCTCTGTTGCTAAAGTCCGGGTTAAACTAAGCATCAAGACCTCATGCTACCTCTTGTACTGTTGCTGATAGCGCCATATATTCAGCCTTCTTAGTTGACAATGCTATTGTTAGCTGATGTTTAAAAGCCCAAAAGACTACGCCGCCTTGAAATTTGCAAATGTATCTGGTGACAGAAATCCATCCATCACTGTCATTTGCCCATTCAGAGTCTGAGTATGCAATTACTTAGCCATTTCCATCCTTAGACAAGGACACGGAACATAAAGTGCAACTTGAATTTTGCACTTTATGTTCCTTGTAGATATCTAAATATCAGTTTACTTACAGCTAACCAAATATCTGACCGGGTACATTGCGAGGCAAATATTCAACTACCAATTGCATGTTGATGAGGTACTGAAGACATCTTTTTTCTTTCTTCAATTGTTGAAGGTGACATTTTTTTTAACAGTTTTACGTTGATATCTACTGGATTACTCTTACCCATATTAAATTTAATCTATATTTGCGAAATATAGTCTTCTTGATCTAAACATATGTTACCGTTGATTATTGAGATTCGAATGCCAAAACATTATTTCGCTTCTCCAAGAAACTTTATCCAAAACTCTTTCATCAATTTTGATTTCAAGTATTCACGATACGCAGGTTCATTGCTAAATAGCATATAGTATATCGTCTACATATATAGCCAAAAAGTTCATATTCTTACCCTCTCTGTGGAATTAACTTTCGATCGCGTAAGTTCAAACTTCTTAAGTGCCTGGTCAAGTATAGTATTCCACACTAGGCTAGATTGTTTGAGACCATAAACCGCTTTGTTAAGTTTGACCCTCTTGTCCTCCACTAATACCTTGTGGTCATTCGATATAAATATTTTCAGATAACTCATCCAGTAAAAAACCTGTACCCTCATCCATTTGTAGTATGTTCAAATTATATTTTGATGCCAATGCCATCAGATAACGAATTGATGCATATCTAACTACCGGAAAAAAGAGTCTTTATAATCAATTCCTTTTCTCTTTGCTACAAAACGAGCCTCAAAGCTGATACCTTCAGGAGTTTTCTTTTTCTTCAAACCCTATTTTGTCTTTATTATATTTATTCCAGGTGGTTTGTCAAGAAATGTCCACGTATTGTTCTCTTTTAGTGACTGCATTTCACTTCTCAAAGCTTCCATCCATTTGTATTTCTCATTGCCTCCCATAGCATCACCAACACTTATCGGATTGTCTTCGATTTTTACTTGTTCCACGCTGTAAGCTCCTTTATTCTTCTGAGCTAGCCTTTCATTTCTACGTGGTAACGATACATCAGTTTCGTTAATTATTCCAACATTTTCGCTATTTAATGTTCCTCGATTTCCATCTGAATGTTCATTTTCACGACCATCTTATACTCGTACATCAGGGTCATCTACTAGCATTGATGAGCATGACCCGAAATTACTTTGTACATCTGACTCTTCAACTGCGTTGGTAGCAACTATTAGGGGATAATGTTGATTCTTTTTAGAATTTTTTTTTCTGAGTATAGATATAGTGAAAATCAGATTCATGAAAAATTACATCCTGGCAAACATATACTTCTCTACGCTGTATGCTACTTATATACAGGAAATCATTTTGACATAGTTGAATATCCCACAATTACATACTTCTCAGATTTCCAGCTTACGTCGTTTTTGTTTGGGAATACCAACCAAAAATTCTGAAGTAACTCACGTTTGGCTTCTGTCCCGACCATAATTCTTGTGTTGTCTTTTTTTAACATTTTGTGCGGAGACCGATTTCGGTCAATTGTGGGAGCTATATCGCTATCATAGAATGGACCTTTTCTAACAAATTGCGGTTCATTCATTCAGCAAGTCCTTTCTGTTCAGTGGTGTAGAGTACAGTAGTCTGATAAACAATTCCACTTCTTTTTAGCTCTGTTTTCATTGCATTATTTAAGTACTCTGTTCCGTTATCTGTTCGTAAAATTTCGATTGTTGTTCCTTTCTGTTTTTCAACTTTTGACTTAAACTCCCTGAAACATATAAGGACTTTGGGCTCGTATGAAGTACACCGCGACCTAACGTGTGTAATCTTCTATAAAAGTAACAAAATAAAGGCTTTATTTTATACTTATAGATCTTACTTTCAAGGACCGCATAGCTCACCGGCAGTCTTGGGGAGCCGACAAAGAAACATTGTTGACCTCTTACAAAGAGATAGGTCGGTCTGTAGCGAACTACGAAGCACCTGCATAGTCGGCGAACGTGAGTACGTCGCAGTGGAAGACTTGCCAGAATGCCGCTCTCAGAACATCAACAGGGTGTCTTCTTATGTCCTCAGAGGACCATCTACATGAGGAGACGAAGGTCCTTACCGTCCGCAGACACAATTTCCTGCTGTTTTTGCAGCAGTCATCCTAACCACCACCTCTTGGACAGGATGCCTCCGCCAAGGCAGCTTAGGTACAATCTTTATGATCTAGAGAGAGAGAGGTCCAGCGGTATAAGAGAACCTTTAGATCATCGAAACTATCAGGCAGGTCTGAACAACATTCACGCCGATGAAGTCGCAGCAACAGTATCCAGTTAAGGATAAGGTACTACCTCGGCAGACGCGCGTGGTTCTGGCGCAACTGAGATCTGGATGGTGCAGACGCGTCAATTCTTACTAGGCACGAATTGATGCTAATATTCCGGACATCTGTCCCACCTGCCATCAAGAACCACATGATATGCTGCACATCTTCAATTGTCCGGCCAATATATATATATATATATATATATATATATATATATATATATATATATATATATATATATATATATATATATATATATATATATATATATATATATATATATATATATATATATATATATATATATATATATATATATATATATATATATATATATTGTTGCAACAACAACAACTTAAAACTTTGTTTACAGCATACGCGTTGCACTGTGCTGCAGCATTCAATTTGTACAAACCGTTTTCTTGACATACATTCGTTACGTCTTGTTGTCTACACCACTATTGATATATTGCCCTTTCCAATTGCCTTCATGATTGTACTCGTATTATTCGCAGTTTTGATTTCACCTCCAAATTTGTCTATTGCCAAAAAGTGTTTAACATTTGCTGTCATATGTGGGACCACTGTCAATATAAGTATACCCCGTGCTGAGAATTCGCTTGTCACTATCATCGGATTATATTCACTCGGTAATCCCTTCAAAAGTAAGCTTTAAATCCATTCGTCATTTACTGAAAATCCAATCTAACGAATGAATCTGGGCACACATTTCTGAGTTCTATTCTCCGAAATATTTTTCTTTTAAATTTACAAAATTATTTTGTTATGGCCTGGGCCCATAAACTTTGAACAGAGTAAAAGTAAAGCAAATAAATTTAACGCGAATGAAAACGGAATGAAAAAAATTATTGAAATTATTTTCTGCATTGATTTGACAGAAACCAGGTTGCTATGACTACAATTTTGTTAGTAACAAAGTATATTTTTACAAAGTATATTTCAACAGTAAGGTTTGCGCCATGTAATTAAAAGTCGACCATGGCCAAAATTGCGGGTTTCGCTTTATGGCAGATCCAGCAATACATCTATCTCCACTTCTTTTGGACGATTTGCCTTGTTATTAGTTCTTCGTGTATTGGGCTATGTAGATCTATCTTTCTGATAGTGTTAGTACAAAATACTCGTTTCCAAATCCAATTCGGGGCATTAGTTAATGAAACTTTGAATATTTTGGGCTACATTTTTAGACAAAAGCAGTGTTTCAGTTCCCTACAGGAGTATGAATTGAAAACTGTTAGTTTGTTGTTGCCCTCCAGTTTTTATAGGCGAGCAAGGGCCGAGCTAGTTTTCTTCATCCACACCGTTGTCAGTATACATCATGCATCCCAGATAACAAAAATGTTTTAAAATATTAGTCTGTGATGTCTGTGATTTTATGCGCATTGCAAATGTTTTACCAATATTCGTCTCCAAACTAATTTTATTGTCATGGTAACCAGGTTGTGCATGTCGGGGAATATGTGGGACAGTAAGCATAAATTAAATATCACCCTTAGTAAAACTATTTTTTTTTTGATTGTTACTATTGTAAGAGATATACAATGTAAAGTTGTTACTGTTTATACTTAGTAAGAATGTAAACAATTGAAAAATGTAAAAAGAAATGTTAATATATGGTATATAAATTTAAATTTTTTGCATAATTTGAAGTTGCATCAGGATTTATAGCCACAAAGCAGGTATTGATTATTTATTTATAAAAGATCAGATCAGTAAACATGTATAATTAAACAATAGTATTTTAACTATATCAAAAAAGATCGTAATTGAAGCGCTTTAGATTATATCAACGAGGTTGACACTCCGGTGACAATGGCCATATAATATACTTTATTGGGTCGTAGAAAATTATTTTAAGATGTTATGAAAAGCTTTTACAAAGACTCCTATTGTAGAAAGTATTCCAAATTTGGAGTTGACGAAAAATAAACAAACACGTAAGGTAAAATACATTTTTTGTCTTTCTAAATAATGAAGAAATTATTAGCAGCATGTCCAGCTAGTTTGAAAAAATCGAAAATTTTATAGTTGATCCGGTTACTGCAAACTGGTATGTAAAAGTAAATGACGCAAAACTAATAGTCATTTGTGTTTGCGATTAGTCAAATAACGCAGGAATACAAGCCGCCTTTTTGGATATGTTGTTCAAATGACATATATATTCCCGTCGGTTCTATAGGGAGTATAGGGACTCCTCTAAAGGTTTCTGTTATCATTTATGTTTAAGATTACCTGGTGATTGGCTTACGCATCCGATCCAGATGCTGGGTTTTCCAGCAGACTTCCAGGAAGTCGTAGAGAAAATTTCAGAAAGCAAGTTTAAGCAACATCGGACCTAATATGTGACTTCTAGAATGGGATGGACGTATTATATGGTCCAATTTCACAAACGATAGTTTTTTGCTTCATTTCAGCTAGATCGATTTTAAAATGTAGTATAGGGGCGGGGCCTCAAATCGGAATGCAATATAAAAATGCGGACTAGATTTGTCGAGTTTTAGAAGGTATGCCTTTAAGTCCTCATAACACATTCCGATAAATTAGGGCACAACCCAATTTTATTTATGACTCCTAGAGCGTCCTTATCTCAAATCCGAGAGACCTTTGTGTAGGTCTATTAGAATTTATTATATTCGGTTGCTATTCAAAAAGCAAGATTACTTATAGGCTTCGCACAAAGCCATATGCAAATTTTTATGAAGATCGATATAGTATGTGACTTTATATCGGCATAGTCTCAACTCCACAAATTATAGACCGATATTATCCAATTTCACCAAAGTTAAATATTGGTCACTCATAAGGTATCCTACGAAATTCAGATTTAATTATGTAGTCTAAAGCGGCAAAACCTAACATCGGAAGGGTCTTTTGTGGGAGGGCTATTGGAAAATATGAACCGATACGGTCCAATTGTACCAGAGTTGGATATTTATCACTCTTAACGCATTATGCGAAATGTGGTCAGAATAGGAGTAAATATATTCAATACGAGGGCGATCGCAAAACTAACTGGCCTGGCACATTTTCTTTTGTACTAGCAACTTTTTTGTTTTGTTTTTTAAAAGCAATCTTTTATAAGCCATTTGTCAAAATTTCCGAAATATTTAATGATTATTTTCTTTGTTACAGGTGATTGAAGCAAACAAGTTTTATAATTTTTGAAAAATGGAAAATAAAGAGTTTCGTGCGGTAATTAAACACTTTTATATAAAAGGTTATACGCCACAGTTAATCAAAGATGAATTGGATTCTGTTCATGGTGATGCACCATCATACTCCACCGTAAAATCCTGGGTGTAACAATTTAAAATGTTCAAGTACGGAAGATGAAGACCGAAAACTACTACTACTATTGAAAACATTAGAAAAATATTTAATGAAGTGATTAAAGATAGACGAATAACGCTCAGAAAACTTGCTGATATTGTTAAAATACACGAAAAACATGTTTGGAGTATTTTACATGATGAACTCCACATGAAATAGCTATCCGCAAGATGGGTGCCGTGTTTGTTGACTTTGCCTCAAAAAATCGTCCGTTGGACCAATTCCGAGGAGCTTTTAGCGATTTATCAGCGTAATCCAATAGAGTTCTTGCGCCGATTCATAACTGTTGATGGAACATGGATCCATCACTACATCTAAGAATGCAAAGAACAGTCAAAACAATGGATAGAAGCTGGTAAAAGTGGTCCCAAGACTGTTAAGTCAGCAGGAAATGTAATGGCCACAGTATTTTGGGATGCAAGGGGTATAATATTTATTGATTATCTTGAGAAAGGAAAAACTATAAATAGTGAATATTATTGTGCATTATTGGATCGGTTGAGTGAAGAAATCCAGATAAAACGAACGCATTTAGAAAAAAAAGTTCTTTTTCATCAAGATAATGCTCCTTCACACACTGCATTTTTAACTCAACAAAAACTGGCCGAATTACGATTTGAAATTGCTCCGCATCCACCATATAGTCCAGATTTAGCTCCTTCTGATTATTTCTTGTTTCCAAATTTAAAAAAAAATTCTCAGTGGAGAAAATTTTCGTCCAATAGCGAGGTATATTTTGAAGGTCTTGAAAAATCTTATTTTTCGGATGGAATTAAAAAACTTGAAAAACGTTTGATGAAGTGTATTGAGTTGGAAGGAGATTATGTTGAAAAATAAATAATAATAATTCCAAAAAAAAAACGGTTCTTTTTATGTTAGGCCAGTTACTTTTGCGGTCGCCCTCGTATATTAGCAGATGCAAGTTTTCAAATCGAAGATAACCTATTTTAATAGTAGTTCGACAATGGCCAAACCAGAACAATCTGCGCAGCTTCGTCAATCCCACGACAGCCGGTTGATACCGTCACCACGGCAAACAAGAACTAAGTTGTATCGTAATCGGTTTATATTTGTATCCTTTACTTTATTACAACGATAGAAGGACAGGCATACATAGCTCAATGACATCAGATATTAGTTGTAAATTGATCAATATAATAAGCGTGGGGTATTTCTCCTTTCCTTTAAAGTGTTACGATCAGATTATGCAAACCCGATCATAATCTGATCGGGTTTGCAAGTGTACAAAATCCGCCCTGAGGAAAAAAAGTTTTCCTCAAAGCGACTAAATCATTGAATCAGTACACTAATCTATCAACAGCATACGTTCTAGTAAAAAAAACCAACGAGTGTTCGAACTCAGGGGCGATGAGTTAGCACCTGTTGACTGCACGGTACCTGATCAATTTCTATAAACACATTACACAGTACAACACATCATTTCGAGACTCAATTTTGATAATTGTTTGTGAAAGTAGCCCCAAAAAGAAGAACTTCTGCATCATTATTATTTTTTTAAAATTCTGAGAATCATAAAAAAGTCATCAATGTTTTTTCCAAAGAATTTCGTGCATATATCGAGCACATTTTTGAAATTCATACCTTCACTTAATTGTGCATAAAAGCGAAACGCGTAAATCGAATTGTAATTATTAATTTTTTTTAAGTTTGTTTCAGCTAATTCATACTAGTGGTTCTCGAGTTATGACAAACAAAAGAGCCTAAAACGTGACAAATTCCCCTATACGATACTTACTTACTTCAAATTAATTATAAAATTGTTATTTGATGTACCTTGACCAAACGAATGATGCAGAAGTTCTTCTTTTTGGGGCTACTTTCACAAACAATTATCAGAATGGAGTCCCGAATCAATCACCTGAAAAATGTTGTACTGTGTTAGTAAATGTTACTTAGGGAAATAAAAAAATCAAATCATCAACATACGTGTGTGTGCGAACGAAAGTAAAATGTTCCCGTACTGAAAAAACGTCAGTCGGACAGTGTTGTCAATATAGTAGGAATTGTTTCAGTGAGTCGCATGTGGTTCACTATTCGACAATAATACTTCGCATATGCAAAATGTTTAAGGGTGTGAAGATAAATTTATAAGTTAAATTTGTCCGCGACCGAAACACCCTAATGTGCAGCGCGACTGAGAAATTTTGCGCTTGACTGAGGAATTTCGAAATTCATCTCTTTTTCGTTAAATCCTTGAAATATATGATAAAAGTATACAGATTTATTGATAAACTAAAATAAACACATAAGATAAAAAACATTTTGCGATGATTGTATATTAACACATTTTCTCGATAACATGTAATTTTTGGAGGCCCCTTTCGGGACACTTCCGGTGGACCTTAATCGGCCATCGAGATATCCCAGATAGGTCTGAGGGAGTAGATCACGACCTGATTTACCATATATCCTAGACCGATTTCAGATCGGAGATATATGGCATGCACTAAATGTCTTCCTTAAATATGGACGCCATTATTGGAGGCCCCTTTAGGGGCACTTCCGGTCGACCTTAACCGACCATCGAGATGTCGCCAGATAGATCTGAGGGAGTAGATCACGACATAATTTACCATATATCCAAGCCCGATTTCAGATCGGAGATATATGGCATGTACTAAAAGTCTTGCTTAAATATGGACGCCATTATTGGAGGTCCCTTTAGGGGCACTTCCGTGTACCTTAATCGACCATCGAGCTATCCCCAGATATGTCTGAGGGAGTAGATCACGACCTTATTTACTATATATCCTAGACCGATTTCAGATCGGAGATATATGGCATGCACTAAATGTCTTCCTTAAATATGGACGCCATTATTGGAGGTCCCTTTAGCGGCACTTCCGGTCGACCTTAATCGACCATCGCGATATCCCCAGATAGGTCTGAGGGTGTAGATCACGACCATATTTCCAAGTCCGATTTCAGATCGGAGATATATCGCATGCACTATATGTATGCCCTTAACATGGACGCCATTATTGGAGGCCCCTTTAGGGGCACTTCCGGTCGACCTTAATCGACTATCGAGATGTCCCCAGATAGGTCTGAGGGATTAGATCACGACAAAAGGACTACGGGGAATTGAACTCGGAACTTGACTTCCAAATGGGATTTTACTTTGCTGGTAACATTTACGATATGCACTTAAAAAAGCCATACTTTACAAAAAAAAAAGTGCGATTTGAACCTGGGATTTGAAATCGAAACATCGCAGCATTACAACGAGGTGTCAGTTTTGAGCAGATGCGTTTTGAAATGATGATCAAGTAAAACCAAATGTGATTTTTTCGTCTGCGGATGAAATTCAGTTAAAAATCTATTTTGTATTTGCTTAACAAAACTTTTTTATAAAAAAAATTCACATAATAAAGTTCAAAAAGAACTAGAAAAACAATTTTTTTAAGAAGCGATGTGGGATTCGAACTCGGAATCGAGAACACTGAACCAGTTGTCAGCGCCGCCACTCTACGGCATCGCCTTAACGCCAATCGACAGTCGAACTTTTTAATGTTGTATATCCTGTGTACTTTACAAAAAAAAATCTAAAAAGAAAAAGTGCTGTTATGTTTATTTATACACATATACAGTGTCGTTCTATCTGGTCTTACATACATGCACTCGTTACGACTTTGTAGTTATTGCTTCTTCTTATCGTATTGGAAACAGAGATGCAAAATACGATTGTCAAATTTGTACTTTTTGCTTTTGTAAAATGTACTTTTTCGACTTATACGGTAGTAAAAAGCAAACTATTCTGAACATTCAATTTATTGAAGCGTAACGTTTAGGGTTGTTGTTTATAGTGTTGCTCTTATTTATAGGCTTATGATAATACGAAACATCCCCTGTCATGGAAACTATATGGTGCCGAAATCATGTGTAAATAAAACAATTAGGTATAGTCACTACATATCTGCTGTTTCAATTTACATTAGAGAAAAGTTGGCCTACTTCAAGGTAACACTTGATATTCTGGAAAGCTTCAAAATATTATCGGCAAATTAACATCGGGTTCATGTGCACGAAATTAATATGGTTCAGTAGTCAAATCAATATTTTGTGCGATTCTTAAGTTTTCATTTGATTATTTGCCGTAATTTCTTTGATAGACCAATTACACTGTGGAACATTTTTGGGGTTATTGTCTGGGGGGTGAGAAATTCCAAGTCAGGGTGATGGTACTAGGTCAGTATATTAAAACCCTCAAAGGGTTTTGCGTTCGTATGTGCAGTTTTTTTTTATGACCTTTTACATTTTTTCCTACGTTTTTGCCAACATTTTACAACTAAGCGAAAAAACATCAAGATAAGGAAAAAATGTAAAAGGTCATAAAAAAAAACTGGCACATACGAACGCAAAACCCTTTGAGGGTTTTAATATACTGACCTAGTACCATCACCCTGACTTGGAATTTCTCACCCCCCAGATTGGCTGTTGTACTGTGTTATTAAAGCCTAAAAAATTTAAAAATCCAACAATAGCTTTAATCAAATAAGCATCTTCATTATTAGAAAGCGAAAATGAAAATATATTTAGATATTACTAAGAGAGTCGCAGAAGTACCTTCGTACTTTTGAAAGTAAAACCGTACCAGAAAAGTACATCTATATTCTTTTGCATTCCTGGTTGGAAATGGAATGTATATGTGACGCGCAAAATAGAAGGGGACCTAAGGGTAAAAACCAGTTTTGTTCAGGAGAGTCATTTTAAAGATTTAAATACGTGTATCTTTGGTGTACCATCACTTTCATAAAACGCGCATATCTCTGGGAGGGAACACTTTTGGGGCATGGGATCGGTCTCATTCGATGCTTAGATGTTGTCCACCTTCAAAAAAAGTGAAAATTGATTTTTTTTTACCCTTAGGTCCCTTTCTCTATGCGCTGTCACATATTCACATGTATGTATGTAAATATTGTTAGTTTAATGCACAAAGGGTGTAACACAATTTTTTATTACTTTACAGAAGAATGTAAAAAACCTTGATAACAACTGAAGCAACTTTTAGAAAATAAAAACTAACTTTTGCAATAGACAATGATTTTCAAAATATTTCAATTTAATCCTGCTGTGGTTTTGTACACAGAGTTCTCATATATATACATATGTACCCAGTAAACCAAATTTGCCGACAATGTCTGATATCAGACAATTCTGAACAATATCTGAACTCAATCGAGAATTCTTACCGAAATCGTTACATTTTCTGTTCGATTTGTCTGAGGATTTTTTATTTATTATTTTAAATATCTGAACGAATTCGGCCCGAATTCTGTTAGACTTGTCTGTGGGATTTTTATTAATTTTTGTTCAGACTTCTCTTATCGAACTCGCAACGAATTCTGAACTATTTATCTGAATGTCTTTTCGTTATTTGCTTCATATTTAACAGTTGTTGTTCTTGTGTACGAGGGCGGTTCGATCTGGCAACTCCTTCATATAGCAACAGGTGTTCACAAAAGACGCATCCGCGATTTTTTTACGATGGAAAAATTAGAAATGCGTGGTGTCATTAAATATTTACATAAAAAAGGTTTATTGGCACAAGAAATTCATAATGATGTGGTGAATGTGTTAGGTGAAAGTGCTCCTTCATATGCAACAGTAAAAAAATTGGGTTGCTGAATTTAAACGTGGTCGTACAAGCATTGAAGATGAACCACGTAGTGGACGTCAAAATACAGCAACAACAACAGAAATTGTAGCCAAAGTGCATGATATGGTATTAAATGATCGACGATCTCAAATGATCGAGTCCATTTAATTTTGCATGAAGAACTATAGATGAAAAAGCTTTCTGCAATATGGGTGCCGGACTTATTAACAGTCGACCAAAAACGCATAAGAATGAACATTTCTCAAGCTTCTTTGGATCCAGACCAGAGACAAAAGAACAATCCAAACAATGGACTGAAGCTGGAGGAAAAACAATTCAATCGGCTGGTAAGGTTATGGCAACGGTTTTTTGGGACTTCAAAGGTATTTTATTGATTGACTATCTTCAAAAGGGTAAAACAATAAATTCAGAGTACTATTACAACCTTTTAGATCAATTAAACGTACAAATTCGAGAAAAACGTCCTGGCTTACAACACAAAAAAATAATTTTTCATCAAGACAACGCACCAGCGCACAAGAGTGTTTTAACAATGGCTAAAATCAACGAATTAAAGTACGAGTTGCTTGACCACCCACCTTATTCTCCTGATTTAGCTCCCAGTGACTTTTACCTGTTCCCAAATCTAAAAAAATTCCTTGCTGGCAAGCGTTTTACCTCAAATGAAGATGCAATTACAGTTGTAAACAACTATTTTAAAGACCTTGAGGAAAACTATTTTAATCAAGGGATAGAATTGCTAGATAAGCGTTGGACTAAGTGTATTGAAGTTTCAGAAGATTATATTGAAAAATAAAAATATTTTTGAAAAACTCACTATTCTCTTTCATTGATAGGCTAAGAACTTTCCGAACCGCCCTCGTACAGACATCTCGGAACTAATTCTGAACGAATTCTTAACTGTTTGTTTGTCAAATTCTGAGCGTTTAGTTAGCTTAGCTGTGCGAGGGATTTTTATTGTGTACGGAGGAAAACTCTACTGACGGCAGTTCTCGTTAAATGCAAAACTTGTTGCCCTTAAGTGTATAACCACTAAACATAGTTACAGCACAATTATTGCTTGCGAAACTGCAAACACCCCTGCTTATAACTAAAAGTCTTTCCGAAAGCTTTTTGAAACTGTTTTACACTTTTTTTTTGTAACACAAAAATATTTTCTTCGTTTTGATTGTTCACATTCAGAATTTACCATGACATAAGCTTAGAATTCCTTCAGAATTCGGTTCGTAATGTCGGTAAAAACATCAGAATTTAATACTTAATTTAATACTTAAGACTTAATGTCAGATTCTGACCGAAGTCGTTCAGAATTCGATACGACAAATCGAAAATTCCTTTCGAATTTCCCAAGACTACAGTTCAGAATTCGGTCAGAAATCGATTCGAAATGTCTGCAAAAACATCAGAATTCCCTCAGAGAAGTAGTTTAAGTTCGTGTCAACCCTCTCATATGCTTTTCGTTACGAACTCGCTAAGAATTCTGATCCGTAATCGGAACATTTTGCAGATTGTCGTACAGAATTCTGACTGAATTCTGAAAGTTTGGTATGCTGGGTATGTACATACATACTTTATATGTATCTGTGTACCTTTGATCATATTTGCTTTGCGCCTGCTTGCCATCAAATTATGTATGTATATCAGACTCATTTGTTTTGACTTGTATACTATTGTTAATGTGAGCGCAAGCCCACGCGCAAAGTACATGCATATGTATGTATGTATTTTTTTACTTTTGTAATGCGTTTTGGTTTGCTATTAAAACATGTAATATGTATTAGTTTATATCAAACGAGCTGCTTTAAGTAAATGGTATGATATTGTAGAACGACATACACTGTACGTATGTATGTTGAATTAAAAATCATACTAATTGGATTTCTTGCCGAAATCTGTTGCAATTTATAAGGTTGTGAAGATAAATTTATAAGTTAAATTTGTCCGCGACCGAAACTCCCTAATGTGCAGCGCGACTGAGAAATTTTGCTGCTTGACTGAGAAATTTCGAAATTCATCTCTTTTTCGTTAAATCCTTGAAATATATGATAAAAGTATACAGATTTATTGATAAATTTATGATAAGTAATAATATATTAAATAAAAAAACACATAAGATAAATAACATTTTGCGATGATGGTATATTAACACATTTTCTCGATAACATGTAATTTTTGGAGGCCCCTTTCGGGACACTTCCGGTCGACCTTAATCGACCATCGAGATATCCCCAGATAGGTCTAAGGGAGTAGATCACGACCTAATTTACCATATATCCTAGACCGATTTCAGATCGGAGATATATGGCATGCACTAAATGTCTTCCTTAAATATGGACGCCATTATTGGAGGCCCCTTTAGGGGCACTTCCGGTCGACCCTAACGACCATCGAGATATCCCCAGATAGGTCTGAGGGAGTAGATAACTACCTAATTTACCATATATCCTAGACCGATTTCAGATCGGAGATATATGGCATGCACTAAATGTCTTCCTTAATTATGGACGCCATTATTGGAGGTCCCTTTAGGCCCCTTTAGGGGCACTTCCGGTCGACCTTAATCGACTATCGAGATGTCCCCAGATAGGTCTGATGGCGTAGATCACGACATAATTTACCATATATCAAAGCCCGAGTTCAGATCGGAGATATATGGCATGCACTAAATGTCTGTCTTGAATATGGACGCCATCATTGGAGGCCCCTTTAGGGGCACTTCCGGTCGACCTTAATCGACCATCGAGATGTCCCCAGATAGGTCTGAGGGTGTAGATCACGTCCTCATTTACCATATTTCCAAGCACTAAATGTCTTGCTTAAATATAGACGCCATTATTGGAGGTCCCTTTAGGGCACTTCCGGTCGACCTTAATCGACCATCGAGATGTCCTAAATGTCTTGCTTAAATATGGACGCCATTATTGGAGGTCCCTTTAGGGGCACTTCTGGTCGACCTTAATCGACCATCGAGATGTCCCTAGATAGGTCTGGGGGAGTAGATCACGACATAATTTACCATATATCCAAGCCTGATTTCAGATCGGAGATATATGGCATGCACTAAATGTCTTCCTAAAATATGGACGCCATTATTGGAAGTCCCTTTAGGGGCACTTCCGGTCGACATTAATCGACTATCAAGATGTGCCCAGATAGGTCTGAGAGAGTAGATCACGACGTAATTTACCATATACCATATTGCGCGATCTTTAACCTAATTTTAATGTATTTCACACAGAAAATGAGGATTTGTGTTTGGCATTATTTCTGAAATTCAACATCGAAACAAATTGTATGATAAATTCACAAATATTTAATAGGTATGTCATGAATAGTACTAAACTAAAATAAATAACAATAAAGGCAAAACAACAATATTTCGTTATAAAAGTAGTTCAGTTTGAAATTAATATTATAAAAAAATTATATGATATATTCACAAGAATTTAACAAAGGTATGTCATGAATTGTAGTAAACTAAAATATATAACAATAAGGGAAAACAAAAATATTTCGTTATAAAAGTAGTTCAGTTTGAAAGTAAAATATTAAACAAATTATAAAATGAATTCACAAATATTTATCAATGAAAAAAAAACAATAATTTTTCTTTATCAAAGGATTACTTATAAAATGAAACTTATAACATATTATAGAACTTTTAATTACAAAGTGAAATATTGTGAGATATAGAAGATAAATAAGTTATTTTATCTAAATCAGTTCGAGATTCAACAACTTTTTTAATTTTCTTAAGACGCTCAACATTTTTTTTTATTTTTTTTATACCTATGCCTGAGTGTATCTTCTCTATGTTTGCTTTAATTTCTATAAATTCTTTCCCTAACTCTTAAATAATTTCATAAACGCCACATTTTTTTCCCTAAAATAACTTTTAACCTAACTTATCCTTAAAGGCCCAATTAGTCTTGACGGTTGACGGTGGACGGTTGACGGTAGGCAATCAGCTATTTCAGTAAGGGGTTGAATTTTGCATGTGTTAGAGGGAGATAACTACAGTTGGACGTTTGACGACGGAAGACTTCTGCAGGTTGCAGAATCAACCGTCAAGACTAATTGGGCCTTAACGCCTGGATGGTGGCATCCTGTCCTTAAGATGGTGGTTTGGATGTCTACAGCAAAGATACCCAAGCAGATACTGCTCAGACGACAAGAAATTGTGTCTGCCTATAGAAAGGGCTTCTGTTTCCTAATGCAGATGGTTCTCATAAGACATAAGAAGACACCCTGTTGGTGTTATCAGGTAGGCTTTATGGCAAGTATGAATTTGCATCAAATGAGTCGTACTCACATCCGCCGACCACACCGGCGGTGCGCAGTCCGTTACAGACCGACCTACCGTTTGTATGATGTCAACACGGTTTCTTTGTCGGTTCCCTAAATACCGCTAAAGAAACATGTTCCTACTTTTTAATTCATTGCAGAAAGCTGTAGCATGTGCAAAGGCTCAAAAAAGGCTGTATATGTGACCTTAAGGATTTTGGGGTAATTGGTAGCCGGGACGTTGATGTCATTGACTTTCACAATAATAGTCAACCGCACCTCCATGTAGGGGACAATGTGGCTGATGATTAGGAGGCGGATGTTTTCATTTTCCTCGCAGTGCTCAGTGAGTAAGATAACAGTTAATTTTCCCGCATATATCATCCACTTTAGGTCCTTATGCCAGAATCTTGCAGTCACGACACAATTTCAATGCCGTCTGGTGGTGCAGGAATATAAGTTTGGTAGAGGTTTAACAGTGCCGATACTACCCCTCCCAGTTTAACTCTACGTGGCATCGACTTTCTGTCTCTAAATTGGAAATACAACTGGCCCCCACACATAGTGTACGCACAAGGGCCTTGGTGAGGTCTAAATCCACAAAGACCGCCATGTCGTTGGCTTTGTTCTGATTAAGGTCGCGACTGATATATGTAGAGATGGAGAGTAAAGCAGTTGCTGAGCTCAGATGCCTGCGGTACCCAGGCTGGGGAGAAGCAGTGTTTCAAGCGTCTTTGCTACTGCCGGAATCAAAAAGATCGGCCTGTATGATTCGCCTTTGCTAGCATCTTTGCTAGCTTTGGTAGCGATACCACTTTGCAAATTTTCCAGGCATCGGGATCTCAATGAGTAGCTAAAGACACATTAAGCACCGTCATCGTTATGTGAACGAACGTGACGAGCGGCTGCTGCGTTGATGATGGCCCGGAATTTATTTTCAGCTACCGGAACATCTGAGAGAATGTGTAAATCACTAAAGCTGCGGCAGGTGGCTTCTCTGAAAGCATATCTAATCAGCCTTTTGATGTGTTAACACCTATAAGCGCAGACAGGGACTAAATTTACAAAGTGAACACATCCAAACAAAGTGGACACATTCGAACAAGTCGTCTATAAATACGATAAATTACACGACCAGCAGATGGCTTTTGTTGTCCAGTCGCGTGTTACTATATTAGAAGGAATTTGCAATGTTGTTCCACGATGAGAACACGTCTTCTATCATGGTAAACGGCCAAACACAAGATTAGACTCATTACTAGTTGAATTCGCACGGCTTTCGTCAACTCATTGGAAACTGTGCAATATGATACTCTGGAATTTTTGCAAGCAACCGACTCAATCATTCATCATACATACATTCATGACATTCAATTGTCAAAGCCTTAGCGCCAAATATACGGATTTGAATGATATAGTCGTCAAAATGTCCATATTTTATTGTTAACTGAAACATGGCTTCCCAACGAGGCAATATTTTATGGGAGTGCCACATAATCCCCAAACAAAAAATCCCCAAGCGAAAAAAGATCCCCAAATCAAAATCCCCAAATACAAAATCCCCAAATACAAAATCCCCAAACACAAAATCCTCAAATACAAAATCCCCACATTTTTTGGAGATGGTGTCACATAATCCCCAAATTTTTACGATATTACCGAATTTAAACAAAAGTACAAGTAATGCTATAGCAATGTGAAACAACTATGGAAATCTCCACTTTTTAATTTCTCTTTACTTTATTTCTCATTGCTTTCCATTACGCAAAGGAAATTAACGCTGTGCAAAAGTGTCGTAATAACATCAAAAAACAGTGACGAACATATTGTTAAACGGGCTCCTACCGCGCACAATCACGACCCAAAGACGTATTCTGTACCATCTGCAAATAATAAAGTGAAAAATATGACCACCTCATCTGCACTGGAACCTTCCCAAATAATAAGGGAAGTAATTGTAGATTGTCAACCAGACCACCGAGTGTACCTGCTGATTAGAAACGAGCACAAAAAATGACAATAAATCGTAAGCAAAAAGCAATGGATACGCTGCCAGAGCCGCTTAATTTAGCAGGAATATGCATTCCAAAGCACCTAAAATACTTGGAGGGTGAACTTTTTGTATTAAGTGACTGGGATTTCAACGGTGAAAAAATATCATTTTGGGCACGTCGAGTTCATTGAAAGTATTAGGGAGGTCACCGTGCTGGATAGAACATTTTATGTTGTTCCGAAAGTTTTCCGACAGCTTTTCACCATTCAAGGTATAATTGATGGTCAATTTATACCTCAAGTTTTTTGCCTTATGAGCAAAAAATCTAAGCAGACATACACCGAGTTCTTTCACCAATTGTTCCATATGGCTCTAGCACAAAATATTAATTTAAATCCGAAAAAAATAATTACGGATTTTGAGCAAACAATCTCATCTGTGGCAAAACAATATTTCCCTGATGCTCAATATAAAGGATGTTTATTTCATTTTGGTCAGATTATTTGGAGACGAGTTCAAAAAGAAGGACTTGCCCAAAAATATGGCAATAATGAAGCTTTCAGCATTGCAATTCGTATGCTCAAAAGCTTATCATTTGCTCCGCCCGAGAGTGTACTAGATTATTATACAGAACTGAATGCCAGCTCTAAAGATAAAGATTTTAAAAAAAAATAAGTGTTTGGTTTAAGCAAGATTATATCAGCGGAACAACAAAGTCGGGCGCCCCTAAATATGACCCAACATTTTGGTGCGTTGCAGATTCTTTTAAGGAAAAATTTCCGCGCACTCAAAACTCTGTTGAGCCTTGGCACCGTAGGTTTAAAGTTATTGTAGGGAAAAAAATGTGGCGTTTATGAAATTATTAAAGAGTTAGGAAAATAATTTATAGACATTAAAGCAAACATAGAGAAGACACACTCAGGCATAGGTATAAAAAAAATAAAAAAAAATGTTGAGCGTCTTAAGAAAATTAAAAAAGTTGTTGAATCTCGAACTGATTTAGATAAAATAACTTATTTATCTTCTATATCTCACAATATTTCACTTTGTAATTAAAAGTTCTATAATATGTTATAAGTTTCATCTTATGAGTAATCTTTTGATAAAAAGAAAAATTATTGTTTTTTTTTTCATTGATAAATATTTGTGAATTCATCATATAATTTGTTTAAAATTTTAATTTCAAACTGAAATACTTTTATAACGAAATATTTTGGTTTTCCCTTATTGTTATATAATTTAGTTTACTAATATTCATGACATACCATTGTTAAATACTTGTGAATATATGATTTAATATTCTTAAAATATTAATTTCAAACTGAACTACTTTTATAACGAAATATTGTAGTTTTTCCTTTATTGTTATTTATTTTAGTTTAGTACTATTCATGACATACCTTATAAATATTTGTGAATTTATCATACAATTTGTTTTGATTTTTAATTTCAGAAATAATTCCAAACATAAAATCCTCATTTTCTGTGTAAAATACATTCAAATTAGGTCCGTTACAGACCGACCTACCGTTTGTATGATGTCAACACGGTTTCTTTGTCGGTTCCCTAAATACCGCTAAAGAAACATGTTCCTACTTTTTAATTCATTGCAGAAAGCTGTAGCATGTGCAAAGGCTCAAAAAAGGCTGTATATGTGACCTTAAGGATTTTGGGGTAATTGGTAGCCGGGACGTTGATGTCATTGACTTTCACAATAATAGTCAACCGCACCTCCATGTAGGGGACAATGTGGCTGATGATTAGGAGGCGGATGTTTTCATTTTCCTCGCAGTGCTCAGTGAGTAAGATAACAGTTAATTTTCCCGCATATATCATCCACTTTAGGTCCTTATGCCAGAATCTTGCAGTCACGACACAATTTCAATGCCGTCTGGTGGTGCAGGAATATAAGTTTGGTAGAGGTTTAACAGTGCCGATACTACCCCTCCCAGTTTAACTCTACGTGGCATCGACTTTCTGTCTCTAAATTGGAAATACAACTGGCCCCCACACATAGTGTACGCACAAGGGCCTTGGTGAGGTCTAAATCCACAAAGACCGCCATGTCGTTGGCTTTGTTCTGATTAAGGTCGCGACTGATATATGTAGAGATGGAGAGTAAAGCAGTTGCTGAGCTCAGATGCCTGCGGTACCCAGGCTGGGGAGAAGCAGTGTTTCAAGCGTCTTTGCTACTGCCGGAATCAAAAAGATCGGCCTGTATGATTCGCCTTTGCTAGCATCTTTGCTAGCTTTGGTAGCGATACCACTTTGCAAATTTTCCAGGCATCGGGATCTCAATGAGTAGCTAAAGACACATTAAGCACCGTCATCGTTATGTGAACGAACGTGACGAGCGGCTGCTGCGTTGATGATGGCCCGGAATTTATTTTCAGCTACCGGAACATCTGAGAGAATGTGTAAATCACTAAAGCTGCGGCAGGTGGCTTCTCTGAAAGCATATCTAATCAGCCTTTTGATGTGTTAACACCTATAAGCGCAGACAGGGACTAAATTTACAAAGTGAACACATCCAAACAAAGTGGACACATTCGAACAAGTCGTCTATAAATACGATAAATTACACGACCAGCAGATGGCTTTTGTTGTCCAGTCGCGTGTTACTATATTAGAAGGAATTTGCAATGTTGTTCCACGATGCGAACACGTCTTCTATCATGGTAAACGGCCAAACACAAGATTAGACTCATTACTAGTTGAATTCGCACGGCTTTCGTCAACTCATTGGAAACTGTGCAATATGATACTCTGGAATTTTTGCAAGCAACCGACTCAATCATTCATCATACATACATTCATGACATTCAATTGTCAAAGCCTTAGCGCCAAATATACGGATTTGAATGATATAGTCGTCAAAATGTCCATATTTTATTGTTAACTGAAACATGGCTTCCCAACGAGGCAATATTTTATGGGAGTGCCACATAATCCCCAAACAAAAAATCCCCAAGCGAAAAAAGATCCCCAAATCAAAATCCCCAAATACAAAATCCCCAAATACAAAATCCCCAAACACAAAATCCTCAAATACAAAATCCCCACATTTTTTGGAGATGGTGTCACATAATCCCCAAATTTTTACGATATTACCGAATTTAAACAAAAGTACAAGTAATGCTATAGCAATGTGAAACAACTATGGAAATCTCCACTTTTTAATTTCTCTTTACTTTATTTCTCATTGCTTTCCATTTACTTATTTTGTTATTACGTTTATAAAACTTCTCTTTCAATAATCACTACAACCTTTTCCTTGTGTACTCTTGTTCTATTTTTAAACATTAACCGCTATAGTTTCATCAGTTCGATATGATTTTCGTGTAAAGTTGATATTAACAAGCTTGACTATCCAGTGTGTATACAGAGTGGAAATAATAAAGTCTCATATCAAAAGAAATTGGTTGTGAAGTAATTTTAAAAACATTGTTTTTATTATTTGATTTTTAAAATAAAATGGAAATATTCATTAAAAAATCGAATAAGGGCAAGGACAAATTATATGTGGCCGGATATGATTAATAATTTCATTCGAAAAATAAAAAAGCCGAGTTTCGTTGGGCTTGTGCGCAAAGGAAATTAACGCTGTGCAAAAGTGTCGTAATAACATCAAAAAACAGTGACGAACATATTGTTAAACGGGCTCCTACCGCGCACAATCACGACCCAAAGACGTATTCTGTACCATCTGCAAATAATAAAGTGAAAAATATGACCACCTCATCTGCACTGGAACCTTCCCAAATAATAAGGGAAGTAATTGTAGATTGTCAACCAGACCACCGAGTGTACCTGCTGATTAGAAACGAGCACAAAAAATGACAATAAATCGTAAGCAAAAAGCAATGGATACGCTGCCAGAGCCGCTTAATTTAGCAGGAATATGCATTCCAAAGCACCTAAAATACTTGGAGGGTGAACTTTTTGTATTAAGTGACTGGGATTTCAACGGTGAAAAAATATCATTTTGGGCACGTCGAGTTCATTGAAAGTATTAGGGAGGTCACCGTGCTGGATAGAACATTTTATGTTGTTCCGAAAGTTTTCCGACAGCTTTTCACCATTCAAGGTATAATTGATGGTCAATTTATACCTCAAGTTTTTTGCCTTATGAGCAAAAAATCTAAGCAGACATACACCGAGTTCTTTCACCAATTGTTCCATATGGCTCTAGCACAAAATATTAATTTAAATCCGAAAAAAATAATTACGGATTTTGAGCAAACAATCTCATCTGTGGCAAAACAATATTTCCCTGATGCTCAATATAAAGGATGTTTATTTCATTTTGGTCAGATTATTTGGAGACGAGTTCAAAAAGAAGGACTTGCCCAAAAATATGGCAATAATGAAGCTTTCAGCATTGCAATTCGTATGCTCAAAAGCTTATCATTTGCTCCGCCCGAGAGTGTACTAGATTATTATACAGAACTGAATGCCAGCTCTAAAGATAAAGATTTTAAAAAAAAATAAGTGTTTGGTTTAAGCAAGATTATATCAGCGGAACAACAAAGTCGGGCGCCCCTAAATATGACCCAACATTTTGGTGCGTTGCAGATTCTTTTAAGGAAAAATTTCCGCGCACTCAAAACTCTGTTGAGCCTTGGCACCGTAGGTTTAAAGTTATTGTAGGGAAAAAAATGTGGCGTTTATGAAATTATTAAAGAGTTAGGAAAATAATTTATAGACATTAAAGCAAACATAGAGAAGACACACTCAGGCATAGGTATAAAAAAAATAAAAAAAAATGTTGAGCGTCTTAAGAAAATTAAAAAAGTTGTTGAATCTCGAACTGATTTAGATAAAATAACTTATTTATCTTCTATATCTCACAATATTTCACTTTGTAATTAAAAGTTCTATAATATGTTATAAGTTTCATCTTATGAGTAATCTTTTGATAAAAAGAAAAATTATTGTTTTTTTTTTCATTGATAAATATTTGTGAATTCATCATATAATTTGTTTAAAATTTTAATTTCAAACTGAAATACTTTTATAACGAAATATTTTGGTTTTCCCTTATTGTTATATAATTTAGTTTACTAATATTCATGACATACCATTGTTAAATACTTGTGAATATATGATTTAATATTCTTAAAATATTAATTTCAAACTGAACTACTTTTATAACGAAATATTGTTGTTTTTCCTTTATTGTTATTTATTTTAGTTTAGTACTATTCATGACATACCTTATAAATATTTGTGAATTTATCATACAATTTGTTTTGATTTTTAATTTCAGAAATAATTCCAAACATAAAATCCTCATTTTCTGTGTAAAATACATTCAAATTAGGTTAAAAATCGCGCAATATGGTATGTGGTAAATTAGGTCGTGATCTACTCCCTCAGACCTATCTGGGGATATCTCGATGGCCGATTAAGGTCGACCGGAAGTGCCCCTAAAGGGACTTCCAATAATGGCGTCCATATTTTAGCAAGGCATTTTGTACATGTCATATATCTCCGATCTGAAATCGGGCTTGGGTATTTGGTAAATTATGTCGTGATCTACTCCCTCAGACCTATCTGAGGACATCTCGATAGTCGATTAAAGTCGACCGAAAGTGCCCCTAACGGGGCCTCCAATAATGGCGTCCATATTTAAGGGAGACAAATTTAACTTATACATTTATCTTCACACCCTTCTGTCTCGGTCGGGACTGCAAAATAGTTTCAGTAAATAAACCTTACTGCGTCGTGCTTCTACTATTATTTTGAATTTAAAAAATATGCAGGTACTTCATTGCTTACAAAACACTATTAATAAAAATTCAATTATTAAACATAAGTACTCGTACATTTGAAGACATATTAATTTTTTGTGTGATATTAATTTACACTTTTGACGTCGTCCTCCAGACCGATTTTCACAACTATTTCGTCAGATTCGAGCGATTCATCAGAAAATGCAGCCCGTATGTCATCAGGAGCGTCCTGGGGTTCTGTTTCCTAATACATTAGGAAGGTATAATTTTTCGTCATGGTTGGGAGCTTCAAAATATGCTACTAGCACAGTACCTACTTTATTTCGATTTTAAACGTTAAAAATGAATTTACATTTGACTTTAGAATTCCGATAAGTTAAGCATCACTTTTGTATTCCATTCATAAATTTTAAATTGCCAGATAAAGAAAGAGGAAAAAAACGTTGTAGATCCATTTTTTGATTCTCATTTTAATTATACAGGGGTTTCCGGTTTCCATTAAGGACAAAACGTTTCGACTAACATTTTTATACTAAAAAATCATAAAAAATGTTTGAGGGTGCGTGGACATAAAGATACGAAATTGTTATGTCCTTATTGGAAACTCCGTTAGAATACTCCAGTATTTGGTCGCAAACATCAACTCCACCCATAAAGGCGTTATTGTTTTGAATGACTGCTGATACTTCAACAGGACAACGGCATTTTAGATTTTTGTTCCATCTGTCGATTTCGCCGACAGGGTCCTTGTCACATATATACTTGTTGGAAGAAATGACCGCTTTGTGTCCTTACACTTAACGACAGCTATGTTTTCATTAATTGTAAACTGGCAAATATCGCTGCGATTCACCTCTTTGTCCAGAGAAAATTTAACACTCTTAGGTATTCTATTTGCCATAACTGCACCTATTGCTAGATATCACATCCGATGAAGTGTTTATAAGAGCGGTATTGTTGTGAAATATCAATCAATATATATGTGGCTGCCTTTTGGAAGGTTTATACTTAGTCCAATTACTATAAATGGTCCAAGACCACAATCTTTGAAAGTGCCAGATCCTTGAATGCTGGATGTAGCCAAGCAAGATTTTTCAGCCCAACAGGTTATGGTTTTGATCTAATAACTTGTGCGGGGCATCTTACCGTAAACGGTATCATATTAATTCAACACAACACTTTCTTACTGTATCAATCACTGAATGAACTCTCCAAAACTTATTTGTTGAGCTTGTTGCGGAGTTATCTAAACGAAGCTGAAAAAACATATCAGTGATAAGTTATCACAGGACGTGGAGGTATATATGTCACAAATCGTGCATTTATTTGACTAGTACTTTCTTGTGGCAGGGTAACCCAGATAATAAGATAGGAGTAGCACAAACGTGTGTGTAAAACGAAATGTCCTGTTGGGCCTGATCGACACGATTGTGGTATCTGAAGTTCCTTGAGCACAAAATGCATAATTTCACCGTTATTCATCCGAATTATTGCAAACATTCATTGTCGAGTCACCACTTCTTTAACAAGAACACTTTCCTTGTGGACGCATGTCTACACTTGTTGAAAGTCCAAATCAAACTATAGTTGTGTTCTTTTATTTTTTTACTGATTTTGTTTTTTTTTTATTTTTACACTAAACGACAAAATCGAACACTCGTTGTCCCTGCTTTCCGGGTAATAGGTAAAAAATTATGTTTTCATATAATTTGCGACATATGAACTCACATCGCACAATCGATTCATCTGGGTCTGAAAGGGTTAAAACATTCAATACATAATAAAATATCGTGAACATGTCAGTAAATGACTGTGAAGGTTCCCAGGACCTTCATCACTAGGTTTAAGCCAAATTAGGCTTAAAATACCCAAACATGTGTTAATAAACTATTAAGAACAAAATAATGAAATTAATTCACAACTGCAAGAAAACGCGATATCTGGAAGATCATAGACCGCAAAAGAAGAAGGGAATTGCTAAAACTAGGAAAACAGTAGATTTCGATGCCAACCCTCATAGTAATCCTAACGGGGCACAGCTTAATCGGGCCTTAGGCATCCCGTCCAGAGACTTTTGTAGAAGCTGTCACATGTCTTGGGTTCAATGGAGACTTACCTACCTAGGTAGTAGATACTTTACTGACCTTTAATAAAAAGCAGACGTACCTCTTAAATCATTCTTAAAATTTGTTAAACGGTCGGACTAGTTCCGAACTACCAGTTGATAAAAGAAACTCTCTTATATCTTACATCCTCTCTCCGCCCTATAACTCTTTACTCCCCCCTCTCTCTCGTTTTCTCAATTTCATTAGGGATCCACAATAGTTTAGTTGGACATATCGTGCAAAAATGGCATTCTGACTGTTTCCTACTCCAACGATGCCAATTGTGGTAACTGTATAAGACAGATTTTGTGGGTTCGTTAAACGGTCGGCAGTTTCGGGGTCAACAAAATGGAATTTGGTCACGGAAAATCATTGAGTAATATTAAGGAGGAACTGACTCACTGTCATTATTTTCGTTATCCGTATAACTGTTGTTCGACCAATGATAAAAGACTCCTCAAAGAAATTTTTGTTTTTCGTCCATAGGAATAGTTAAACGACCGTCTCTGTTGTATACTGTCGCCTTTTCATTGTTAGTGATCCACTTATACCATCCATTGCACTTTGGGAATATGGATTTCCGTTCCTTGAGAAGACTTCCACAAATTTCCATTTGGCCCCCTTCTTGAGCTACGCAATTTTGTCGATTCTTTCCTAACTTGCAGCGGTATGTTTTGACATATTTGGTGGACCCTATATAAGAGGTAAATGTTATTTGAATGAAGCACTCATAATTTTTATTTTCGACTTTTCGCATTTTGCCACGTGGTGGTCCTGCGCTATTATATTGCACCAAAAGACGTCTCCATAAGTTTGTAGAAGATGATTTTGCTTTTGACGGTTTTAAATACCTCTTTGTCATATCTGCTTCTCTCACATAGAATTAATTATTCTTCACAAAGACTCTTATAAGCCAGTAACTTAGTTAATTATCAACTGATTACACGAAGTTTACACATATGTTTTTTGTTAGCACCATGCCTTACCAAACAAAAATCGTCAAAACTTTAATCCGCTACGATTTTCCATTTATGCCTTCTCTAGCTGCTAACACGGAATATATTTTCACCCTTTTAAGTTAATATCAATCTCATATGCAATTGGAAGTGGAGAAAACAGTTTTTTATTATGCAATAAAATAGCTACCAAGCCTTGAAATAACATCATAAAAATGATTTTAGAAGATTTCTGGTCGCTTCAAAGAGAGTGATGATGCAGAATAAATAAAAATGCAAGAATTTTTGAGATAAATACCAAACCTTGCATTTTTGCATAATTACCGTAAAATCCAAGTTGCGCTTTACTCCTAATACGCTCCTTTTAAATAATTTGACATATTTTACGGTTCCTTCATAAAATAATGTGTTAAATCAGCGTAAAGTTAATGGCGACAAAATGTAAAAAAGTAAAAACGTCGTCAAGTTCGGGCAGGCTAAACCTTTTATACCTCCCACCTTCTACGCTACTAAAAGAAAAAACATGGCCGGGCGCGTGGACCGATAGGGACTAATCTCTGACAAATCTTTAAAAACTACTCTTTATTTAGATTTGTAGCAAGGTTTCTTTAATTTTAGTATCAGTATGACCATACTGACTATTGATCGCCGGTTTTGAAAATGCTGTGGCAAAACAGTATTTCCCTGATGCTCAATATAAAGGATGTTTATTTCATTTTGGTCAGATTATTTGGAGACGAGTTCAAAAAGAAGGACTTGCTCAAAAATATGGCAATAATGAAGCTTTCAGCATTGCAATTCGTATGCTCAAAAGCTTATCATTTGCTCCGCCCGAGAGTGTACTTGATTATTATACAGAACTGAATGTCAGCTCTAAAGATAACGATTTTAAAAAAATAAGTGTTTGGTTTAAGCAAAATTATATCAGCGGAACAACAAAGTCGGGCGCCCCTAAATATGACCCAACATTTTGGTGCGTTGCAGATTCTTTTAAGGAAAAATTTCCGCGCACTCAAAACTCTATTGAGCCTTGGCACCGTAGGTTTAAAGTTATTGTAGGGAAAAAAATGTGGCGTTTATGAAATTATTAAAGAGTTAGGAAAAGAATTTATAGAAATTAAAGCAAACATAGAGAAGATACACTCAGGCATAGGTATAAAAGTTCTATAATATGTTATAAGTTTCATCTTATGAGTAATCTTTTGATAAAGAAAAATTATTTTTTTTTTCATTGATAAATATTTGTGAATTCATCATATAATTTGTTTAAAATTTTAATTTCAAACTGAAATACTTTTATAACGAAATATTTTGGTTTTCCCTTATTGTTATATAATTTAGTTTACTAATATTCATGACATACCATTGTTAAATACTTGTGAATATATGATATAATTTTCTTAAAATATTAATTTCAAACTGAACTACTTTTATGACGAAATATTGTTGTTTTTCCTTTATTATTATTTATTTTAGTTTAGTACTATTCATGACATACCTTATAAATATTTGTGAATTTATCATACAATTTGTTTTGATTTTTAATTTCAGAAATAATGCCAAACATAAAATCCTCATTTTCTGTGTAAAATACATTCAAATTAGGTTAAAAATCGCGCAATATGGTATGTGGTAAATTAGGTCGTGATCTACTCCCTCAGACCTATCTGGGGATATCTCGATGGCCGATTAAGGTCGACCGGAAGTGCCCCTAAAGGGACTTCCAATAATGACGTCCATATTTTAGCAAGGCATTTTGTACATGTCATATATCTCCGATCTGAAATCGGGCTTGGGTATTTGGTAAATTATGTCGTGATCTACTCCCTCAGACCTATCTGAGGACATCTCGATAGTCGATTAAAGTCGACCGAAAGTGCCCCTAACGGGGCCTCCAATAATGGCGTCCATATTTAAGGGAGACAAATTTAACTTATACATTTATCTTCACACCCTTCTGTCTCGGTCGGGACTGCAAAATACTTTCAGTAAATAAACCTTACTGCGTTGTGCTTCTACTATTATTTTGAATTTAAAAAATATGCAGGTACTTCATTGCTTACAAAACACTATTAATAAAAATTCAATTATTAAACATAAGTACTCGTACATTTGAAGACATATTAATTTTTTGTGTGATATTAATTTACACTTTTGACGTCGTCCTCCAGACCGATTTTCACAACTATTTCGTCAGATTCGAGCGATTCATCAGAAAATGCAGCCCGTATGTCATCAGGAGCGTCCTGGGGTTCTGTTTCCTAATACATTAGGAAGGTATAATTTTTCGTCATGGTTGGGAGCTTCAAAATATGCTACTAGCACAGTACCTACTTTATTTCGATTTTAAACGTTAAAAATGAATTTACATTTGACTTTAGAATTCCGATAAGTTAAGCATCACTTTTGTATTCCATTCATAAATTTTAAATTGCCAGATAAAGAAAGAGGAAAAAAACGTTGTAGATCCATTTTTTGATTCTCATTTTAATTATACAGGGGTTTCCGGTTTCCATTAAGGACAAAACGTTTCGACTAACATTTTTATACTAAAAAATCATAAAAAATGTTTGAGGGTGCGTGGACATAAAGATACGAAATTGTTATGTCCTTATTGGAAACTCCGTTAGAATACTCCAGTATTTGGTCGCAAACATCAACTCCACCCATAAAGGCGTTATTGTTTTGAATGACTGCTGATACTTCAACAGGACAACGGCATTTTAGATTTTTGTTCCATCTGTCGATTTCGCCGACAGGGTCCTTGTCACATATATACTTGTTGGAAGAAATGACCGCTTTGTGTCCTTACACTTAACGACAGCTACGTTTTCATTACTTGTAAACTGGCAAATATCGCTGCGATTCACCTCTTTGTCCAGAGAAAATTTATGATTTTAGAAGATTTCTGGTCGCTTCAAAGAGAGTGATGATGCAGAATAAATAAAAATGCAAGAATTTTTGAGATAAATACCAAACCTTGCATTTTTGCATAATTACCGTAAAATCCAAGTTGCGCTTTACTCCTAATACGCTCCTTTTAAATAATTTGACATATTTTACGGTTCCTTCATAAAATAATGTGTTAAATCAGCGTAAAGTTAATGGCGACAAAATGTAAAAAAGTAAAAACGTCGTCAAGTTCGGGCAGGCTAAACCTTTTATACCTCCCACCTTCTACGCTACTAAAAGAAAAAACATGGCCGGGCGCGTGGACCGATAGGGACTAATCTCTGACAAATCTTCAAAAACTACTCTTTATTTAGATTTGTAGCAAGGTTTCTTTAATTTTAGTATCAGTATGACCATACTGACTATTGATCGCCGGTTTTGAAAATGCTGTGGCAAAACAGTATTTCCCTGATGCTCAATATAAAGGATGTTTATTTCATTTTGGTCAGATTATTTGGAGACGAGTTCAAAAAGAAGGACTTGCTCAAAAATATGGCAATAATGAAGCTTTCAGCATTGCAATTCGTATGCTCAAAAGCTTATCATTTGCTCCGCCCGAGAGTGTACTTGATTATTATACAGAACTGAATGTCAGCTCTAAAGATAACGATTTTAAAAAAATAAGTGTTTGGTTTAAGCAAAATTATATCAGCGGAACAACAAAGTCGGGCGCCCCTAAATATGACCCAACATTTTGGTGCGTTGCAGATTCTTTTAAGGAAAAATTTCCGCGCACTCAAAACTCTATTGAGCCTTGGCACCGTAGGTTTAAAGTTATTGTAGGGAAAAAAATGTGGCGTTTATGAAATTATTAAAGAGTTAGGAAAAGAATTTATAGAAATTAAAGCAAACATAGAGAAGATACACTCAGGCATAGGTATAAAAAAAATAAAAAAAATGTTGAGCGTCTTAAGAAAATTAAAAAAGTTGTTGAATCTCGAACTGATTTAGATAAAATAACTTATTTATCTTCTATATCTCACAATATTTCACTTTGTAATTAAAAGTTCTATAATATGTTATAAGTTTCATCTTATGAGTAATCTTTTGATAAAGAAAAATTATTTTTTTTTTCATTGATAAATATTTGTGAATTCATCATATAATTTGTTTAAAATTTTAATTTCAAACTGAAATACTTTTATAACGAAATATTTTGGTTTTCCCTTATTGTTATATAATTTAGTTTACTAATATTCATGACATACCATTGTTAAATACTTGTGAATATATGATATAATTTTCTTAAAATATTAATTTCAAACTGAACTACTTTTATGACGAAATATTGTTGTTTTTCCTTTATTATTATTTATTTTAGTTTAGTACTATTCATGACATACCTTATAAATATTTGTGAATTTATCATACAATTTGTTTTGATTTTTAATTTCAGAAATAATGCCAAACATAAAATCCTCATTTTCTGTGTAAAATACATTCAAATTAGGTTAAAAATCGCGCAATATGGTATGTGGTAAATTAGGTCGTGATCTACTCCCTCAGACCTATCTGGGGATATCTCGATGGCCGATTAAGGTCGACCGGAAGTGCCCCTAAAGGGACTTCCAATAATGACGTCCATATTTTAGCAAGGCATTTTGTACATGTCATATATCTCCGATCTGAAATCGGGCTTGGGTATTTGGTAAATTATGTCGTGATCTACTCCCTCAGACCTATCTGAGGACATCTCGATAGTCGATTAAAGTCGACCGAAAGTGCCCCTAACGGGGCCTCCAATAATGGCGTCCATATTTAAGGGAGACAAATTTAACTTATACATTTATCTTCACACCCTTCTGTCTCGGTCGGGACTGCAAAATACTTTCAGTAAATAAACCTTACTGCGTCGTGCTTCTACTATTATTTTGAATTTAAAAAATATGCAGGTACTTCATTGCTTACAAAACACTATTAATAAAAATTCAATTATTAAACATAAGTACTCGTACATTTGAAGACATATTAATTTTTTGTGTGATATTAATTTACACTTTTGACGTCGTCCTCCAGACCGATTTTCACAACTATTTCGTCAGATTCGAGCGATTCATCAGAAAATGCAGCCCGTATGTCATCAGGAGCGTCCTGGGGTTCTGTTTCCTAATACATTAGGAAGGTATAATTTTTCGTCATGGTTGGGAGCTTCAAAATATGCTACTAGCACAGTACCTACTTTATTTCGATTTTAAACGTTAAAAATGAATTTACATTTGACTTTAGAATTCCGATAAGTTAAGCATCACTTTTGTATTCCATTCATAAATTTTAAATTGCCAGATAAAGAAAGAGGAAAAAAACGTTGTAGATCCATTTTTTGATTCTCATTTTAATTATACAGGGGTTTCCGGTTTCCATTAAGGACAAAACGTTTCGACTAACATTTTTATACTAAAAAATCATAAAAAATGTTTGAGGGTGCGTGGACATAAAGATACGAAATTGTTATGTCCTTATTGGAAACTCCGTTAGAATACTCCAGTATTTGGTCGCAAACATCAACTCCACCCATAAAGGCGTTATTGTTTTGAATGACTGCTGATACTTCAACAGGACAACGGCATTTTAGATTTTTGTTCCATCTGTCGATTTCGCCGACAGGGTCCTTGTCACATATATACTTGTTGGAAGAAATGACCGCTTTGTGTCCTTACACTTAACGACAGCTACGTTTTCATTACTTGTAAACTGGCAAATATCGCTGCGATTCACCTCTTTGTCCAGAGAAAATTTAACACTCTTAGGTATTCTATTTGCCATAACTGCACCTATTGCTAGATATCACATCCGATGAAGTGTTTATAAGAGCGGAATTGTTGTGAAATATCTATCAATATATATGTGGCTGCCTTTTGGAAGGTTTATACTTAGTCAAATTACTATAAATGGTCCAAGACCACAATCTTTGAAAGTGCCAGATCCTTGAATGCTGGATGTAGCACAAGCAAGATTTTTGAGCCCAACAGGTTATGGTTTTGATCTAATAACTTGTGCGGGGCATCTTACCGTAAACGGTATCATATCAATTCAACACAACACTTTCTTACTGTATCAATCACTGAATGAACTCTCCAAAACTTATTTGTTGAGCTTGTTGCGGAGTTATCTAAACGAAGCTGAAGAAACATATCAGTGATAAGTTATCACAGGACGTGGAGGTATATATGTCACAAATCGTGCATTTATTTGACTGGTACATTCTTGTGGCAGGGTAACCCAGATAATAAGATAGGAGTAGCACAAACGTGTGTGTAAAACGAAATGTCCTGTTGGGCCTGATCGACACGATTGTGGTATCTGAAGTTCCTTGAGCACAAAATGCATAATTTCACCGTTATTCATCCGAATTATTGCAAACATTCATTGTCGAGTCACCACTTCTTTAACAAGAACACTTTCCTTGTGGACGCATGTCTACACTTGTTGAAAGTCCAAATCAAACTATAGTTGTGTTCTTTTATTTTTTACTGATTTTGTTTTTTATTTTATTTTTACACTAAACGACAAAATCGAACACTCGTTGTCCCTGCTTTCCGGGTAATAGGTAAAAAATTATGTTTTCATATAATTTGCGACATATGAACTCACATCGCACAATCGATTCATCTGGGTCTGAAAGGGTTAAAACATTCAATACATAATAAAATATCGTGAACATTCCCAGGACCTTCATCACTAGGTTAAAGCCAAATTAGGCTTAAAATACCCAAACATGTGTTAATAAACTATTAAGAACAAAATAATGAAATTAATTCACAACTGCAAGAAAACGCGATATCTGGAAGATCATAGACCGCAAAAGAAGAAGGGAATTGCTAAAACTAGGAAAACAGTAGATTTCGATGCCAACTCTGATAGTAATCCTAACGGGGCACAGCTTAATCGGGCCTTAGGCATCCCGTCCAGAGACCTTTGTAGAAGCTGTCACATGTCTTGGGTTCAATGGAGACTTACCTACCTAGGCAGTAGATACTTTATTGACCTTTAATAAAAAGCAGACGTACCTCTTAAATCATTCTTAAAATTTGTTGAACGGTCGGACTAGTTCCGAACTACCAGTTGATACAAGAAACTCTCTTATATCTTACATCCTCTCTCCGCCCTATAACTCTTTACTCCCCCCTCTCTCTCGTTTTCTTAATTTCATTAGGGATCCACAATAGGCTCTTTCTGTTTTAGTTGGACATATCGTGCAAAAATGGCATTCTGACTGTTTCCTACTCCAACGATGCCAATTGTGGTAACTGTATAAGACAGATTTTGTGGGTTCGTTAAACGGTCGGCAGTTTCGGTGTCAACAAAATGGAATTTGGTCACGGAAAATCATTGAGTAATATTAAGGAGGAACTGACTCACTGTCATTATTTTCGTTATCCGTATAACTGTTGTTCGACCAATGATAAAAGACTCCTCAAAGAAATTTTTGTTTTTCGTCCATAGGAATAGTTAAACGACCGTCTCTGTTGTATACTGTCGCCTTTTCATTGTTAGTGATCCACTTATACCATCCATTGCACTTTGGGAATATGGATTTCCGTTGCTTGAGAAGACTTCCACAAATTTCCATTTGGCCCCCTCCTTTAGCTACGCAATTTTGTCGATTCTTTCCTAACTTGCAGCGGTATGTTTTGACATATTTGGTGGACCCCATATAAGAGGTAAATGTTATTTGAAAGAAGCACTCATAATTTTTTATTTTCGACTTTTCGCATTTTGCCACGTGGTGGTCCTGCGCTATTATATTGCACCAAAAGACGTCTCCATAAGTTTGTAGAAGATGATTTTGCTTTTGACGGTTTTAAATACCTCTTTGTCATATCTGCTTCTCTCACATAGAATTAATTATTCTTCACAAAGACTCTTATAAGCCAGTAACTTAGTTGATTATCAACTGATTACACGAAGTTTACACATATGTTTTTTGTTAGCACCATGCCTTACCAAACAAAAATCGTCAAAACTTTAATCCGCTACGATTTTTCATTTATGCCTTCTCTAGCTGCTAACACGGAATATATTTTCACCCTTTTAAGTTAATATCAATCTCATATGCAATTGGAAGTGGAGGAAACAGTTTTTTATTATGCAATAAAATAGCTATCAAGCCTTGAAATAACATCATAAAAATGATTTTAGAAGATTTCTGGTCGCTTCAAAGAGAGTGATGATGCAGAATTAACATAAATGCAAGAATTTTTGAGATAAATACCAAACCTTGCATTTTTGCATAATTACCGTAAAATCCAAGTTGCGTTTTACTCCTAATACGCTCCTTTTAAATAATTTGACATATTTTACGGTTCCTTCATAAAATAATGTGTTAAATCAGCGTAAAGTTGATGGCGACAAAATGTAGTTCGGTCAGGCTAAACCTTTTATACCTTCCACCTTCTACGCTACTAAAAGAAAAAACATGGCCGGGCGCGTGGACCGATAGGGACTAATCTCTGACAAATCTTCAAAAACTACTCTTTATTTATATTTGTAGCAAGGTTTCTTTAATTTTAGTATCAGTATGACCATACTGACTATTGATCGCCGGTTTTGAAAATGCGGTACGTTTTTTGATCACATAACCCAACTAACAGTGCCCAAATTAACCAGTGTCCGATCCAAAAAAAAATATGATTTGTTATGAAGAAGTGTACATTTACCGAGGTAGTTTAGTCCCTTATAGAGTAACTTTTCCTCCGTTGGTAGATTTCACCCATTTACAGTCTAAAACAGTTTATTTTCGTTTGATTTCGTTTGATCGCTATTGAGCTTCAACAGTCACACAGAAGCACGGACATGGGTAGATCGTCTTACGAAGATTAATATACATACATAATGTATAGGGTCTCAATATTTCGTCCATTTCATCCACTCTTTGGTGGAGGGTATACGTTTGTAAAAAAAACAGATAAAAGAGCTGTTGCTTAAGCAGCACATATGACATGTGCGTTGGAAAAAAGGGCTCATGCCTCATTAGCTCATACAATGAAAATTCACACATACTGGATTTCGGGGGAATCTTTTACAAACTCCATAAAAAAAGTAAAAACTTCGCTAAGTTCAGTCATGCCGAACCTTATATACCGTCCACAGTCCCTACTCTAGCAAAGAACAAAAAATTGTCCCTTTTGGGCCCTTTCGGCCCATGTATCTGTCCCTAACCTCAACCATTTGAGTACCATATTGGCTATAATTCGCCCGATTGTCATATTTAAATTTGTAAGGAATTGTCACTGTACTTAGTAAAATCGGTTGAACATACATATATCGTATGTGGGAACTTTACCTTATCCGGAACCAATTTTCTCCAATTTCAACAGCGTCCGTCTCACAAGGAACTTACATGCGCCAAATTGCATCATGATTGGATTAATATGTGGCTTCTATAGCTAAAATCATAAAATCGGATAAACATGTGTGGGAGCGATATCCAAATCTCATCTGATTTTCTTCAATGCTATTGAAATTGTAGAAAATCCGTCCCGTCATGTTTTAAAAACGTAATTCGGCAAATTGTAGTTTGATTACCAGCTAGATGGACGGACAGACAGACATCGTTGAAATTAATCAGCCATTCGACTGTACCATTTCTCGAGATAACATGTTTACCGAATTTGTCTTTCAGTAAATCGATTATAACGCGTGCTGTGTGGCTAGTATCACTGGCGATGTCAAGCTCATCCAATTCTGGCCAAAAATAATTTTCTAGCATGGCACGACAGCGCTATCTATTTACGGTAACATAACGATTGTTTCCATCGACAAAAAATACGGCCCAATCACACCTCCGGGCTTAAAACCACACCACACAATTATTTTGCGGATGCAATTGTGTCTCTTACAATGAGCTTCATCGCAGAGCCACCGACTCAGAATTTCGGTAGTATTTTTTAATGATTTCCAAACGCTTCTCGTAAGTGAACTTTACCATGATGAAAATATTGACTTCGACTTACGTTTTGGCACTGAAAGATCATTAAAAATGTTTGAGGGAGCGTTGACATAAAGATACGAAGTTATTATGTTATTAGAAAACCAGTTACATCGATAGGTAGTTACAATCATTTGCCATGAAACTTATTTATGTTGCACAGAGTAGTGCGGGGAATAAAAAATCATTTCATTGCATTGGGGTTCCGTGGGAATATAAAATAAAATGCAGAAAAGTCATAAGAGATGCCTTAAATGTCGGATGCAATGTATGTGCCAAAAAGAATCAAACTCCAAGAAATGTCATCGGGATCCCGTTTAGGAAACCTGCTGTAGTAATGTCTGATGCGACGTCAGAATAAATTCGACTTTATATCGCCCAGTCATCCAACATACTGATCTGAATAAATCTAATTTATATGCTTGTACTTGCCCCGACTTTTCGTTAGACCACACGCCTGCTACATTTCATTCTTCTACAGGAAGACAGTACTTAAAGACGGACCCCTTCCTCCTACAAGATAATAAAGTTCCTGCCGTAATTCGATTATTTACAAATGCAAATGACATCCTGTATGTTATTAAGAGAACCATGGAACCAGGTAAAGCACCTGGATGCGATCTTGCCACACCTAAAATAATCACTCGATCTAGGCGGCCAACTCACCTGTCTAAAACGTGAAATTAGCTGCTTTTTGAAATGACCTCTCAAAAGATCGATTGTTTAAGCAGCTGGCAAGTGGATGGCACCGTCCTATTGAAACCAAGTGTCGTCAAGATTACGGACTTCAATTTCAGGTAGCATAAAGATTGATATCATGGCGCGATAGCAAGCACCATTCACGGTTACGTTCCGGCCATCATCATTTATGCACCGATGATTCCACCAGCTTATAAACCGCACCAAACCGTGGTTTTCTCTGTGGGTGTAATGGCACCTCTTGAACCTCTTCTTGTTGCTCTTCAGCCCAAATGCGGCAATTATATTATTGTGACGTTGAGCCAGAAATGGGTCTCATCACTGAACAAAATGTGGGTCAAAACAGCGGATCTTTCCGTTTCTCACCATAATACAGTTGCCAACATTTGAAGGTAATTAATTTCAAAAAATAAATGCCTTAAAATGTCCTTTCAAATTACCAATAAAGATTCCACACTTGATTTGAATTTTTATATTTTTTTTGTTCTGAAAAAATACATCTAGATGAATCACCCTATATACTTATAATTATACCATACAATAAATAAATACAATAAATTTCGATTCAGGGAAGGCCACAGCACCATCGAACAAGTAAACCGCCTGACCCACGCAATTGAAAAATCATTTGAGTGGCGATTGCTGCTCCGTACATGCTCCAGCATTTGACAAAGTCTGGCACTCGGCGCTTGACCAACAAAATTGGCAAATACTTACTACTGTAGTATTACTTAGAAACCCAGATTTAAAGTCGAATTTAGGCAACGCCGATGACCGCGAAATAATTGCTGATGTCTTAAGGGTAGTGTCCTGGGGCCTACCCTTTACCTTCTGTTTACCGCAGATATCCCTATCAGCCCAAACGTAGTAACATCTACCTTTGCTGACGATACCGCTTTAATGATCCCACATTAAAACACGATGTTGCATCTAAAAATCTAGGTGGTCTGACTGGAAAATAAAAGGCTAAAACAAGGCTAAATGCACGCAGTTAACTTTTAATGTTACATACCTGGAGATCCATCAAGACCGACGGCTCACTTGCAAGTCATATCAAAGCAAAGAGAACTCAACTGAACCATTAGGTCCATCAACTTCACTGCATCCTTAACGCAAACTCAAAACTATGCCTGTTATTCAATAGTGCAATCAAACTATTTGACAAATGGCTCTAGTAATATCGACGAAATCCAAAGAATCCAATCTGAAACAATGCGGCTGATAACCGGCGTTCCCCTGGTAAATGAGAAATAGGAACATCCCCCAAGTCTTCAAAATATCGACTTCTACGTTCTACGTCATGAGTCTTAAACCAAACATGGTTCAAATGCTCTAACACGTGATCCTTAAAATAGTTGACACAAAAAACCTACAACACTGAAATTGCGGAAATGTCTGGCTAGAGAGGCCACCTGTATTTCACGAGGTTTAAGATCAAACCTGGTTTAAAATGTTCCATAATGTAAACAACTGAAGGCTAACAACATGCAAATAGCGAATGCACACGCCTAACAGACTGTGTGTATTGTTTTTTTGTTTACGTCACGAGGTTTAAACCGAAAGTTTTTAAAATGCTCCAATACAAGATCCTTAAAACATTCAATACATAATAAAATATCGTGAACATGTCAGTAAATGAATGTGAAGGTTCCCAGGACCTTCATCACTAGGTTTAAGCCAAATTAGGCTTAAAATACCCAAACATGTGTTAATAAACTATTAAGAACAAAATAATGAAATTAATTCACAACTGCAAGAAAACGCGATATCTGGAAGATCATAGACCGCAAAAGAAGAAGGGAATTGCTAAAACTAGGAAAACAGTAGATTTCGATGCCAACCCTCATAGTAATCCTAACGGGGCACAGCTTAATCGGGCCTTAGGCATCCCGTCCAGAGACTTTTGTAGAAGCTGTCACATGCCTTGGGTTCAATGGAGACTTACCTACCTAGGCAGTAGATACTTTATTGACCTTTAATAAAAAGCAGACGTACCTCTTAAATCATTCTTAAAATTTGTTGAACGGTCGGGCTAGTTCCGAACTGCCAGTTGATAAAGTCTCTTTTATCCTACATCCTCTCTCCGCCCTATAACTCTTTACTCTCCCCTCTCTCTCGTTTTCTCAATTTCATCAGGGATCCCCAATAGGTTCTTTCTGTTTTAGTTGGACATGTCGTGCAAAAAAGGCATTCTGACTGTTTCCTACTCCAACGATGTCAATTGTGGTAACTGTATAAGATAGATTTTGTGGGTTCGTTAAACGGTCGGCAGTTTCGGGGTCAACAAAATGGAATTTGGTCACGGAAAATCATTGAGTAATATTAAGGAGGAACTAACTCACTGTCGTTATTCTCGTTATCCGTATAACTGTTGTTCGACCAATGATAAAAGACTCCTCAAAGAAAGTTTTGTTTTTCGTCCATAGGAATAGTTAAACGACCGTCTCTGTTGTATACTGTCGCCTTTTCATTGTTAGTGATCCACTTATACCATCCATTGCACTTTGGGAATATGGATTTCCGTTCCTTGAGAAGACTTCCACAAATTTCCATTTGGCCCCCTCCTTTAGCTACGCAATTTTGTCGATTCTTTCCTATTCCTATGATTCTTTCTTTTCTAAAAAGACGTCTCCATAAGTTTGTAGAAGATGATTTTGCTTTTGACGGTTTTAAATACCTCTTTGTCATATCTGCTTCTCTCACATAGAATTAATTATTCTTCACAAAGACTCTTATGAGCCAGTAACTTAGTTGATTATCAACTGATTACACGAAGTTTACACATATGTTTTTTGTTAGCACCATGCCTTACCAAACAAAAATCGTCAAATTTTAATCCGCTACGATTTTCCATTTATGCCTTCTCTAGCTGCTAACACGGAATATATTTTCACCCTTTTAAGTTAATATCAATCTCATATGCAATTGGAAGTGGAGGAAACAGTTTTTTATTATGCAATAAAATAGCTATCAAGCCTTGAAATAACATCATAAAAATGATTTTAGAAGATTTCTGGTCGCTTCAAAGAGAGTGATGATGCAGAATTAACAAAAATGCAAGAATTTTTGAGATAAATACCAAACCTTGCATTTTTGCATAATTACCGTAAAATCCAAGTTGCGTTTTACTCCTAATACGCTCCTTTTAAATAATTTGACATATTTTACGGTTCCTTCATAAAATAATGTGTTAAATCAGCGTGAAGTTGATGGCGACAAAATGTAAAAAAGTAAAAACGTCAAGTTCGGTCAGGCTAAACCTTTTATACCTTCCACCTTCTACGCTACTAAAGGAAAAACATGGCAGGGCGCGTGGACCGATAGGGACTAATCTCTGACAAATCTTCAAAAACTACTCTTTATTTAGATTTGTAGCAAGGTTTCTTTAATTTTAGTATCAGTATGACCATACTGACTATTGATCGCCGGTTTTGAAAATGCGGTACGTTTTTTGATCACATGACCCAACTAACAGTGCCCAAATTAACCAGTGTCCGATCCAAAAAAAATATGATTTGTTATGAAGAAGTGTACATTTACCGAGGTAGTTTAGTCCCTTATAGAGAAACTTTTCCACCGTTGGTAGATTTCACCCATTTGCAGTCTAAAACAGTTTATTTTGGGATCCTAGGATATTTTGTTTGATCGCTATTGAGCTTCAACAGTCACACAGAAGCACGGACGTGGGTAGATCGTCTTACGAAGATTAATATACATACATATATAATTTATAGGGTCTCAATATTTCGTCCATTTCATCCACTCTTTGGTGGAGGGCATACGTTTGTAAAAAAACAGATAAAAGAGCTGTTGCTTAAGCAGCACATATGACATGTGCGTTGGAAAAAAGGGCTCATGCCTCATTAGCTCATACAATGAAAATTCACACATACTGGATTTCGGGGGAATCTTTTACAAACTCCATAAAAAAAGTAAAAACGTCGCTAAGTTCAGTCGTGCCGAACCTTATATAACGTCCACAGTCCCTACTCTAGCAAAGAACAAAAAATTTACCGTTTTGGGCCCTTTCGGCCCATGTATCTGTCCCTAACCTCAACCATTTGAGTACCCATATTATAAATCGCCCGATTTGACATTGCAAGCGAACAATAGTAAATGTGTATGTACATGTCGGTAATCAAATTAAGTTAAATTTAGCTACGAAAGCAAATATGAATTTCTTTTGGAGTTTTGTGCTGAGAGTAGGGTTGGACTCATACGCCAAAGGATATAGAAGTTTCGGCATAGCCGAAATTAACGAGGTTTTACTTTCTTCTTTATATTTTTGTTTTAAAATGTAATTTCAATAATTTTTGTCTTTTGTTATGATATATTTTTACGATACTTTCCTGTCTGCCAAACTTGTATTTTTCATGTTTGAAGTTTATGTACGGCACTGACATTTCAGCAATCTCTACAAACACAAGATTTTGATTTTATTTAAAATTTAGTGAGGTTCTTTGAGCGCCGTTCACACTTTACAACTTATCGTTCAGCAATATTTAATTGTAGACTTTGTTATCAATAGGTTAGGTTATTTTGACAATTTTAGTTAATGATTACTTTATACTACACAAGGTTATAGTTTGAAACTTTCTGAAATATAAACAAATCCTTGTTTGTGTAAGGTCTTGCCCTTAATTTTACGTTTATTTTTAACAGGATAATTTAAAAACAAGCAAATATTTTGAAACATGCAAAAATAGTCAAAAACTTTCCAAAAAAGCTTAAAAAATCAAGTACGTACAGGCAGATTTAGCAAAAAAAGCCCTCACAAATGTAGCTTAAATGTATTATTTTTCCAGATCGGGATATATGTTTCACCTAAATTGCTTTTTCTTAATAAATAAAAATTCAGCAACTGCTGGGTTTGCCTTGGTCAAAACTATAGTATATACGTTGCATATTTAATAATTGGAGAAACCTGTGAAAGTAACGTTTTGTTTTATTCTTATACAGCCCAACGTCTACATGCAATAACCAAATCTTCTCACAGTATTGCTGCTGAAAAGCTTCCTATGCCACATAACATAGATGTCGCAGAAACAACAAGATTTTCTCCTCGTCGTAACCGGGAAATCTCAGCTACAGCAATCCTTACTCAAAATCAGCAACGCTTGCCATGTCCTAAGCAATCCATTGCTTCTTTTGCTAATACCAGGCAGGATCCTCACCTACAATCATACGACTGCTTAGGAACAATAAGTCTAAATTCAGCTATGCAGAGTAATGTACCAAATCCCTTTGGCGGGATGCATAAATTTTCCCATTTAAACATGCCACGCGGTCAATTGGCACAGGAATCTAAATTTATGTCACAGAATTTGCAAAATTCCCATTACACCACATTAAGAAGCAACGCACCTTCCGGATGGTCCACCTACGATAAGAACATCACAATTCAGAGTAAAGGTAAATATTTTTTCATACATCAAGACGTCTTTTGGGTATATATATGTATGTATAATAGGGTAGGTTAATTTGTAAAGACAAAAATTGGTCGATATTGTGCAATAGTTTGATTTGATTCTTTTAGTCGATTTCTACTAGTATTCTCACGGTAATGAATATTTGTATGTATTGTATGTCACCTTGAATAGGTTTTATTTAAAAAAAATATTTTTTTTGTTACCTTCTAAAACACCTTAAACATAAAAGCTGAGAAAAGTAAAAAAAAATCGATATTTTGGCGCCTCAAAAAAGTTTTTTTCAATATGTCGTAGTTAAACTTTATTTTCCTTACGCCAAAGGCGATCGAAAAATCGATGGCACAATATCGATTGCTAAATCAACCCACCCTAAAATATAGAGATAGAAAAAGACAATTTTAACTAATTTTGCGATTGAAAATTTAATAAAGATGATGCGAAAGCTCACATTAACTTTGTGAGTTTAGATACTCCAAAAGGTTCAAGTTCTGCTTGCACGCAGAGAAAAGATATGGTTACAATATGGCCACCGCAACAATAACATGTTCTTTACAATAAAAGCATGTTCGTCTTAACCATATTTTTGTTTTTTGAATTTCATTTTGACAACAGTTTGATTGCTGCAATATTATTATTGTTGAAATGTAACAATTGTATTATTGCCAAATTTAGAAAAGAAAATATGGTTGAAGCAACCATATAAACATGGTTTGGTGCAACAAAAGTATTGAAGTTTAAAATTTACGTTAGCAATAATATGATTACGGCAATAATACAGTATGGTTGAGACTGTGAACATAGCAAATCAGGTTTTATAGAACATACATGTGTGTGTGTGTGCGTATGTTTTTTATTGATATACCAAAAAAAAACACATACACACGATACAGTGCATGGTTGTTGTCCATTATAAAAAACAACAACAATCGGAAGGTAGTTTGAGTAGTTTGTGTTTACTTTGTACGGTAGTTTGTGTTTACTTTGTACGGTGAAACACTTTACTACCGACTGGTTGATGTTTATTTAAAATCTGCCCGCACTTAAGTATGAAGCCATTGATCATGGTTTAATCACATTTGTTACTTGGGGTCTACGGATGGTAAAGTTGCACTCACCTCGCAGGCAACTAAATGTATTTTCGACTGCCGTTGGAATATATATTTTTGTTTTTGAATGAAATGTTCAATAAAATCATGGACTCGATTCTGGCTATGAACTAATTGTATAGCAATTTAATAAATTGTTTGATAAAAATCTCTATTTTAAAATAACAACATCACCCAATACTAATAAGTAATTTTGGTGATCATAGTATGGTTGAATGAATCATACTATGGTTGTGGGTATCATAGTATGGTTGTGTGTGAATAATACTATTGTTGTGAGGATCATAGTATGGTTGTGGAGTTCATAGTATGGTTGTGGAGATCATAGTATGGTTGAGTGTGAATCATACTATGGTTGTGGGTATCATAGTATGGTTGCGTGTGAATCATACTATGGTTGTGAGGATCATAATATGGTTTTGGCAATCATAGTATGGTAGAGTGTGACTCATAATATAATATGGTTGTGGAGATCATAGTATGGTTGAGTGTGAATCATACTATGGTTGTGGGTATCATAGTATTGGTGCGTGTGAATCATACTATGGTTGTGAGGATCATAATATGGTTTTGGCAATCATAGTATGGTAGAGTGTGACTCATAATATGACGTTTTAATAATGTCTTTTGAGTAGTTGGCATATAATTTGTGGCGGAATACATCATTAAATCGTGTTCCAACAGTTGATAGGCGCTTGCTCCGATATTTAGATAACCCATTTTAATTGACTAGAACCGAAACTCTACATATTATCTCCAGGCATGGTTGAAAATCTTGTTATTCAGCTTGATGGCAAATTAAGAGGTTTGAGAATTATAGCAATTTCGACTGAAAAATAGGTAAAATCGTGCAAAGGGTCATATTTGAATTACCTTAGAAGCGTTGTTTGCTAGGTTCTAGCTGCCTTGAGATTCTTTGCAGCATGATGTTACCAACGGCCCGTGGGAGAGCAATGTATCAATGAGTCAATAAGTCGTTATATACATCGTGTAACGGACGCAATAAACGACTCCAAGGTTTTTGCAAAGGTGAGATTCCCAATGACTCAAGTGGAGCGCCAAGCGGCTAAAGCAGTGTTTTCTTCAGCACCCTCACCATTTGTAGGATGCACTATCGGAGCTATCGATTGTACACATGTCTCCATTTTGGCCCCAAAATATCATGAGGCGTATGTCAACCACCATGGCTACCACTCAATCAATGTGCAAAGGGAAATTACATGAAAATGCATTCGAAATTATATACTATAAGTATATGTATATTATTCTACTCATAGATATGTGATCCAAATCTAAAAATTTTATTTAATTAATTTTCAAAATAAAACGTTCCTAACATTTTGTGGTGCGTATTCATTTGTTTTTTTCCTATTCTTCTTTGTACTTCTCGCTTTTCTGACAGTTCGTTCGCCACTGTCAGAAAACCTAATCATTACTGCAAACAACAAAAGATGTTGCCAACTTAAGCGATTATTGTTGCTGTTTTAAGTTACAGAATCGCACTACTGACCTCTTCTTTAATTCTGTTAACAAATTTTGCCGTGTTACCATTATTAAGTGTAAGTATTTTACTGAGGTTGCTCATACCCAAGACCCTTCCTTTATGTTCCAAGGCTCCTGAATAAGAGCACTTTAACAGTCTAAATTTACTCCTTCAGTGCTTATGGTGTCGTTCTGCCCTGATGCAGAAGTTTTGTAAATGTAGATGGCGTTTGTGATAAAAATATCTTCTTTCCTTTTGGTCTTGGCGTTCCTATCTGTTGAAGACCTTCCAGTTGCTTACAGCCTGATGTTTATTTCACCAGTCAATCGTGTGTTTGACCTGCCTCAATACGACGCGTTGTCATCTTCAATAGGTCGAGCTTTGCTTCTTCACGGGGTTACCTGAGGGTAATGGTAGCATAACTTAAGCATTACTTAATTCCCACAACATTCCACTTAGCTGTGCACGACATAATTGTTATAATCACTGACCGGGACATACTGCTTAACGCAGGCTAATGTATTTAAAAAAAATTTACATGACTTAGAGATAAATCTCGGCTTTACTCGTAAAGTTACCGACATTACCTATGTAGAAACCTGTCGCTGGAAAATGTCTAGATGTTCTTACCCGGATTTGAACATGGGTTTGCTGGCATGACAGCATGTGGACACATTGCCATAGCACTACGGCGGCCTACAGCATTAGATCACCGTGAAAAACCCGCAGCTTTTAAATTGAAGGATCATCATTTTCAGATAAAGTTATGTTCTCCGCGACCAGGTCTTCTAAACTCTTCTTTTTTTGTCAGGGGAGCAGTTGGAGCCAATTACTGCAAAGCACAAACCGTACCTAATTTTTTCTTGACAACATTGGTGCAGAAGGGTAACTCATTCCCTGTTATCACGTTTAGCCTTCTGTAAGGTATGGATGACTTACAAGCTGCCCTGTCTTTGTGGAAGATATAGAAGCAGTGCCCGTCTGAGACTGCACCCTCTTCGGTAGAGGTTTAAGAAGTTTGCTCTTCCTTGTTGATCTTGGGCAGATGTGTCCGTTTCAAGACTTCTTATGGCTTTTATTGCGCTTCGTTGTCAGCTTCGCAATGCTATTGCTCACTTTATCGGCAAGCTTGTCGACTTTATCGACAACGGAGACTAAGTCATCCACCCCAGTTGAAGATTTTGTATTGCAGTCATTGGATAATGACGACTCGTGGCCTGCAGGAAAACCACTCGCCGCCGGAACTGCGTTCAATGCTCCGTCACTGTAACTTTACTTTCTTCATAAACTTTTTCAAACTTTTGTTTGGGAAATCGTTCAACACTCCCTATCCTGTTTTGTTCCAACGGCTGCCGTCAACCTATTGGGAGAATAGGTGGGAGGATAAAGAATGAGGGTAATTTTACTATTACTTCAGCATTAAGAATAATAATATATAATTACTAATTAAATCCCAAATAGTTTTAGGGATTTATATAACTGTTAACATAATTATGCTAATATTATAGTAACTAGAACCATATTATATGGTTGCCACAACAATAGTGTTGGATAGTTCTTACCTGCATTCATTTAAATAAAATAAATTATATTGAATTTGAAAGTTATTATTTATCGAATTAAAATGATACTAGCATTTAAGAAAATGAATTAAAAATAGAATAAGCTCTAAACTAGCATTACCAATTGAATTATGTTTTCCAACACTAGTCGTTAAGTTAACGGGTTCGCCTAAAAGAAATTGAATATTAGAAATAAGAAACATCCATGTTAGTTAAATAAAATGTATTCGTTAAAGTGAATCGCCTTTTACTTACCGCGAAAATCTACGCAAGGAAATCGCCATTTTTTAATTAATTTTTTTTTTTGGAAAATAATTAATTTTCCACTTCCTTAAAGATGTAAGGAAAACATGTTGGTGCCGAAACCCGGAATTGCTAGTGTTCGTTCGCAAATTTTGATATTATATTTCGAGCAAAAAGTGTGTGGTAATTTAAATTATAAAATTACCGAAAAGAAAAATAATAATAAGGAGCTTTTGCATCTGTGGAATTGCCGTATAGCTGCCGTCTTGATGTCTCAACGCTGCGACTGTTCTTTGTGCCGAAAAAATCGTCAACTGGAGAGTGAATCCGAAATTCAACAAAAAAAAAACAAATTGGTTTGATTTAAATCAATCTGTGAGTTATTTAGATTCACACAAAATATTTTCTTACGCTTATTTTACTATTACATTTTGTGAAACGCGTTGGTCGGTTATTTGTACGTGGTGTTAAATTACACGTCATTATTAAATTTTGTACGTTTATTTTCTTTTCTATATCTGCATCTTCACACAATCGTCGGTAACTGTTTCAAAAATTTCCCCGTTGTATTAGATTTTTCTCGATTTGCACTTTTTCCGCTATTAAAATTAATTTAAAAATTATCGCGAGCGAAATTGTTGTAGCTTCCAACTTTGGTTAAATTTTTTTTTTGTTTGATTTTCTTCGTTTATCTCAACTTTCCTTTTGTTATTTTCGTATTTGAGTAATATCAAAAGTACCATCACCATTCCAATTTCGTTCCAACTATCACCATAAACTCATTAATCAGATGAGAATCGATTACTGTTATCGATCAGTGTAATCGAAAATCACAGACTCCTTTTGTTGATCTATTCAACATGAGATTTACAAATGCTCTTCATTTACGGCTGTGCCAGTTCTGCAACGATTTGAATACATCAAAGCGGTACCTGTCTGAATAAATTGTCTCAAAAGGGACACACTGTAGCCAAGTGCAACTTTAGGGATAAATGTGGCATTTTTAGTGGATCACATCACTTACTTTTACACTGGTACAGCTCTGATCTCAAAGTTCTAATCAAGTTCATAATAGTTTTAATCGATAGCACCCATCAACGTCTAGTGCCTCGATCAGTCATTCAGCTTCAGATGAAAATGTCATTCTTGCCACGGCATTGGTGAATGTCAGAAACAGTTCTGGCACTTATATTTTGGATAGAGCTCTATTAGACTCCGGTTCTCAACCAAATTTGATTACCGAGGATTTGGCACAGCAACTTAAGATTAGACGCGATGGACGCAGATTGAATTTGGCCGGAACTGCTGATAAAAATTCCACTGCTAGCAGCAGTACTCAAGTATCTGCCAAGTCGAAGGTTAATTCGACTCAACCTGACCGTAAGATTTCAATTACTGACTGGAATATTCCAAAGAACGTTGAATTAGCAGATCCTCGTTTTATTCATCCTCGGAAAATCGAACTCTTGATTGGTGGCGAACTTTTCTTCGAGGTTCTCTGCGTTGGGCAGATAAAATCAAATCCGAGTCTGCCTGTGTTACAGAAAACTACTCTTGGTTGGATTGTTGCTGGTAAATATGAACAGCCAAAGGGATCTAGTACAAATGGTTGTCACATAAATTGTTGATAATCGACGAAAAATCAATTGATGCGACAGTACGAAAATGTTAGGAGTTGAAAGAGACTCCAAATGTATCAAAAATGTATACTGAGGAACAGCAACTATGTGGGGATCATTTCAAGAATTCTGTTCAAGATCGCCAAAAGACGTTTCCTTCTCTAGAGCGTAGGCTGTCTAGGGACGATGTTTCGAGAAGGATGATTCATGCTTTTATGGAAGAGTATCGCGATTTAGGTCATATATCGATTACCGACAATCAGATTCGAAAAATCCTCATTATTTTATTCCTCACCAATGTGTGTTGCGCCCTCAAAGTACAACTACAAAGCTCAACACAAGTTTCGCTTAATTATCACTTGATGGTGGGACCCACTATTCAAGACGAGTTGTACTTAACACTGATACGATTTCAATTTCACAAGTTCGCTATCACTACAGACATGTATGTATCGTCACCTTATCAGCTGATTCAATTCAAATTTTCCGTTTAAATACGGTGACTAATGGGACTTCGTCAGCTCCATGTCTGGCTATTCAATGTCTTAGTCAGCTCAGCGAGTTTTCCAAAGAGACTATTCCAATTAGACAGTCTTCTCACTATTTGGGATCAAGCTATCGAAATTCTAAGTTCGGGATTTCGTTTCATGAAATGGTTTTCAAAGCACCCTGGATTCAATGAACCGAATTGTGGAGAAAAATTGTTGGACTCTGAATCTGACCTCGCACGAGCATTATGAATACATTAGGATCCGAAGAATGATACTTTCAAGGAAAGTATTTTTCAAGATATGAAAGCTACAAAGCGAAACATTTTATCGGTGTCTTCCCGTTTATTCGATCTTCTCGGACTTTTATGTCCAATCGTAATAAGGGCAAAAATTTTATTACAGGAACTTTGGATAAAGAAACTTGACTGGGATGAATCAATCCCCATTCGGTTGAATTCCATGTGGGAGGATTTCAAAGAAAATCAGGGTCGAATAGACACCATTTAGATCCCAAGATTCGTTAATACCTCCGCCTCATCTCGAATTCAGATTCATGGATTTGCTGATGCGGCTGTTGCCTGTATTTACGTTGCACCGACTCTAGTGGAGTCTCTTGTCGGCTTCTAACAGCCAAGTCTAAAGTTGATCCACTTAAAACGAAGTCACTTCCTAGATTGGAGTTATGTGCAGCCCACCTTTTCGCAACGCTGTGGTGGCGAATTAAGGAAATGATTTGTTTCGAAGTTGAGAGCATGTTCTTTTGGACAGATTCGGAGATAACTCTTTATTGGCTCAATACTCATGCATCTACTCTTGCAACATTTGTTTCGAATAAAGTTTCCGAAGTTCAAGAGTGGTCAGACCGAGCTTCATAGCGTCATGTGCCATCCAAACAAAATCCGGCTGACATTGTATCAAGAGGATGTAGCGTTGATGAGCTTAGAAATTCTACTTGGCTCGAGGGGCCGTCGTTCTGTTCACTGTTCACAATGGCCTGTTAATCATACACTTGAGTTATCACAGGAACAAGAAGCTTTAGAAAGCAGAAAATCCCAAGTTCTGTTTACAATGGAGAAAAATCATTTTGCTGAAGATTATCCAAATATATTCTTGCAGCTTATTTAGAAACATTCGTCTTACAGAACGCTGCTACGTGTGACTACCTATGTGATGCAATTCGTCGATCGCATCAAAAAACATACTGTCCCAAAATCTCTTTGTCTCACGGCTCAAGAAATGCATTGGGCTTTCTTGAAGCTCCTGCAGACAGTACAAAACCAGAATTTTTCTGAAGAGATTCGAGAAATACAGAAATCTATTGCTCTACAGTCCAACCTCCAGAGGCTGACGCCTTTTATTCATGATTTAACGGAGGCTAAACGGACTTTCTCGTTATTAAGAGTAGATGGGAGGTTGCTCAATGCACCAGTTAAGTATGATACAAACTTCCCAATTTTACTTCCGACGAGAATTCCGCTAGTGAAGCTCTGCTATGGTATCCCTATTATGGGGGCTAATTTGGCTAATTAATGCCAGAGAAGAGTGCAATAGAATTGTCCGTGACTGTGTGCATTGCTACAGATATCGGCCAAAGTTGATGACCCAAATAATTGGAAATTTACCCGCTGATAGAGTGAGAGCCTTACGACCATTTCTAATTGTGGGTGTAAACTTTTGTGGTCCCGTGAATATTTCTTTGAAAATTCGTGGAAGACCACCTTCCAGAATGTATATCGCCCTCTTCGTTTGTTTCACGTCTAAAGCAGTTCACATCGAATTAGTGATTTGTCGTCTGATGCTTTCATTCTTTTCTTTAAAAGGTTTGCCTCAAGAAGAGCACTTCCCAAGAAGGTGAATTGCGACAATGCCACAAACTTCGTTGGCGCCCACAGGACGTTGACGGAGATACACCAGGCGTCTAGCAAAAGCCAAGCGGTGCTCGAATCATACGCAGCGTCGTGTAATGTAGAATTCAGCTTCATTCCGCCAAGGGCGCCTCTTTTCGGAGGCTTGTGGAAGGCGGCCGTGAAGCAAGCGAAGTTCCTGCTTCTGCGAACGATGAGCAACGCGTTGTTAACGCAAGAGTATATGGTAACAATGGTCGAGGAAGTTAAGGCGGTCCGATTGAATCGCTGCCTCTAGACCCGAACGACGGCAACGCGTTGACCCCAGCGCATCTACTAGTAGGAGAGGGTATGCGTTCGCTGCCGCCAGAATTCGTCGAATCGTCAGCAGCGACAAACCAATGTACTGCAAGCGTTGGCGGGTGCTCTGCGCTCTCAAGCAGAGGTTCTGGCGTGCCTGGTCCAGGGACTACATCCTCGGGTTGCAGGGCAAGTGGCATCAACCTCAGCCCAATCTTCAAATCAACCAACTGGTCCTGGTCCACGAGGACAATCTAACTCCACAAGAGTGGCTGACAGGCAGGGTCGTCAGCATAACAGAGGGCCCGGCCAGGATGGAAAAGTACGGATAGCGAGGGTAAAAACCAGCAGAGGCGCTTATAAGAGGCCTATCACCAAACTCGCGCCGCTGCCAATATCTTGAAGACCTGCGGTCCTTCAATGGGGATCGTACTTACATGCATTCATTAAAATAAAATTAATTATATTGAATTTTAAAATTATTATTTATTAAATTAAAATAATACTATCATTTAAGAAAATCAATTAAAAATAGATTAAGCTCTAAATTAGCATTACCAATTGAATTATGTTTTCCAACACTAGTCGTTAAGTTAACGGGTTCGCCTAAAAGAAATTGAATATTAGAAATAAGAAACCTCCATGCTAGTTAAATAAAATGTATTCAATGTCAATGTGTTCGGTAAAGAAACCTTTTACTTTCCGCGAAAATCGGCGCAAGCAAATCGCCATTTTTTTAAATTGAATTTTTTTATATTTGGAAAATAATTAATTTTACACTTTCTTAAAATATTAGGAAAAACAAAAATCACGATCCCTGAATATTGTCACCCCAACCACATTTTTTTCTTTGTTTAAATGTCAATGTTTTACCCCAAATTAAGCTATATCGCACGAACTAAACTTTTGGCTTCATGAGGTAATATCAGTATTATATGATACTTATATGTTCATATACATTGGAAGTCAGGTTTTAGGTCTATTACAATTTGTATAGGCACCAAGTAGAAAAATAGACCTATATGTTTTAGTTACTCCATTTTAATCTGAGCTGGGTTTTGGCCGATCCCTAAAAACAGTATATCAAATCGTAATCGATTTAAATTGCGTCTGCCCTTGATCAAAAATAAGATGTTCTGTTATTTTTTCTTTAGATCGGACCACAATAGCTACCAGCAGTTTAATGAAATCGAGAATCTAAGTCCCTTGAAACACTTGTAGGAAGGTCTTGTTCAAATATTTTTAGTAGATACAAACATTTGCTATGAAATTTGTATTGCTTAACAAAAACAAACTATATAGTTCTTGGTTTAAAATGTGTCAGAAAAAAGAAAATATCATAAGGGCTTGCGCCGCCTTGATCAAAAGCGTGAATTTTTTATTTACTCTTACTTTTTATCTGATTGTACTTCAATAAATTTCAATTGTGCAATGCAATAATTTCATTTTCACTGCTTATATTACCACAGATTTCTCTAATGCGTTGAACATCGAGCTTAAGCGTACTTATTGTACTAAAATGAACAATCCTGGCGAAAAAACACAAGTTCTTACAAAAAAAGATCAATTAAAAAAGGCGTTTAAGGACTATGGCTCTACAATAGTAATATTTCACATTACTATATCACTTGCATCATTAGGAGGTTTTTACTTCTTGGTATCTACGTGAGCATCAAGTGTTTAGATTATTCTCATTAATTTTACAATATAATAAAATATTAAATACATTACTGTTTATTTTTTCCAGTGGAATAGATGTCATCGCAATGCTGGATTCATTAGGATATGCACCACCAATGCTTAAAAATAATGTTGCAGCTGGCGCCAGTAATTTTGTTATTGCATATGCCGTTCATAAAATATTTGCACCAGTACGCATCAGTATTACACTTGTAGCTACGCCTTTTATTGTGCGATATTTTAGATCAAATGGATATTTAAGACCGAAAAACTCAACCAAACCAATGTAAAAATGTATTTCGCAAAATAGTTAGAAAAAACTTGGAAAAACAAAATGCCAAAATATTCTGTCTTGGTAATCGAAAGAATATTTTGGCATTTTGATTTTTAAATTTCATTAATTTTATGCAAGGCTGGATACGAATACGAATAAAGTTATGTTTACCTGGTAACTGTAACTCTTTATTTCGGTTAAGGTACGAAAAAATAATTTTTATGGCGTTATCTTAGTTTATTTAAAGTTATATACAAATATATTTAAAGCCAACGAAAAAGCAAATCAAGTACGTAATGGCCCTTCAGTCTTCTGGTCTCGTTTGAACTAACTAGTGAACATATAGTATGTAGCTGAAGGGCCAACATGATCACTGAGGGTTTGTAGGAATCTCTCGCTCACATCTCGAGAAGAGTTCGAGGGATTACTAGGTGGTGCGAACGACACCGAATGAGCTACTCGGACTGCATCGGCATGTTCTACTTTCATTTCGGTACACATTAGTTGAAGCATGGATGCGTGAGCTGCCCTAACTGCTGCATCCATTACCTCGAAAACTCCCGTACTATCTAGCCGGCATGCTATTTCGTTCACCCCTGTCTCTGTCAATGGATTAAAAGAAGGCTGAGTTATCGTACTGCCTTCTCGCTCAACGCGATGTAACTGATTTTGGACCTGACAACCCTTATTTGTGCCGGATCGGCTATTCCCAGGAAGTCTAGGATGTTGAGGTTCTGGCATGACAGCAGCAACTCAGCTGAACTGGATAGTAGTTAAAGAAAACCGCAAAATTTACTAGATGATGTTGTTCATACATTCACTTTCTTTTGTTTATACATACATTCACATTATTTCGTATGTTAAAATCGATCCAATCTTCATGCATATAATGCTGAGTTCATAAACCTTCAAAATAAAATCTATTGGAAGAAAAAATAGTCTTGCAATAAACATTTGCTGACCCCTATAAAAACCACTAGTTGAATTTGTGTTTCCTCCCACAATTCTTTAGTGGAAATAAACACTCAACACAGTACGACGTCAGTCTTCTAGTCCTCCGAGTAGGAAAACTCGCAGTCAACAGGACATCAGTCTCCTAGTCCTCCTAGTAGGAAAAAATTACAACCAACAGGACATCAGTTTATACATTAATCATCCGATATGACACAATAAGGTTCAAGAATGCCAGCGTCAAACAGAAGAGGCCATATAGTCAATAATCAGGAATTTAAAAAGAATACCGTCTATAGAAAAACTGTTTACCATTAAGAACGTATGTGAATGTAGCTTAATCTGAATTTGAAATAAATGACAACAAAATACGCTGCCTTGAGAAGAGGGCATTAGACCACGAATATTCCGCGAGCAATTCTTACGACAAAATATTGGCGGTCACAGAAAAGTACAAAAATATACATGAGTTATCTATGATGCAAGCATCTACTGGTGCGCCACAAATGAACGCCTAAATTTAATCTAAAAACAGAGGTTATGTGTAAACTTTTTAAGGTCGGGTCATTCAGCGAAACAAAAAACACAATACACTATTGCATTTGGGACAAAAGTAACGTAACGTAATACTGGGACAACTTCATCAGCTGGAACAAAGAAATCTTCAGGGGAGGCAGGCCCACCTATTCATTCAGCCGCCCAACAATCAAACGCCACCTCGCTAGCCGCTGAAAATGAACAACAACTAAGCTCATACATTCCACTCAGCACCGCCGTAGTGAAAATTAAAACAGATTACACAGAAGTGGAATGTCGCGTTTTGCTTGAATAAGGATCTCAGGTCAATTTTATCACTGAGCGCCTAGCGAATCAACTTGGCATTTCTATGCGGATGTCAACAATTACCATCAACGGAAATGGAGCAATCAACACTAGAACACAATGTCGAGTGAATGTAGCCCTAAAGTCTCGATTCAACAACTTTTTAACCCGACTTGAAGCGTTTGTCATTTCACCACAGCCATCACAATACATCAGCATTAATAACTGGTCACTTCAAAAAAATCTGACGCTAACTGGTCCAGCCTTTTGACATGCTACTAGGTGCTGAACACTATCGTCAGCTGCTATCAATTGGTAAAATAAAATTATCCACGCAAATCCCAAATATGCAGAACACTGTTTTTGGGCGGGTCACCTCGGGAAAAATTCGAGAGGAACACCTCAAAAATTTATATGTGGAATCACCACAGATGAATCTCTTGATACCTCCATCGCTCGACTATGGGAATTAGATGAAATTAAAACAACAACAAACCATTATCAACAGAGGAAAAACAGTGTGAGGATCACTTTGCACAACACACTCATAGTCCATATACCGATTCATCTCGTGTTTTAAGCTCAGTAAGTCAAGTTCATGGATATCCAATCACCAAACAATTTCATACCACATCATTGTTTACAACGGCCAGAAAGCTCAACCACAAAGCTCCGGGTATTGTTTGATGCATCGGCCAAATCCTAGTCAGTACACCCACTAAATGATCTAATGTATACAGGACCAACTGTACAAAGTGATTTATTCTGTATATTATTGAGGTTCAGATTGCCAAGATATGTATTTACCACTGAAGTAGAGAAAATGTACAGGCAAGTCATAATATCTCCTGATGATTGGAAATTTTAACTTATAATTTGGTGAAAAGATGTCACACAGCCCATAACCTACTACCAACTGAACACAGTCACGTACGGTACAAGAGCTGTCCCATATTTAGCAACAAAGTGTGTGCACACAATAGCCAAGTATAACTCTGCCCGCTCACCTCGCAATTTCTCCAAGAGAAATTTTACGTCGATGATGGTCTGGGTGGGTGGGTGGCAAAACATTTACAGCAGCTACTCATACAAGTGATGAAATGAGCGGATTCAATTTACGCAAATGGTCCGCTTATAGCCCACAATTGCTCGAAAACATTTCACAAGGAGCATGTGTCTTGAGATCTTCAGATTTCAAGACACATCTATAAGGGAAGGGTACCAGAATCAAGACAACTACATATTTCACATATGCGAAAACGCATTTGGAGCAGCAGCTTACATTCGATCAATTTTCAAAGATGGAACTATCATGACACGTCTACTTTTTGCAAAATCTCGAGTACTTCCACCCAAAATGCAAACAATACCACAACTGGAGCTCAACTAGCGTTAAGAATCAATGTTGATCTTCAAATGACGAGTCCTGGATTTGGACTGACTCCGAAATCACCCTGGCCTGGATAAACTTAACCTCTGCAGCATTCAACACATTTGTGGCCAACCGAGTTGCAATCATACAAGAAATAAACCCAAGTAGAGCAATGGCGTCATGTTAGTTCAAAGTGCAATACGGCTGATGTACTATCTCGAGGATGTCACCAACGGCTCTTAAAGATTGTACTCTTTGGTTTTGCGGCCCCCTGTTATTGCACGGAAAAGAAACGACGCGGCCAACCAAATTCAACCGACATCTTGCAACTTCGACCAATCTGAAAAAGAAAATGAAAAGCACCAGAAGCGCTTGCCACCTCACCAAAATTAAGCATAATAACTCGCTTTCCCGTCCGCAACAAATTATGGCATGCGTGTTACGATTCACGCCCAGACCAGATGTTTGAGGTCTATAATCAGGCACATACTAGAGTCTGACTTCCGGGAAGAAATTTAGCTACTGAAGATAGACCAAGAATTAGGTGGAACAAGTAAGCTAAGTAATTTTTCACCATATCTGGATGATTACGGTTTAATTCGCGTTGGAGGTTTTCTGGATGCCTCGTCATTGTCATACGACTCAACACATCAACTTCTTATACCCTACACTGATCCCATTTCCAAATTAATATTTGAAATGACTCATAAGGAAACTAAACACTGCGGCGCGCAAACATTGCTGGGAATCGTGCGACAACGGTTTTGGCCATTGAAAGGAAAAAGTATGGCTCGAGCTACAGTTCATCGCTGTGCAACATGTAGCAGAGCTAAGCCAGTTTTCGTTGGTCAAATAATGGGAAACTTGCCTACCACACGTGTACCACCAGCCAGGCCTTTTATGCATACTGGGATAGACTACTGTGGACCAATAATAGTACATTACAAACGCGGCAAAAGACCACACAAGGCCTACATTGCAGTGTTTTGTTGTTTCGCGACAAATGTGGTACACTTGGAAACCTAACCTCGCCACTGAAGCATTTATAGGTTCCCTCAAAAGACTCGTCGGCCGACGAGGACACTGCCAGACGCTATATTGCGACAACGCAACCAACTTTGTAGGACCAAAAAATAACCTACCTGAATTATCAACCAGTATACACTCACCAAAGAAACAATTACAAATACTTGCAATAAAAGGGACATTTAGATCAATTTCATTCCACCAAGAGCGCCACACTGGCCTTTAGGACGTGTTATCAAGACATACATGGGAAACGATAATGCAGTAAGAGTTGCAGATGTGAAAACTGCTGTCGGTATTTTGAAACGAGCTTGGCAACACTCAAGACTCGAAGAAGGCAACACAATCGATGAAGATAAGCAAGAAACAAAACCATCCTTTGCTCCAACAGACGAATCCAAGCAAAAAACTACGAAGGATATTTGTGTCATGATAACAATGATTGTCGCATTATTTGCACTTCCTTTTATTTGTGCAGCCAAAATATAAATTACCGAATTTCAACCGAACATTGCAATCACTTTGGCAAGAGATGAATGCATTCACAAAGGGAACATCGGGACTACAACACTTATGCAACCTCATCCCACAAAATACACAATGTCTAAATGTTCTGTATATTCTTGAACTCGGCTTCACAAACCTTAAAAACGGAAATCTTTTATTAAAAGGCAAAAGAAACAAGTGCGGCGCTGAAAACATTGCCACTTCACTTTTTAGAGTTCTTGACTCAAATTAAGCAGAACGAATGTCGGACACCATCAACTTAATCAAAGATGATGAAAACCACATCAAGCAGCTCTTAAGAAACCAAACATCAGTCATTGACTCAACCCTCAATATCTTTAAACAAGATGAGCTGCAGTCAAAAGAAAAATTTGACAACCTCGATGATCAAGTGAACAAAATTACTTCCAGGATACGCAAACACGAAGAAGAAAGTTACCAACTCCAGTGTTTTGTAACATTATCTGCACAGTTGTCATTATTGTCAGCAAGGTTGCATCGAATACGAGAGCGGTTCGGAAACTTCTTAGCCTAGCACAAAAAGCGGGGTATAAACAGAAAAAAGTTAAGTGTTTTGGAAACTTCCATCTATGAACACATGTTAAATTTTGTTTCGATCTGGCAACTCCTTCATATAGAAACAGGTGTTCACAAAAGACGCATCCGCGATTTTTTTACAACGGAAAAATTAGAAATACGTGGTGTCATTAAATATTTATATAAAAAAGGTTAATCGGGACAAGAAATTCATAATGATATGGTGAATGTGTTAGGTGAAAGTGCTCCTTCATATGCAACAGTAAAAAATTGGGTTGCTGAATTTAAACGTGGTCGTACAAGCATTGAAGATGAACCACGTAGTGGACGTCCAAAAACAGCAACAACAACAGAAATTGTAGCCAAAGTACATGATATGGTATTAAATGATCGACGAATAAAAGTGCGTGAAATAGTTAATATCATGGGCATCTCAAATGATCGAGTCCATTTAATTTTGCATGAAGAACTACAGATGAAAAAGCTTTCTGCAAGATGGGTGCCGGAGTCGACCAAAAACGCATAAGAATGAACATTTCTCAAGCTTGCTTGGATAGTTTTCAGCGAAATAAAATGGATTTTAAGCGTCGTTTCATAACTGTTGATGAGACATGCATCCACCACTATACTCCAGAGACAAAAGAACAATCCAAACAATGGACTGAAGCTGGAGGAAGTGCACCAAAGAAGGCAAAAACAATTCAATCGGCTGGTAAGGTTATGGCAACGGTTTTTTGGGACTCCAAAGGTATTTTATTGATTGACTATCTGCAAAAGGGTAAAACAATAAATTCAGAGTACTATTACAACCTTTTAGATCAATTAAATGTACAAATTCGAGAAAAACGTCCTGGCTTACAACACAAACAAAATAATTTTTCATCAAGACAACGCACCAGCGCACAAGAGTGTTTTAACAATGGCTAAAATCAACGAATTAAAGTACGAGTTGCTTGACCACCCACCTTATTCTCCTGATTTAGCTCCCAGTGACTTTTACCTGTTCCCAAATCTAAAAAAAATCCTTGCTGGCAAGCGTTTTACCTCAAATGAAGATGCAATTACAGTTGTAAACCACTATTTTGAAGACCTTGAGGAAAACTATTTTAATCAAGGGATAGAATTGCTAGATAAGCGTTGGACTAAGTGTATTGAAGTTTCAGGAGATTATATTGAAAAATAAATATATTTTTGAAAAACTAACTATTCTCTTTCATTGATAGTCTAAAAACTTTTCGAACCGCCCTCATACAAACAGCAATGGTTACAGAATTGTTCGATTCGCATCATGGTAAAATCAGCCCAATGCTGCCATCACCACCACAACTTCAGGCAGAGCTCAAACAAATCAGAAATCAGCTGCCACCAGCACTACAGCTGCCTATCAATCAAGGCAAGCTTCTTCAACTATACAAAATTACGAATGTGAATGGGGGAATCGCGGATAATCATGTTATTTTTGACATAACAATTCCCTTGTGTAACCCAGAGACCTTGGAACTTCATTAGCTCCACCCAATCCCAGCAATTGTCAACAGCACAATGGTCGCCATCAGACCATGTAGCGACTTGATCTATTTAAGCGCTCACAGGGATGAATACTACGTATTAACTGAACAACAATGGGACGCCTGCACACCACTTACAGAAAATGAAGTCTTGTTTCAAATATGCAGTCTAAGTTTAATGCACACGCAGACAAATACATATGTTCACTTCCCAATAATATCACTCGCGCTAGCTTCAATATAGCTCCATTTACAGACAACACGCCGTTAACGCAACTAAAAGACAACAATCAATGAAAGTCAACAATCAAATAACCACTATGTGTGGACTCATAAAAATAAGTCCGGATCGTACACTAAAGTACAAGTCTATGTTTATTCAGGGATATCAGACTTATTCAACATCCCTTCATACATCATATACAGCAATCAGCAATATAAGTGATATCAGCTATCCTGACAAAGGACTGTTCGACCAAGTTCACCTGAAACTACATTGACCACATTAAGAACATATCTGAAATTCAAAATCAGTGCTAATTAACTTTCTTATTTTGAAATGGTCTAGTTTGACTTATAAAATTGAAACATTGCATATTATATTTAGGTAACAAAGCTCGTGTGGAAAGAAGTGCATTTTGATTTGTTTTATGAACTTAGAATTATGTGCATGAAGATTGAATCAATTGAAACATACGAAAGAATGTGAATGTATAAAAAAAAGAAAGTGAATGTATGAACATGCCCCCCGCCGTTGAGCCATGCTCAACTGAAATGCTGACACAACAGATGTTTATTGCCGTTGTTCGTTGAGAGTACAAGGTGTTAGTGTTTTAGACAACAAAAACATAATAGGGTTTATAATATTACACATTTTTTATTGTTTTAGTCTATTTATCATTCTTATGCAAATGAAACAGCAAATTTTGATGACTCGACATGTTCACGAACTGCTGGGCATGAAGGTTGTTGGCTTGGTTCCAATGATTCCAACTGCAAGAATTAGGGTGACATAAGCTACTGTTGCATAGTGTATCTTTATGTTGTTGATTTGGAGCGGTAGATCAGTTAATACTTGTGGATGTAACTGATTTTGAATTTCAGATATGTTCTTAATGTGGTCAACGTAGTGTTTAGGTGAACTTGGTCGAACAGTGCTTTGCCAGGATAGCTGATATCACTAATATTGCTGGTTGCAGTATATGATGTATGACGGGATGTTGAGTAAGTCTGATGTCCCTGAACAAATATAGACTTGTACTTAGTGTACAATCCGGAATTATTTTTATGAGTCCAGTCCCTTGCAACGTCAATCGAGAATGTTCTTTTTCACACACAGTGGTAATTTGAGTGGGGTGCGGCATAATATACAACCATTGATTGTTTGTTTAGTTGCGTTAACGGCGTGTTGTCTGTAAATGGAGCTATATTGAAGCTAGCGCGAGTGATATTATTGAGAAGTGAACATAGGTATTTGTCTGCGCGTGCATTAAACTGAGACTGCATATTTGGACAAAAGACTTAATTTTCTGTTAGGGGTGAGCAGGCGTCCCATTGTTGTTCAGTTAATACGTAGTATTCATCCCTGTGAGCGCTTATAGCATTCAAGTTGTGCTGTTGACAATTGCTGGAATTGGGTGGAGCTGAAGAAGTTCCAAGGTCTCTGGGTTACACAAGGGAATTGTTATGTCAAAAATTACATGATTATCCGTGATTCCTCTATTTACATTCTTAATATTGTATAGTTAAAGAAGATTGCGTTGGTGGCAGGTAATTTCTGATTTGTTTGAGCTCTGCCTGAAGCTGTGGTGGTGATAGCAACATTGGGCTGATTTTTCTATGATGCGAATAGGACAATGTTGTTACCATTCCTGTTTGCATTCGATGCAACCTTGCTGACAATAATGACAACTGTGCAGACAATGATAAAAAACACTGGAGCTGGTAACTTTCTTCTTCGTGTTTGGGAATCCTGGAAGTAATTTTGTTAACTTTATCATCGAGGTTGTCAAATTTTTCATTTGACTGAGAATGACAATATTCCCCACAATGCTTACAGCGCCACGCTTGTTTCTTTTGCCTTTTAATAAAAGATTTCCGTTTTTGGGGTTTGATAAGTCGAGTTCAAGAGTATACAGAACATTTAGACATGGTGTCTTTTGTGGGATGAGGTTGCATAAGTGCTGTAGTGCCAATGTTCCCTTTGTGAATGCATTCATCTCTTGCCAGTATGGTTGGAGTTCGTAGTACGTTATAAATTTTCTTTCAGATCTTGAAATGCGTGTGGTGCCAACTCCTTCAAAGTGAATGCCAATGTTCTGTTGAAATTCGGTAATTTATATTTTGCCTGCACAAATAAAAGGAAGTGCAAATAGTGCTACAATCATTGTTATCATTACACTGATATCCTTCGTATTTTTTTGTTTGGACTCCTCTGTTGAAACAATGGATGGTTTTGTTTCTTGGATATCTTCATCGATCGGATTTGAAGATAAATGTATACTTAATTGGTCTTCGCATGTGTTGCCTTCATCGAGTCTTGAGAGTGGTGCCAAGCTCGTTTCAAAACACGGACAGCAGTTGTCACATCTGCAACTCTTACTGCATTATCGTTTTCCATGTATGTCTTGATAACACGTCCTAAAGTCCACTTCATGACAAGAGAGTTATCTTGTGTTATAATGACAATGGCTCCCGGCTTGATGCTTTTAGATGCTCTTTCCATTTATTACGATATTGTAATTCGTTCAGATAGTCTCTTGACCACCTGCTCCAAACTTCGTGTTTGAGCCGTGTTGTTGCTAGACTTGAGGTTGATGGCTTCTCCTGTGAATTCACTTGTTCGGTGAGTGGTTCTCCAATCAGAAAATATCCTGGAGTGAGTGAACCTATATTATTGGGATCATTTGACAGCGGAGAAATGGGCCTTGAATTTATTATTGCCTCAATTTCAATGAACAATGTTTCGAGTTCTTCGTATGTTAAAGAAGCATTTACCACGCTTCTCATAAGGAGGTGTTTTGCTGACTAGACGGCTGCTTCCCAGAGACCACCAAAGTGTGGCGCTCTTGACGGAATGGAATTGATCTAAATGCCCCTTTTATTGCAAGTATTTGTAATTGTTTCTTGGGGACTGTTGAGTGTATGATGGTTGATAATTTAGGTAGGTTATTTTTTGGCCCTACAAAGTTCGTTGCGTTGTCGCAATATAGCTTCTGACAGTGTCCTCGCCGGCCTATAAATCATTTGAGGGGACCTATGAATGATTCAGTATTGAGGTCACTGACCAATCCCAAGTGTACCGCATTTGTCGCGAAACAACAAAACACTGCAATGTAGGCATTGTGTGGTCTTTTGTCGCGCTGTTTGTAATGTACTGTTATTGGTCCACAGTAGTCTACTCCAGTATGAATAAATGGTCTGGCTAGTGTTACACGTGTGGAAGGCAAGTTTCCTATTATTTGACCAAAGAAAACTGGCTTAGCTCTGCTACATGTTGCACAGCGATAAACTGTAGCTCGAGCCATAATTTTCCTTTCAATGACCAAAACCGTTGTCGCACAATTCCCAGCAATCTTTGCGCGCATCAGTAAATATAAATTTGGAAATGGGATCATTGTACGGTATATATTTCTTTTCCGTGTGAAAACGGGAGCGAAGTACAATCTTTAAGAGCCGTTGGTGACATCCTCGAGATAGTACATCAGCCGGATTGCATTTTAAACCTACTTGACGTTAAGTTAAGTTA
>OY740717.1:90532265-90651265 GCA_963513945.1 Hydrotaea diabolus | reverse complement strand
ATGGTATTGATATTTCATCAAAGATACATATTAATTACCATTTCTGCAACAGAAGGGAGGACTTCTCAAAATTTTAAGAATAATTTGGTACTGACATTCACGTAATTTTTAAATACTGAACAACTCGTTGGCTGTCACGCCTGGAAGTTGTTAATAGAATTTTGAAACAGTGGGAGCCACATAAACATTATTTTGCTCAACGATTTTTAAGCTAATTCCCATAGCGTAAGAAGCTATTCAATTTTATTCGGATTTTTAAATCCACTTTACAAAATGTTATTTTTATTTTTACAATATGTTCTGAAAAATATAAACTCTGTAAATTTAGAAATGCAATCCAGGGATGCAAGAATGCATATTTTTTAGATCGCATATAATTTCTGTTTAACAAATATCTCGCAATTTAAACATACATAACAATATATTAGATGAAAGTGATATATAAAAAAATTAATATAAATGAAAACCATATTCCTACGGACGATATACATTGTGGAACAGAAATTGAAGTATACATATCCTTAAATAGTATTGTCGTGGAGTTTAAAGAAATTGCAAAAAAAAAATACTCAAAGTTTTGCGAAGTATTAAAAACTAAATTTAATTTTAATAATGAAATGTTATTATGGTTTACCAAGTTTAAGCCAGAAAATGTTGTTTCTGGAAGAACTTCTAGCATTGTACCATTAATATTAAAAATTGTTCCTATTGAGCATAATAATATTGAAGTTATAAACAACCAGTTTCGTGCGCTGGCGGGTGTAGAAATGGTTAAGTCTTTAAAAAACGACAATATATGTGACGCGCAAAATAGAAAGGGACCTAAGGGTAAAAACCAGTTTTGTTCAGGAGAGCCATTTTAAAGATTTAAATACGTGTATCTTTGGTGTACCATCACTTTCATAAAACTCGCATATCTCTGGGAGGGAACACTTTTGGGGCATGGGATCGGTCTCATTCGATGCCCAGATGTTGTCCACATCAAAAAAAAATAGTGAAAATTGATTTTTTTTACCCTTACCCTTTCTCTATGCGCTGTCACATATTAGTACTTAGTACAAATGTGCCTTTTTTAATTGTTAAGTTTTTTACATACACAAACAAACCAATGTCACTTTGCGATTTTGTTATAAACTTGTCCTCTATTTAAATATAGATACAGGTGAGATGAGCCGGTTAATCCCTGTTCAATGTGTAAAACCAACGTCCGAAATAAAACAAACGAGATAAAAGATTACAAAATAATTAATTTTATGTTAAATTTTATAAAATTATTTTTCGGCTTGAGGTCATTTATTTAAACTCGTTGTTCTATGTGTTGTTTAATTTTTATTTATCCCAATATTTCGATTGACTTCGTCAATCATCTTCAGGGGTTGTCACTAACAAAATACAAAACATGATTACATTTAAAAGCAAAACATTAACACAATATTTGAAAAATAATTACATTAACAAAACAATGTCGTCCGTCTGATTACACTCTGCGACAAATGGTAAGGGTCAGTGATCGGTTTGGAATGAGCAAAATAAAAGCAAGCCTGTGACAGAAAATCAAATAAATAATTCAATTGTAACAACTATATGAAGATATTTCCAACTAAAATATTGCTTAAAAAAATGCTGTTTTGTTTTTTAACGTACTTTTATTGGTTCTGTTATCAATTATAAAAAATATTTAAGCCTTTTTTCACGTGGTTTCGTTAAATTATAATTTAACGAAAGGTTTGCTAACAGGTGGTAATAATAGCGAAAACTTTTACCACTCGTTTAAAATATTCGTTTTAGCAAGGGCATCGTTTAATTACGAATGAATGTGTCTTGACAATACTTCCGTCATATATTAGGTTGTTTGATATATTAAGATTGCTGAAACAGAAAATAAAATTCGAAACAAAATAAATAAAATAATAGTTTGAAACTGATGTTTGCAATTTTGAATACAACAAATCTATTTGTTTAATCAAAGAAATGACAATGGAAGACCTATAGTGAACAAAACAGAACAACATCTAATCTTTATAGAAGGGATGTAACGAAAGCAGGTTTAGTTTAAGTGAATATTGAAATATATTTGTTACGATAGCGAATGCGAATATTAAAATAAACATATTTTGAATGCGAATATTGCAGTAAACATTTTAAAGAATGCGAATAATAATGTTTTTTTTATACCCTCACAGGCGTATAACAAGTATGTGCTGAAGCTTGCAACACACAGAAAAACGTGAGTTAGACCCATTTGTAGAAAAAAGGAGAGAAAAAGTAGACAAAAGTAAACCTAAACTTAGAGTAGATTTAGAGAAAAAAGTAGAGAAAAGTTAACCTAAACTTAGAGTGGATTTGTTTTAAGTATTTATTGTCCAAAAATGGACACATGGGCCTAGGTAAGTTTATTTTTTTGAAGGCGCTAACAAAATTTCACCAAAACATATTAATTTACAGAACAAGTAAACAAAACAAAAGTCGTATAGTGTACTCTTCAGTGTTAATGGGCATAGCAGTTTCCATAGTTAATCAAAGTCGGTCAAAATAAAAGATGCAATATTTGTAATTTACCTACTATAGGCGGTTTTTTTCATGCAATTTTTCATGGTATTGATATTTCATCAAAGATACATATTAATTACCATTTCTGCAACAGAAGGGAGGACTTCTCAAAATTTTAAGAATAATTTGGTACTGACATTCACGTAATTTTTAAATACTGAACAACTCGTTGGCTGTCACGCCTGGAAGTTGTTAATAGAATTTTGAAACAGTGGGAGCCACATCAACATTATTTTGCTCAACGATTTTTAAGCTAATTCCCATAGCGTAAGAAGCTATTCAATTTTATTCGGATTTTTAAATCCACTTTACAAAATGTTATTTTTATTTTTACAATATGTTCTGAAAAATATAAACTCTGTAAATTTAGAAATGCAATCCAGGGATGCAAGAATGCATATTTTTTAGATCGCATATAATTTCTGTTTAACAAATATCTCGCAATTTACACATACATAACAATATATTAGATGAAAGTGATATATAAAAAAATTAATATAAATGAAAACCATATTCCTACGGACGATATACATTGTGGAACAGAAATTGAAGTATACATATCCTTAACCCTCTAACGGGCAAAAGCTAAATTTTCCCACTAGAAAGTCGGGAATTTGTTTGCGGAGATATATTTGCATAAAAATAAATAATTTGAAGACCGAGTTCAAAAATTTTGTGTTTTGAGGTCCCTGCGAGGAAAAAACGAATGGCTGCCTCAGGGCAGCCTTGCCCGTTTAAGGCAAAAATATATTAAAAAAAAGATTTTATTCATTTTATGATTTTTATTCAGGAAATGGATATATTTAATAAGTAAACACAAATATTACAATAGTACTATGTTTTATACATGAATTATATTCAGAAAATGAGCAAATTTTAAAAAGAAAACTAAATATTAATTTTTATTATGATATTCATAAAAGCAATTCTTTGAGTTTGAACAACATAAATTAAGTTTACACTTTTTGCAGCAACATTGAGTTTCGGACTTTTTGCAAAATTTGCACTTTCTTTTACCGCCATCTTCCTTTGAAAGCCAAATGGTAAAATGATCAAATTGATCATATCGCAGGTCTTCAGAAGGATGTTTGGCTTTTTTACCTGATGTTAAAACTTCTGTTTGAAGGCTTTGCAATGATGGACGACCAACTGAACGTTTTGCAGTGACAAGCGCAGTTGCAACTTCCTCCCGGAACATTGGTAATTGGAGTAGTTTCTGTGTTTCATTTGTTTCGCTTTTATTTTCCTCATTTATACGTCGATATAAAATGAATGAATTTGTTATTCCCATATCGATGAAGTGGTAAAATATTCTTGTCATAATGTTCCTAGTTTTGGTCCTTATGTGATATCGCCCCATTAAACCATCCATCAGGTCCACTCCTCCCATATGGCGGTTATATTCGTGGATCACTTGGGGACAGTCGACCTATATATCCCTATATGACCTATATCTATAAATCCCTCTAGTTCGTAAATACACCAACAAGGGCAGAGACGTATAAAAGTTATCGAAGTATATTATATGATTCACTAAATCTGGCACACTTTGCGAAAGACGGACGACGACATTTGCAGTTGCCCCAAGGTCGGGTGTTCCTGGTAAGACCACATTGTCACCAGCGCCATTATATATTTCAAAACGGTACGCATAACCACTTGAGTCGCACAGTACAAATAATTTGATTCCCCATTTGTGGGGTTTATTGGGCATATACTGTCGAAGATGGTGTTTCATTTTGGTACTGCACATCTGTTCATCAATGCATAATCGAGACATTTTTGGAATCGAATCAAACCGCTCATTCATTCTATCAGCAAGCTGCCGAATGCGGAAAAGGGGATCGTATCCTGGTTCACCTTTCCTGATACGATGAGATTCGTCTTGGAAGGAAAGATATCTTTTTATTGATATAAACCTTTTCAGCGACATAGTATTTTGAATTTGGGGAAATGCGTTTTTCCCCCAATAGCTTTCAATATTTGGGTAGCGATACACAGACATAAAAATCAAAATTCCCATGTATTGGCGAATTTCCTGAGCATCAACTTTGAACGATGTATTAATGTTTTCTGCAAAAGCGTTTCTATTCGTTTCTTCTGCAATCATTTCTAATATATTATCTGAAAAGAAATACAGAAATATATCTATTGGGTTCTTCAAACTTTTAATATTTGGTGGCAAAGATGAATCTCCGGCAAATGCCACTTCGTTCACATGTAAACGCATTGATGTTTTTTTCCAAGTTATATTTGAAAATTCCTTCGAGTCCTTTTTAATTTCAGATGGACCTGAAAGAGAACGATACATTAATTTTTGAATATGTAAAAAAGTTTAACAACAGTACCAGAACCAATAAATCCTCCACTTGAGGGTAAGATAGAGGGACCTGTTTCTTCTAGCGTTGGTAGAGGGGACCGCATTCTCTTTCTACAAGATGAAATGCATGGATCAGATATTTCGACGATTGGAATAATGTTCGAAGTAGCTGCAGCATCTTGTATATCAAATGATAATGGATTAATATCTATTGGATCCATATTTTCAATAATGTGGTCATCAGCGAAATCTGCACCCTCATATTCATCTTCACTGCTGGAATCAGGAACTTCTTCATCAGATTCTACTGAATCCATAAACTCTTCCAATTCCGCATCAGTCAGAATAGCAAGATTTAACCGCTTATTACGATTGAATGTACTCTTTCCTTCCATATTTTAAGTAGAAGTCCACAAATCTGCACAAATAATTCAATCATAATAAAAAAAAATTCTTACAAATGTTCCCATAAACGGGCAAGACTGCTTACAGGCAGTCATCAGTTTTTTTGGATTTAGCACACACAATATTAACTTTTTACTGAGAAATTTGGTATTACAATCAATAAATATTCGACATCTACTTACCAAAAATTATTCACAAGGATTGTATATTTCCAAATATTATATTTTGTCACTTAAAAAATTATATTTTTCACAAATAATTTATTTTTAATTTGCACACTTTTGTTGCACACAACAATTGACAGAATAAGCAAATACGATACGATTTACTTCAAACAAAAAAAACGGTAAATAGAATAGTAGGTGACATAATAGAAAAGGTTACACTGCAAAAAAATGTTAAAAGTTCGGCAGAAAGAGTAAAAAACGGAAGGCTGCCTTGAGGCAGCCTTACCCGTTAGTGGGTTAAATAGTATTGTCGTGGAGTTTAAAGAAATTGCAAAAAAAAATACTCAAAGTTTTGCGAAGTATTAAAAACTAAATTTAATTTTAATAATGAAATGTTATTATGGTTTACCAAGTTTAAGCCAGAAAATGTTGTTTCTGGAAGAACTTCTAGCATTGTACCATTAATATTAAAAATTGTTCCTATTGAGCATAATAATATTGAAGTTATAAACAACCAGTTTCGTGCGCTGGCGGGTGTAGAAATGGTTAAGTCTTTAAAAAACGACAATATATGTGACGCGCAAAATAGAAAGGGACCTAAGGGTAAAAACCAGTTTTGTTCAGGAGAGCCATTTTAAAGATTTAAATACGTGTATCTTTGGTGTACCATCACTTTCATAAAACTCGCATATCTCTGGGAGGTAAAAATTTTGGGGCATGGGATCGGTCTCATTCGATGCCCAGATGTTGTCCACATCAAAAAAAAATAGTGAAAATTGATTTTTTTTACCCTTTCCCTTTCTCTATGCGCTGTCACATATTAGTACTTAGTACAAATGTGCCTTTTTTAATTGTTAAGTTTTTTACATACACAAACAAACCAATGTCACTTTGCGATTTTGTTATAAACTTGTCCTCTATTTAAATATAGATACAGATGAGATGAGCCGGTTAATCCCTGTTCAATGTGTAAAACCAACGTCCGAAATAAAACAAACGAGATAAAAGATTACAAAATAATTAATTTTATGTTAAATTTTATAAAATTATTTTTCGGCTTGAGGTCATTTATTTAAACTCGTTGTTCTATGTGTTGTTTAATTTTTATTTATCCCAATATTTCGATTGACTTCGTCAATCATCTTCAGGGGTTGTCACTAACAAAATACAAAACATGATTACATTTAAAAGCAAAACATTAACACAATATTTGAAAAATAATTACATTAACAAAACAATGTCGTCCGTCTGATTACACTCTGCGACAAATGGTAAGGGTCAGTGATCGGTTTGGAATGAAACCACCGGGGAAAGTTATATTGGTAAAAAAAAAGTCATACGTGTTCCAGCGTTTCGCTGGGTCTCATCTAGGAATCGAGATATATCGATTTGAAGTTAGTAAGTATCGTATAGGGGAATTTGTCACGTTTTAGGCTCTTTTGTTTGACATAACTCGAGAACCACTCGTCCGATTTAGCTGAAACAAATTTAGAAAAATTAAGAATTACAATTCCTCTAATCTTCTTAAACCGTTTTCCTACTTAAGCAACAGTTTCGCAATTATAAATAAATGTATGAAAAAAAAAATTATTTTTGCCTAAAAATTAAAATTTTTTTTTTTTAATTCATTAAAAATCCAAAACGGTAAAAAGTGTTGCTTAAGTAGGAAAACGGTTTAAGAACAGATTAGAGGAATTGTAATTCTTAATTTTTCTAAATTTGTTTCAGCTAAATCGGACGAGTGGTTCTCAAGTTATGTCAAACAAAAGAGCCAAAAACGTGACAAATTCCCCTATACGATACTTACTAACTTCAAATCTATATATCTCGATTCCTAGATGAGACCCAACGAAACGCTGGGACACGTATGACCTTTTTTTGACCGATATAACTTTCCCCGGTGGTTTCATCCCAAACCGATTGTGACTGTCGCACAGTGTTATCGATGTCAACTGATTTGTGTATTACTCTTCAGCTTGCGTCTGTGCTTATGCACCACATTTCTATATATGTGTGCGATCCCATCTGTGCCCGTTTTGTAATTAATTCTCCTCGCATTAGGTACGTCAATAATGTTAAGCATTTCGAGAATGTATCTTCTTCTATAATTTCTCTCTTGCGCTACAATTTTTACATCGGTAAAGTCAGGCTTATGTCCAGTCAATGTACAGTGGGCCGCAAGTGCGGTCTTTTGTTCTATGGGCCTATTTACGGCTTTTAGGTCAGATTTGTGGGACAAAATTCTTGTCTTCAGTTTAGTTTTAGTAGTGCCGACATATACCTTTTGGCATATGTCGGACTTGTCACCATTGCACTTTATTTGGTATACAACGTCTGATTTATATTCGTTATTTATTCGAGATTTTGTCCTGCTAAATAAACTGTTTACTATACTGTGTGTTTTTAGTGCAAGTTGATATTTGTCTTTGTTATAAATGTTGGAATGTCTAAGCCTTTCTGAAAAACCCGGTATATATGTTGTTGGTTTATATATTTTTGTTACAGGTTCTGCGATGACAGCTGAGGAATTAGATTTTGATTTCCATTTGTTTAGTAGGTCTGTGATGGTTTTGTGTGGAAAGTCATTTTGCCTTAAAATGGTTCTAATTTTTACTAAATTATGTTTGTGAAACTTTATGTCGCTAATATCTAAAATTCTATTGATGAAGTTAGTCGCTGTATTAATAATTACTCGTCTAGGATGCTTTGAACTAAAGTTAATAAGTCTGCCAGAAGCTGTAGGTTTTTGGTACCAATCTAATTTTATTAACTGCCCTTGTCGACAAACTATTGAATCTAAATATGGTAATTTTCCGTCATTTTCGATCTCCATTGTAAACTGTATTTGTCTGTTAAATGAGTTGAGTACATCCAAAGTGTTCTTAATTTCTTTTTTCTTAAAAATTCCAAAGAGATCGTCCACATATTTCGTTAATAATTTTGGTTTGTATGTCATCTTGTCTAGTGAGGTGTCTAGAAGCTCTTCCATAACTATGTCGGCTATTACTGGAGATGCTGGAGAACCCATTGGCATCCCTTTTCGCTGCTCGTATATCTTTTCATCATATTTAAAATACCTAGTCTCCTTTATGCAAAATGTCACCAATTCTAAAAAAGGTCCTTTGTAATATTTGTAAATTCCCTTATAGTGTCCCATTTCTGTTCAATTGTCTTAATTGCGAAATTTACTGGGATGCTTGGAAATAAAGAAATAACGTCAAAAGAAACTAAAACCTCATCATCATTAATACATATTTCGTCAATTTTACTCTTGAAATGCTTGGAATCCCTTACGTTGTATTTCGATTCCTTTATCAAGTTTTTTAAAATCCCAACTAAATATTTACAGAGCCCATATCCAGGGGAGTTTATTGAAGAGCATATGGGCCTAAGAGGAGTACCATCTTTGTGTATCTTTGGGAGTCCGTAAATTCTGGGGGCATTCGTTGTCTTATTTGTCAAGTAGTTTTTGCTGTTCATGTCTATTATTCCCAAGTTGTATAATTTGTCCACTAATCTGTTGTTTTTGTTTTGTAAGGTAGACGTTGGATCCCTTTTCAGTCTCTTCTAGGTGCACAAGTCTCTAAGTAGTACCGTCATTTTTAAATATGGCAACTGTTTTCCCTCCTTTATCCGCACTCAGTATCAATATGTCATCATTTTCCTTCAGATATTTTCTTGTCTGTCCCACTGTGTCAATTATTTGTTTATCTTTCCTACTGAGTTTATTTTTGTGCAAGTGGTCGTCTATTAATGATGTGAGTTTAGTTCTTGCAATCTCCTGTTGTTCTCTATCTTCAAGCGTCTGTATGCATTCCTCTCCCTCCGCTATAACTTTAAATAGTTGGAACGTTGTCACCTTGTTGGGTAATGCATATTTGGGTCCCAGCGATAGTAACCACTGTATGTGTGTTGGTATGGTTTTTGTTGTTGCGTTGACAAACCAATCGTTGTTAAAAGTTCTGTTGAGTTCTTTGTTGTTTTCTTTCTCTAACTCTTCCAATTTCCTTATGTGTGCTGTTTTGTTGTTGGTCATGCGTCTGTCGTATAAATATTGTTCACTCTCTATGAGTAACTGGTGGTCTTCTTCTTCTAAATACTGGCTTAAGCGGTCGCCTTCTCTTCTTAACAAATCTTTTTCGTTGCTTATCTCTTTATGTTTACATTGTATTAAAAGTTTTAAAAGCTTCATATGGAAATTAAAGTTATGTTTTTACAATGTTTTTTTCAAATTTGGCGGGATGTTGTTGTGTGTTTTAAATATGTTGTATGTGTTTTTCGTTGAATTGTTTAGAAACTTAGGAATTTTTCTTAGGAATATTTCTTTGCACTTTATAAGAAAGGTTGCAGATGACTTTAAATTTGCCAGGTGTTTGTTGTGTTTTGAATATTGTTTTATGGTTGTGTTGACGTTGTTGTTGTATTTATGTTTAATTTTGTTGTACAGTGTCATAATGAACTTTATGTTAAATATTTTGAGATAAATGAAAGGAAACATTTTCTAGGGTAGAACTACTTATAAATGCGGTACTCATTAAAATTCAGACAGCCACCTTATCCATTATATACGTATGTAAATATTTATGCAGATATTTAAGTAGTTTGCCGGTGATATATAAGAACATATCATGTGCAGATTATGTTAATCTGAGTAATTTTGGTGGGTGTTTTTAAGCTGAATTTGGATATTATTCGAAATATTGTATTTGTGGTATACATGTCTAACATGCATGAATCAAAGAATGTAAAAATGAAGGTATACATATATATTTAAAAAAATACGTTGATTCTGAAAAAAAAGACAAACAGGTCTCGGACCAGAATAAAAACTGTTCAAGCCATAATAATGATAAATGACCGAATAAATGTAAGCAAAAAGAAAAAAAAACCATTACAAAGGATTGGTACGCTCTAATGTGCAACGCATGTATGGACATATGTACGCACAAAACATGCACACTTGTTTATATATATATATATATATATATATATATATATATATATATATATATATATATATATATATATATATATATATATATATATATATATATATATATATATATATATATATATATTTATATATAAATTCAAGAGAGAAATAGGATTGACTGAAATCAGCACATAGGCCATAGCCCAACGAGCTAGCAGTTAAATACAGTCGCCATTTAATAGAATTTTAAATTGTGAAGTCATTTTATTAAACTAGATTCTAAGTCACTTTTAAAAAACAACCAAAATAAAAAAGGCACACACACAGCTAAACAAACTCACAGCTTGATGAGCCATCGTCTCACTCAAGAGTTAGAACAACGCAGACACTCTTTCTGCAGTGTAAGTTCGCGGAATGCATACTTCGCGATAAATGCAGATGTAAACAATGGAATGAGAGAGGTGGCGCCACTAAGACAACTCTCTCACCAGGCAGTGCTAGCAACAACAATAATAACAAAGAAGGTGGAAGCACAGCGAACATAGAAATAAGACAGGAAAACAACGACAAACCATTAAAGGCGGTACACACAGGCATGAATCGCTACATTACTATAAAGCGTAAATCCAGCCCTGCCAAAGGTAACTCTAACAAAAAAAGTTGCAAAACTGTGAACGGTGAAGAACCACCAACGTCCGTCACGGGTAGGAACCGGTTTGCATTGCTGAGCGAAGAAGAACCTCAATCTTCTTCTTCGGCAAATGCCGCAACTCCAAGGCCGCCCCCAATATACCTACGTGAGAGTAGCTCAAAAGAGCTAGTAAATATCATTGCCCAACTTGTTGGTAGTGGTGGCTTTCACATAGTGCCCATAAAGAAAGGGAACATTAACGAGACAAAAATTCAGGCATACACCGAAAACGGTTTTCGCGCTATTTCGAGTTATTTTAACGATAGAAATAAAAATTTTTACACGTATCGTCTAAAGAGTAGTAAGGGTATCGCGGCAATCTTAAAAGGTATTGAATCATTTGTAGGACCAGATGAAGTAAAACGAACACTGGAAAAAGAGAATTTTAACGTTCACTCCGTGGTAAACGTTCTTAACAGTAAAAAGGTTCCCCAACCAATGCTCAAGGTCGAACTTCTACCTGACTCGCGGAAACTAAAAAAAAAAATGAAGTTCATCCTATATACAAACTTCAATATTTGTTTTATAGAAGAATTACGGGCGAAGAACCCCATAAAAGAAATGGTCCCGTTCAATACCAAAATTGTCAAGAGTATGGACACACAAAATCATACTGCACTTTGCCAACCGTTTGTGTTGTATGTGGTGATCTACACCAATCATCCGTCTGCAAAGTAAAATCGCAGGAACAGAAAAAGTGCAGTAATTGCGGGGAACAACATACCGCAAACTACAGAGGTTGTAGGGTTTACAAAGAACTTAAGCATAAACTAGAAGAGAAGCGTAAACTCATTTCTAACCGAAACGCGCCGAACCCTATAGTCGACATCCAACAGACTCCAGTTTACTCTAGCGACGGAAACGGTATTACAAACGGTATAACATACGCGAATATTCTAAGGGCACATACACCTAATGCCCCAGTGCAACAAAATGGTAACACTGAATCAATGATTCAACAACTGGTACAGAGTATAAACATGTTCATGTCAACTATGCAAGCAATGATGCAAGAATTTATGCGAAACCAGAATCAGTTAATTCAAATTCTACTTACTAAAAAATAGGCCCTCTTAAGATATGTACATGGAACGCAAACGGTGTGAACCAACATAGACTCGAGCTGACCGAGTACCTAGATCGGCAGAATATTGATATAATGCTACTATCTGAAACGCATCTTACAGACAAATACAATTTTCAGATACCTAATTTTAGATTTTATGGTACTCACCACCCCGACGGTAAGGCTCATGGGGGCACTGGTATCCTAATACGAAAACGTATTAAACATGAAGTCGCTGAAGGAGTTTCACAAAACTACCTTCAAGCGACAACAATTCGTATCCAGATTCAAGGTAGTTTTCTTACCATTTCTGCAATATATTTCCCCCCGCGGTTCGCGATATCAGAAGATATACTTCTGAACTTTTTCAATGGTCTCGGACGCAACTTTATTGCTGCTGGTGACTACAATGCCAAACATACACACTGGGGATCCCGCTTAGCAAACCCTAGGGGAGACCAGCTCTATAAATGTCTAATGCGACGTCAAAATCAATTATATCTCCCAGTCAACCTACATATTGGCCTTCTGATATTAACAAAAAGCCTGACTTGATAGACTTCGGTATAATAAGAGGAGTTAGTAAGTCTAACTTATCTGCTAGTACCTGCACTGACTTATCGTCAGACCACTCGTTATATTTCTTCTTCACGAGAAGACAGTACTTGTAGACGACCCACTAAGGCTTACTTCATACACAACTAACTGGTTAAAATACAGGAAGCACAGTAGTAGTCATTTAGATTCGAATCATCTAATTTCTAACGGGGAAGAGATCGATAACAACGTATCCAACTTGAACGTGATCCTGGAACAGGCGGCTATTCACGCTACACACAGACAAATAAAAGCGACAAATAGTTTAAATACTTACACTAACCGGGAAATAGAGCACCTTGTAAGTGAAAAAAGGAGGTTCCGTAGCGAATGACAGCGAAATAGGTCACCAGCGGCCCGACTAAGACTAACTGAAGCCACTAAAAGGTTGCAAAGCGCACTTTGAAATGAAGACAGTAGACAGCATGCTAGTTTCATTGCAAGTTTAACTCCGACTGCTTCAACCAAATTCTCATTATGGAAAACATTAAGAAATACTAGTATGCCGAAACGCAATTTCCAATATGCGACGCAAATGGCAAGTGGGCAATATCAGAAGAGGAAAAAGCCAATGTTTTTGCAAACCATCTGTCCAAGATATTTCGCCCAAATCCTGCAAGTAGCGACCTCCTTCCACCTGATGATAAAATGTCTGCCGTAATTCCATTGTTTACTAACGCAAATGATGTTCTGAATGTCATTAAAGAAACCGTGAATCCAGGTAAAGCACCTGGATATGATCTTATCACGCCCAAAATGATCTTGGAACTTCCCTATATTGCTGTGAAGTTCCTGGCAAAATTATTTAACTCTATTTTGAGACATGGTTTCTTTCCTAAAGTGTGGAAAATTTCTCTGATTCAGATGATTTTAAATTAAAGCCAGAAAAGGACAAATCAATACCTTCCTCATACAGGCCGATCAGTTTGCTTCCCTGCTTATCCAAACTATTTGAAAAAGTTCTTTTATCGAAAATAAAACCGTTCCTCGCGTCAAGTAACATAATACCAGACCATCAGTTTGGATTCCGCGCACAGCACTATCGAACAAGTAAACCGTCTGACCCAAGCAATTGAAAAATCATTTGAACGGCGAGAATATTGCTACGCCGTTATCCTGGATGTTGCTCAAGCATTTGACAAAGTCTGGCACTTTGGCTTGACCTACAAAATTTGCAAATACTTACCGGCAAATACGCATCGAATTCTTGAGTCTTACTTAGAAAACCGCAGATTCAGAGTCAAATGTGGACAACACGTCACCGATGACTGCGAAATACTAGCAGGTGTTCCCCAGGGAAGCGTCATGGGGCTTATCCTTTACCTTCTGTTTGCCGCAGATATCCCTACCAGCCCAAACGTGCTAACATCTACATTTGCCGATGATACCGCTATAATGGCCACACATAAAAAGCAGGATATTGCATCTATGAATCTAGGTGTACATCTCAGACGAGTAAAATCTTGGCTCTCTGACTGGAGAATAAAAGTCAATGAGGCTAAATGCACACAGGTAACTTTCACACCGAATTTTAGCACTTGTCCGACATTGAAACTAAACAATATCCCTTTTTCTCAATCTGATCATGTTTCATACCTTGGAATCCACCTGGATCGCCGACTCACCTGGAGAAGTCATATCGAAGCCAAGAAAACTCAACTGAAACTTAAGGCCCATCAACTGCACTGGCTCCTAAACGCGAACTCAAAACTAAGCCTTGAATATAAGGTCCTGCTATACAACAGTGCAATCAAACCTATCTGGTTATACGGTCCCCAGCTATGGGGCAAAGCAAGCTCGAGCAATCTCGACAAAATACAAAGAGTCCAATCGAAGACATTGCGGCTTATTACCGGTGCCCCTTGGTATATGAGGAATGAAAACATCCACCGAGACTTGAAAATACCTCTCGTCAAAGAGGCAGTTCAAAAAATCAATATAAAGCACAAAGAGAAGATCGATCGTCATGATAACATACTTGCTAGACAATTATTATGCAGTCCAAGCTCTTTAAGACTTCGGAAAAACGAACGCCGTGTTTTCTAATCTGCACTTGTGCTTCATCCGTAACAGCGCCCGAAAGACTGTGTAGAATTCTTTTTTTCTACGTCTCGTGGCGTAAATGCTCTTATACGTGATCTTTAAAACTGTCAATATCAATCGCGGACGAACACTCAAAAAAGACTGTGTAGAATCCTTTATTCTACGTCACGTGGCTTAAATGCTCTCATACGTGATCCTTAAAACAGTCAACACGAAAAACCTACATAACCTAAATTACGTCGTCCTCTCTGCTATTCTAGAGTAATCCGTTATACATACATAACTAGAGTTCTTCACTCTTGGAGCAGATGACTGTAAGGGTCCTCTGGCCCTTTATCACGAGGTTTAAGCCAAACTAGGTTTAAAATTCTCAGACATGTGATCCATACCAGTTATATACTATTTTGACCAAATTAATTAAAATTCCTGCCAATAAGCAGAGATCCATATTACAAGAAATCCATACTAGGATTCATTATTGAATTATACTTAAGATTCGTATACTTATTGTTAGGCTCCTTTGGAGCAGATTCAATAATTCAAATAAAGCTTATATAAAAAAAGCTTGCTTAGTTTTGAATAATTTATGTAATTGCCGAAAATAAATCACAAACAGTTGGGAATTTTTGGTACCCCCCGATGCCCATGCTGTAAATGACCCGGGATATGAAGACACGTTTATCTCGGAAAAACTTAAAAATCGTTTGAAGCTTCCAACCAAACGAAATCTTGTACGCGTTTAAGTAAAACCGTTTCTGAAACACCCACAAAAGCTTGTCTTTTTAACCTCTTTTCTCGCGTGGACCCTAGTTTTGAGTATGGGCAGCTGTTTGAAAAACCCTTCCGTCTAGTCTACCACCCATAACATTGAACCCTTCGCAACGACATGAATCTGCCAAATTTGAGGTGGCATAGATATTCGCCCTTTAATATTCACTATTGGCGCTGTGACGCAAGCAGTAGGATATTTTATGGCACAATAAACAGTTTTTGGCTGGGTAATTGGCAGACCCGTAAATCAACAAAAATAAAACAATACTCAAATTTCGCTGTGCATTACAATGTCTATCGAGAAAATTCTAAAACGTTTTAGGGATATGGAGGAGACCCCATAAACGATTTTGAGATCAGAAAAAGACACGTACTGCGAAGACAACTTTAACGGTACGACTCGTCTCCACAATTCTGGAAGATATATCGTTACCCTGTCGTTCAAAACATGTGAAGAACTGGGGACATCGATAAATACAGCATGGCGCAATTCCATAGAATTGAAAAGAAACTTCTTAAGTCACCGGAAATTCTGGAATATCTCCAATTAGGTCACATGAGAAAAATTTCGCCATCGGAAGTAAATAAATACCATCATAACAACTTACCACATCACGTCGTGATTAAAACAGATCGACTGACAGCAAAACTTAGAGTCGTGTTAAATGCATCCAGCCCCACCTCAAAAAAAAAAAGCTTGAACGATATTTTACATCCTGGACCAATTCCCCAACAAGATCTCATTTTGCAGATTTTTAAGTGGAGAGTTTTCAAGTACGCGTTTAATGCCGATGTACCGCCAAATATTATGAGACCCTTGTCAAGCCAAATATCAGAGAATTCTATTTCGAAAATCGCCAAAAACACCCCGTAGAATATTTTGAGCTTCTTAAGGTCACATTTGGTGTAATTTGCCCATTCTGACACTTCTTCAACTAGCGGAAGATGTGAAAGACAACCCCTTCGCCTCGCAAATAATACAACAAAAATTGTACGTTAATGATGTCCTAACCGGCGGCCACACTGTAAAATACCGAAAAGAGTTAATTTCAGCCTTTGACTCAGTTTGGAGCTGAGAAAATGGAACTCGAATAATCGGTTGGTGTTAAAGGATCTGCCTCCAGAACAAATCTTACCCGCCAATTGTCTGGCTAGACAAAATACATTAGAATGATTCTTTGAAGCCAATAACCCATATAAGTTGGTACAATTACGTGAAAATACAATAAAAATTTCAATAAATGTTGAAATCCATGGATTTTGTGACACATCTGAAGGTGCTTATGCTGCTGCACTCTACATTTGAATTAAATTTCAAACAACACGACACATACTTCTCTTCTGGCTGCGAAACTCATGTCGCACCAATAAAAAAGTCTTGTTACCACGGCAGGAACTTTGAGAAGCTGTTCTTCTTTCAGAATTAGCAGCAGCAGGTGTTGCAAAGCTGCAGCTGGTAAATGTATCTACGCATTACTGGACGGACTCAACGATCGTACTGGCCTGGCTTACAAACCACTCTGTTCATGGAGCACTGAACGTCTACTATTCTGGAAAATGTTGGAAGTAAAAACTGGAGACAAGTAAATTTCGCATGTAACCCTGCTTACATCGCAGGGACCCCCTTGGCTGAAATTTCAAAAGACCGATGGACTAGATACGAAGTTTTGGAAGACACACATCTGGAGTCAAAACCGGTCAAAGTTCTTTCTACAAGAAAGTAGGCGCATGTCCTTAGATTCTGGCAAAATACCGGCGTAAATAGGACTCACCTAGGAATTTCGTCTAAGAAAATTACAGCTGTAGAGATCCAAGGTGTAAAGGTACGACTCCTTGTTCTAACACAAAAACATAATTCCCACGCGGAGTATCAATCTTTACTTTAAGAAACTCTTATTTCGCCAAGCAGACATACAGTTATTTTGCCTTATGAAGCTCGTCTATCCCAATTAACGGAATTTGTCTATAAAATTACGATTTACGGCGGTAATCAACTCATGACTCTTGTGCTAAGGTCGAAGTTTTGGATCCTCAGGTTGAAATTGAGTCGAAAAAGTTATTCACAATTGCCGAACTTGTATTCTATACAAAAAACACACTCAGACCCAGATTATGGCGTCACTTCCTCCTGAGCGCACAATGCTGTCTCGACCCTTTAACAACACAGGCGTTGATTTTGCTGAACCCTTTCATATTAAAATTTTAACGGAACGCGCTTGTCTAATTACTAAAGTTTATGTCAGCATACTCGTGTACTTTGCGACAAATGCTGTTCACTTCGAAGCCACGAGCGATTTATCAACACAACATTTTTTGGACGCTTTTTCTAGATTTGTCAGGAAATAGGAATAGGAGGCCTTGCTATTCTGACAATGAGACACATTTTATAGGTGCAGCGGAAATAATGCGTAACGATCGGATTACCTTCATAAAATCCATTCAGACTCGTACCATCAAGCAGAATATTTGCCAGAACCTTGAGTGGAAATTCATACCACCTGGAGCTCCTCATATGGGTGGCCTATGGGTGGCAGGAGTTAAGTCATTTAAAACTCATCTACGCAAGCAAATTCAAAATAAACTTTACCTTTGGAGAACTCTCAACAATAGTAGCTCGCATAAAGGCCTTCCTCAATTCTAGACCCTTAAGCCCTGACCCATCAGATTTATCCCCCTTGACACCAAGACTTTTGCTCATCGGTACTTCGATTCTTGCTCCAGATGAGCCTGATATTTCCAAAGATAATCTCACCCTAGCCAAAAGATGGAAACGATTGAAAATGATCTCACATACTTTTTCCCAAGGATGGAAGTCTGAATATATAATAGTGCTGCATTGTAGATACAAATGAAAGTATCAAATTGTCTCCCAACGAGTGGAAGATGGGTCGTGCTGTCGAAACTCACCCGGCACAGATAATAATATTAGGGTTGTGGATATCTATACTAAAGTCATCAAGCTGTTTTCTGACAGACTAGGCTTTTTGGCCCCACCCCTTATCCAAAACTTATTTTTGTATCTTCCTCTAGAGATGGCTGGTCTAGATCGCAACCGAAGCCGATGCGAGAGCCCAGGCAGCTGGCAGTACTCCTGTTGTCTTTGCCGAGAGAACCACGCCTTAAAGTCCTGTCGACGGTTCCGAGAAATAGCGCCTAATACACGGTATGAACGGTTGACCGACGGGGTACTGCTGGAATTGTCTGGCTCAGAGCCACTTAACCCTGTGCAGGAGAGCTGTCTGAGATGCGACCACCGTCCCCACTAGTCCCTGCACGGCGCACCACAGCTGACATAGTCTATTTTTGATGCCACTGCCGCTGAGCCAAACGAAAAAAGATCAGTGATATTCGTACCTACGGTGACGGTTCGTCTGGCAGAGGACGAATTTGACTCCTGAGCGTCTCAATTCTTCATCGACAGTGTCTCGCAGCGCCACAGCAACATGTAGGCGACTCAACCTGCCGTTGTTCCGATTTTAAAATCAGCTTTGTACCTCCTTCAAGGTGATGCGGATCACATGGGTGCTGAAGGCGAAGCCACTGGTCACTGGCGAACTGCCTCAACAACCCTACTGTGACTCACTTATCGACGACACATCAATCAACTTTTCTGCAGACACGTATATATATATATATATATATATATATATAAATATATATATATATATATATATATATATATATATATATATATATATATATATATATATATATATATATATATATATATATATATATATATATATATATATATATATATATATATATATATATATATATATATATATATATATATATATATATATATATATATATATATATATATATATATATATATATATATATATATATATATATATATATATATATATATATATATATATATATATATATATATATATATATATATATATATATATATATATATATATATATATATATATATATATATATATATATATATATATATATATATATATATATATATATATATATATATATATATATATATATATATATATATATATATATATTTATATATATATATATACGTGTCTGCAGAAAAGTTGATTGATGTGTCGTCGATAAGTGAGTCACAGTAGGGTTGTTGAGGCAGTTCGCCAGTGACCAGTGGCTTCGCCTTCAGCACCCATGTGATCCGCATCACCTTGAAGGAGGTACAAAGCTGATTTTAAAATCGGAACAACGGCAGGTTGAGTCGCCTACATGTTGCTGTGGCGCTGCGAGACACTGTCGATGAAGAATTGAGACGCTCAGGAGTCAAATTCGTCCTCTGCCAGACGAACCGTCACCGTAGGTACGAATATCACTGATCTTTTTTCGTTTGGCTCAGCGGCAGTGGCATCAAAAATAGACTATGTCAGCTGTGGTGCGCCGTGCAGGGACTAGTGGGGACGGTGGTCGCATCTCAGACAGCTCTCCTGCACAGGGTTAAGTGGCTCTGAGCCAGACAATTCCAGCAGTACCCCGTCGGTCAACCGTTCATACCGTGTATTAGGCGCTATTTCTCGGAACCGTCGACAGGACTTTAAGGCGTGGTTCTCTCGGCAAAGACAACAGGAGTACTGCCAGCTGCCTGGGCTCTCGCATCGGCTTCGGTTGCGATCTAGACCAGCCATCTCTAGAGGAAGATACAAAAATAAGTTTTGGATAAGGGGTGGGGCCAAAAAGCCTAGTCTGTCAGAAAACAGCTTGATGACTTTAGTATAGATATCCACAACCCTAATATTATTATCTGTGCCGGGTGAGTTTCGACAGCACGACCCATCTTCCACTCGTTGGGAGACAATTTGATACTTTCATTTGTATCTACAATGCAGCACTATTATATATTCAGACTTCCATCCTTGGGAAAAAGTATGTGAGATCATTTTCAATCGTTTCCATCTTTTGGCTAGGGTGAGATTATCTTTGGAAATATCAGGCTCATCTGGAGCAAGAATCGAAGTACCGATGAGCAAAAGTCTTGGTGTCAAGGGGGATAAATCTGATGGGTCAGGGCTTAAGGGTCTAGAATTGAGGAAGGCCTTTATGCGAGCTACTATTGTTGAGAGTTCTCCAAAGGTAAAGTTTATTTTGAATTTGCTTGCGTAGATGAGTTTTAAATGACTTAACTCCTGCCACCCATAGGCCACCCATATGAGGAGCTCCAGGTGGTATGAATTTCCACTCAAGGTTCTGGCAAATATTCTGCTTGATGGTACGAGTCTGAATGGATTTTATGAAGGTAATCCGATCGTTACGCATTATTTCCGCTGCACCTATAAAATGTGTCTCATTGTCAGAATAGCAAGGCCTCCTATTCCTATTTCCTGACAAATCTAGAAAAAGCGTCCAAAAAATGTTGTGTTGATAAATCGCTCGTGGCTTCGAAGTGAACAGCATTTGTCGCAAAGTACACGAGTATGCTGACATAAACTTTAGTAATTAGACAAGCGCGTTCCGTTAAAATTTTAATATGAAAGGGTTCAGCAAAATCAACGCCTGTGTTGTTAAAGGGTCGAGACAGCATTGTGCGCTCAGGAGGAAGTGACGCCATAATCTGGGTCTGAGTGTGTTTTTTGTATAGAATACAAGTTCGGCAATTGTGAATAACTTTTTCGACTCAATTTCAACCTGAGGATCCAAAACTTCGACCTTAGCACAAGAGTCATGAGTTGATTACCGCCGTAAATCGTAATTTTATAGACAAATTCCGTTAATTGGGATAGACGAGCTTCATAAGGCAAAATAACTGTATGTCTGCTTGGCGAAATAAGAGTTTCTTAAAGTAAAGATTGATACTCCGCGTGGGAATTATGTTTTTGTGTTAGAACAAGGAGTCGTACCTTTACACCTTGGATCTCTGCAGCTGTAATTTTCTTAGACGAAATTCCTAGGTGAGTCCTATTTACGCCGGTATTTTGCCAGAATCTAAGGACATGCGCCTACTTTCTTGTAGAAAGAACTTTGACCGGTTTTGACTCCAGATGTGTGTCTTCCAAAACTTCGTATCTAGTCCATCGGTCTTTTGAAATTTCAGCCAAGGGGGTCCCTGCGATGTAAGCAGGGTTACATGCGAAATTTACTTGTCTCCAGTTTTTACTTCCAACATTTTCCAGAATAGTAGACGTTCAGTGCTCCATGAACAGAGTGGTTTGTAAGCCAGGCCAGTACGATCGTTGAGTCCGTCCAGTAATGCGTAGATACATTTACCAGCTGCAGCTTTGCAACACCTGCTGCTGCTAATTCTGAAAGAAGAACAGCTTCTCAAAGTTCCTGCCGTGGTAACAAGACTTTTTTATTGGTGCGACATGAGTTTCGCAGCCAGAAGAGAAGTATGTGTCGTGTTGTTTGAAATTTAATTCAAATGTAGAGTGCAGCAGCATAAGCACCTTCAGATGTGTCACAAAATCCATGGATTTCAACATTTATTGAAATTTTTATTGTATTTTCACGTAATTGTACCAACTTATATGGGTTATTGGCTTCAAAGAATCATTCTAATGTATTTTGTCTAGCCAGACAATTGGCGGGTAAGATTTGTTCTGGAGGCAGATCCTTTATCACCAACCGATTATTCGAGTTCCATTTTCTCAGCTCCAAACTGAGTCAAAGGCTGAAATTAACTCTTTTCGGTATTTTACAGTGTGGCCGCCGGTTAGGACATCATTAACGTACAATTTTTGTTGTATTATTTGCGAGGCGAAGGGGTTGTCTTTCACATCTTCCGCTAGTTGAAGAAGTGTCAGAATGGGCAAATTACACCAAATGTGACCTTAAGAAGCTCAAAATATTCTACGGGGTGTTTTTGGCGATTTTCGAAATAGAATTCTCTGATATTTGGCTTGACAAGGGTCTCATAATATTTGGCGGTACATCGGCATAAAACGCGTACTTGAAAACTCTCCACTTAAAAATCTGCAAAATGAGATCTTGTTGGGGAATTGGTCCAGGATGTAAAATATCGTTCAAGCTTTTTTTTTTTTGAGGTGGGGCTGGATGCATTTAACACGACTCTAAGTTTTGCTGTCAGTCGATCTGTTTTAATCACGACGTGATGTGGTAAGTTGTTATGATGGTATTTATTTACTTCCGATGGCGAAATTTTTCTCATGTGACCTAATTGGAGATATTCCAGAATTTCCGGTGACTTAAGAAGTTTCTTTTCAATTCTATGGAATTGCGCCATGCTGTATTTATCGATGTCCCCAGTTCTTCACATGTTTTGAACGACAGGGTAACGATATATCTTCCAGAATTGTGGAGACGAGTCGTACCGTTAAAGTTGTCTTCGCAGTACGTGTCTTTTTCTGATCTCAAAATCGTTTATGGGGTCTCCTCCATATCCCTAAAACGTTTTAGAATTTTCTCGATAGACATTGTAATGCACAGCGAAATTTGAGTATTGTTTTATTTTTGTTGATTTACGGGTCTGCCAATTACCCAGCCAAAAACTGTTTATTGTGCCATAAAATATCCTACTGCTTGCGTCACAGCCATCCTCATATGGGTGGCCTATGGGTGGCAGGAGTTAAGTCATTTAAAACTCATCTACGCAAGCAAATTCAAAATAAACTTTACCTTTGGAGAACTCTCAACAATAGTAGCTCGCATAAAGGCCTTCCTCAATTCTAGACCCTTAAGCCCTGACCCATCAGATTTATCCCCCTTGACACCAAGACTTTTGCTCATCGGTACTTCGATTCTTGCTCCAGATGAGCCTGATATTTCCAAAGATAATCTCACCCTAGCCAAAAGATGGAAACGATTGAAAATGATCTCACATACTTTTTCCCAAGGATGGAAGTCTGAATATATAATAGTGCTGCATTGTAGATACAAATGAAAGTATCAAATTGTCTCCCAACGAGTGGAAGATGGGTCGTGCTGTCGAAACTCACCCGGCACAGATAATAATATTAGGGTTGTGGATATCTATACTAAAGTCATCAAGCTGTTTTCTGACAGACTAGGCTTTTTGGCCCCACCCCTTATCCAAAACTTATTTTTGTATCTTCCTCTAGAGATGGCTGGTCTAGATCGCAACCGAAGCCGATGCGAGAGCCCAGGCAGCTGGCAGTACTCCTGTTGTCTTTGCCGAGAGAACCACGCCTTAAAGTCCTGTCGACGGTTCCGAGAAATAGCGCCTAATACACGGTATGAACGGTTGACCGACGGGGTACTGCTGGAATTGTCTGGCTCAGAGCCACTTAACCCTGTGCAGGAGAGCTGTCTGAGATGCGACCACCGTCCCCACTAGTCCCTGCACGGCGCACCACAGCTGACATAGTCTATTTTTGATGCCACTGCCGCTGAGCCAAACGAAAAAAGATCAGTGATATTCGTACCTACGGTGACGGTTCGTCTGGCAGAGGACGAATTTGACTCCTGAGCGTCTCAATTCTTCATCGACAGTGTCTCGCAGCGCCACAGCAACATGTAGGCGACTCAACCTGCCGTTGTTCCGATTTTAAAATCAGCTTTGTACCTCCTTCAAGGTGATGCGGATCACATGGGTGCTGAAGGCGAAGCCACTGGTCACTGGCGAACTGCCTCAACAACCCTACTGTGACTCACTTATCGACGACACATCAATCAACTTTTCTGCAGACACGTATATATATATATAAATATATATATATATATATATATATATATATATATATATATATATATATATATATATATATATATATATATATATATATATATATATATATATATATATATATATATATATATATATATATATATATATATATATATATATATATATATATATATATATATATATATATATATATATATATATATATATATATATATATATATATATATATATATATATATATATATATATATATATATATATATATATATATATATATATATATATATATATATATATATATATATATATAAATATATATATATATATATATACGAGGGCGGTTCGGAAACTTCTTAGCCTAGCACAAAAAGCGCGGTATAAACTGAAAAAAATTAAGTGTTTTGGAAACTTCCATCTCTGCTATGAACACATGTTTCGATCTGGCAACTCCTTCATATAGAAACAGGTGTTCACAAAAGACGCATCCGCGATTTTTTTACAATGGAAAAATTAGAAATGCGTGGTGTCATTAAATATTTACATAAAAAAGGTTTATCGGGACAAGAAATTCATAATAATATGGTGAATGTGTTAGGTGAAAGTGTTCCTTCATATGCAACAGTAAAAAATTGGGTTGCTGAATTTAAACGTGGTCGTACAAGCGTTGAAGATGAACCACGAGTGGACGTCCAAAAACAGCAACAACAACAGAAATTGTAGCCAAAGTGCATGATATGGTATTAAATGATCGACGAATAAAAGTGCGTGAAATAGCTAATATCATGGGCATCTCAAATGATCGAGTCCGTTTAATTTTGCATGAAGAACTACAAATGAAAAAGCTTTCTGCAAGATAGGTGCCAGACTTGTTAACAGTCGACCAAAAACGCATAAGTATGAACATTTCTCAAGCTTGTTTGGATCGTTTTCAGCGAAATAAAAGGGTTAAGCGTCGTTTCATAACGGTTAATGAGACATGGATCCACCACTATACTCCAGAGACAAAAGCACAATCCAAACAATTGACTGAAGCTGGAGGAAGTGCCCCAAAGAAAGCAAAAACAATTCAATCGGCTGGTAAGGTTATGGCAACGGTTTTTTGGGTCTTCAAAGGTATTTTATTGATTGACTATCTGCAAAAGGGTAAAACAATAAATTCAGAGTACTATTGCAACCTTTTAGATCAATTAAATGTACAAATTCGAGAAAAACGTCCTGGCTTACAACACAAAAAAATAATATATATATAAATATATATATATATATATATATATATATATATATATATATATATATATATATATATATATATATATATATATATATATATATATATATATATATATATATATATATATATATATATATATATATATATATATATATATATATATATATATATATATATATATATATATATATATATATATATATATATATATATATATATATATAATATATATAATACATATAATAATTATATGCCAAAATTAGGCACGGTGCTCCATCGACGATCTAGAAACTACCCTAGTAAAATACATTTCTGTTTGTAAAGCGACTGTGACAGTGATGGAGCCCTCAGAGATATTGGCTTTGACGGTTGATGGGTTGAGGGAAAAGTTAGATGAACTGAAGTTATTAAGAACGGGAAAGAAAGTAGATCTACAGATTGTTGGAGTATTTTGGTCTTATTAGAGGGGAAGACGACAAGTGTAACGATGACGAAGATGACACGGACGGCCTCAGATTGACCTCGTACAGTGGCTACAGAACGTTCTGGACCTAATATTTCAATGAGAGACATCGAGGAGTCATTGACAAAATTTTCTGGTGAGGGATACCTAAAGATCGATCAGTGGATTTGCGAGTTTGAAGATAGTGCTTATACCGTAAAATGGAATGATCTTCAAAAATACATCTACGCAAAACAACTCTAACGGGGACGGCCAGAATATTCATTAGAAGTCAAGAAAATGGGGTTCACTGAAGACGATTCTGCGTAAAGAATTCGGTACCCAGTTAACAGCCATCGAAGTCCATACAATGTTGTCTAATCGGAGGAAGAGCCAGGTCGAAACACTTCAGGAATATTTATAGCATTATCGAAATTGGATCACCAATTAGCTTGGATGATAAGGGCGTTATCGAGTATTTCATCGAGGGTTTGCCTGACTCACGCGCAAATAGTCCATGCTATACCAAGCGACTAATCTTCTTGAATTGAAACGGTTGTTGAGGGCATATGAGAACGTCGCTAATTCTGTAAAGACGTCAAACTTAAAAACTCGCCAGAAAGTAGAGGACCAGGCTGTGAGGCGTTGGTTTAAATGCGGAGATCGAGGAAATGTCGCAAAAGAATGTAAATCATTCGATATTAATTGCTTTAAGTGCAAAGCCACTGGCCACAAACATACGAGTGTAACGGCGATGTAAAAGATGATAAAAAGTTCAAAAGAGATTCTGCATATGTTCACACTCTTACATCATCATCGGGAAAATCTGATTTTCTATTTTCTTCTAACCGTATCTTCAAGAACATTAAACTTTGTAAACGTAGAGTTTCTGGCATTGTCGACACCGGTAGCGACATCAGCTGTTTGCGGCAAGATATGTTACTCATGATGGAGGACATTGATTTGGAGCCTGAGGTTAAAACACTAGTTGGAATCTGACAGAAAAACATCTTTACCCTTGGTTGTTTTACCACTGTCGTGAACTTGGATGTAGAAGACGTACCCATTTAATTCCACATCACCAGAGAGCAGGATATTTTATACTCAGCGGTAACGCATACGTTAACATTACTATAGATTCGGAGGTGCAGATTTATTTGCTGATTATGCTGAATCAGACGAAACTCCATTAGAGATAACACCTGACATTGACGATTTACTGAAAGAATTAGGTCATATTTGCGTATCAGCCGAGGTTGGTCATTTCGCTGAGGAAGCTTTCGAATTGAGTCACTTACGGCGAAATATAGCCAAAGAGATCCTAAGCGCCGTACAGGAGTATCACCCAGTTAGGCCCAAAAATTTTCCGATTAGTATGAAAATAATCTTGCGGGACGAAGTTCCAATAAGTCATAGACCGAGAAGAATGTCGTACGCCGATCAGCGTGTGGTTGATGACCAGGTCCAACAGTGGTTGAAATACGGCATTATAAAGAAAAGTTCCTCGGAATATTCATCTCCGGTGGTGCTCGTGTCAAAGAAAGATTCTAGCAAGCGCTTATGCTGCGATTATCGTCGTTTAAACGTAAAAATAGTTAGAGAAAATTTCCCCGTGGCGCTGATAGATGATGTGCCTCTTCGTCTTCTTTCATGTGCCTATGGATCCCGATTCCACGAAATATACTTCATTCGTAACCCGTAATGGACAGTTTGAATTCAATAAATTCAGAGTACTATTGCAACCTTTTAGATCAATTAAATGTACAAATTCGAGAAAAACGTCCTGGCTTACAACACAAAAAAATAATATATATATATATATATATATATATATATATATATATATATATATATATATATATATATATATATATATATATATATATATATATATATATATATATATATATATATATATATATATATATATATATATATATATATATATATATATATATATATATATATATATATATATATATATATATATATATATATATATATATATATATATTTATATATATATATACGTGTCTGCAGAAAAGTTGATTGATGTGTCGTCGATAAGTGAGTCACAGTAGGGTTGTTGAGGCAGTTCGCCAGTGACCAGTGGCTTCGCCTTCAGCACCCATGTGATCCGCATCACCTTGAAGGAGGTACAAAGCTGATTTTAAAATCGGAACAACGGCAGGTTGAGTCGCCTACATGTTGCTGTGGCGCTGCGAGACACTGTCGATGAAGAATTGAGACGCTCAGGAGTCAAATTCGTCCTCTGCCAGACGAACCGTCACCGTAGGTACGAATATCACTGATCTTTTTTCGTTTGGCTCAGCGGCAGTGGCATCAAAAATAGACTATGTCAGCTGTGGTGCGCCGTGCAGGGACTAGTGGGGACGGTGGTCGCATCTCAGACAGCTCTCCTGCACAGGGTTAAGTGGCTCTGAGCCAGACAATTCCAGCAGTACCCCGTCGGTCAACCGTTCATACCGTGTATTAGGCGCTATTTCTCGGAACCGTCGACAGGACTTTAAGGCGTGGTTCTCTCAGCAAAGACAACAGGAGTACTGCCAGCTGCCTGGGCTCTCGCATCGGCTTCGGTTGCGATCTAGACCAGCCATCTCTAGAGGAAGATACAAAAATAAGTTTTGGATAAGGGGTGGGGCCAAAAAGCCTAGTCTGTCAGAAAACAGCTTGATGACTTTAGTATAGATATCCACAACCCTAATATTATTATCTGTGCCGGGTGAGTTTCGACAGCACGACCCATCTTCCACTCGTTGGGAGACAATTTGATACTTTCATTTGTATCTACAATGCAGCACTATTATATATTCAGACTTCCATCCTTGGGAAAAAGTATGTGAGATCATTTTCAATCGTTTCCATCTTTTGGCTAGGGTGAGATTATCTTTGGAAATATCAGGCTCATCTGGAGCAAGAATCGAAGTACCGATGAGCAAAAGTCTTGGTGTCAAGGGGGATAAATCTGATGGGTCAGGGCTTAAGGGTCTAGAATTGAGGAAGGCCTTTATGCGAGCTACTATTGTTGAGAGTTCTCCAAAGGTAAAGTTTATTTTGAATTTGCTTGCGTAGATGAGTTTTAAATGACTTAACTCCTGCCACCCATAGGCCACCCATATGAGGAGCTCCAGGTGGTATGAATTTCCACTCAAGGTTCTGGCAAATATTCTGCTTGATGGTACGAGTCTGAATGGATTTTATGAAGGTAATCCGATCGTTACGCATTATTTCCGCTGCACCTATAAAATGTGTCTCATTGTCAGAATAGCAAGGCCTCCTATTCCTATTTCCTGACAAATCTAGAAAAAGCGTCCAAAAAATGTTGTGTTGATAAATCGCTCGTGGCTTCGAAGTGAACAGCATTTGTCGCAAAGTACACGAGTATGCTGACATAAACTTTAGTAATTAGACAAGCGCGTTCCGTTAAAATTTTAATATGAAAGGGTTCAGCAAAATCAACGCCTGTGTTGTTAAAGGGTCGAGACAGCATTGTGCGCTCAGGAGGAAGTGACGCCATAATCTGGGTCTGAGTGTGTTTTTTGTATAGAATACAAGTTCGGCAATTGTGAATAACTTTTTCGACTCAATTTCAACCTGAGGATCCAAAACTTCGACCTTAGCACAAGAGTCATGAGTTGATTACCGCCGTAAATCGTAATTTTATAGACAAATTCCGTTAATTGGGATAGACGAGCTTCATAAGGCAAAATAACTGTATGTCTGCTTGGCGAAATAAGAGTTTCTTAAAGTAAAGATTGATACTCCGCGTGGGAATTATGTTTTTGTGTTAGAACAAGGAGTCGTACCTTTACACCTTGGATCTCTACAGCTGTAATTTTCTTAGACGAAATTCCTAGGTGAGTCCTATTTACGCCGGTATTTTGCCAGAATCTAAGGACATGCGCCTACTTTCTTGTAGAAAGAACTTTGACCGGTTTTGACTCCAGATGTGTGTCTTCCAAAACTTCGTATCTAGTCCATCGGTCTTTTGAAATTTCAGCCAAGGGGGTCCCTGCGATGTAAGCAGGGTTACATGCGAAATTTACTTGTCTCCAGTTTTTACTTCCAACATTTTCCAGAATAGTAGACGTTCAGTGCTCCATGAACAGAGTGGTTTGTAAGCCAGGCCAGTACGATCGTTGAGTCCGTCCAGTAATGCGTAGATACATTTACCAGCTGCAGCTTTGCAACACCTGCTGCTGCTAATTCTGAAAGAAGAACAGCTTCTCAAAGTTCCTGCCGTGGTAACAAGACTTTTTTATTGGTGCGACACGAGTTTCGCAGCCAGAAGAGAAGTATGTGTCGTGTTGTTTGAAATTTAATTCAAATGTAGAGTGCAGCAGCATAAGCACCTTCAGATGTGTCACAAAATCCATGGATTTCAACATTTATTGAAATTTTTATTGTATTTTCACGTAATTGTACCAACTTATCTGGGTTATTGGCTTCAAAGAATCATTCTAATGTATTTTGTCTAGCCAGACCAATTGGCGGGTAAGATTTGTTCTGGAGGCAGATCCTTTATCACCAACCGATTATTCGAGTTCCATTTTCTCAGCTCCAAACTGAGTCAAAGGCTGAAATTAACTCTTTTCGGTATTTTACAGTGTGGCCGCCGGTTAGGACATCATTAACGTACAATTTTTGTTGTATTATTTGCGAGGCGAAGGGGTTGTCTTTCACATCTTCCGCTAGTTGAAGAAGTGTCAGAATGGGCAAATTACACCAAATGTGACCTTAAGAAGCTCAAAATATTCTACGGGGTGTTTTTGGCGATTTTCGAAATAGAATTCTCTGATATTTGGCTTGACAAGGGTCTCATAATATTTGGCGGTACATCGGCATTAAACGCGTACTTGAAAACTCTCCACTTAAAAATCTGCAAAATGAGATCTTGTTGGGGAATTGGTCCAGGATGTAAAATATCGTTCAAGCTTTTTTTTTTTGAGGTGGGGCTGGATGCATTTAACACGACTCTAAGTTTTGCTGTCAGTCGATCTGTTTTAATCACGACGTGATGTGGTAAGTTGTTATGATGGTATTTATTTACTTGCGATGGCGAAATTTTTCTCATGTGACCTAATTGGAGGTATTCCAGAATTTCCGGTGACTTAAGAAGTTTCTTTTCAATTCTATGGAATTGCGCCATGCTGTATTTATCGATGTCCCCAGTTCTTCACATGTTTTGAACGACAGGGTAACGATATATCTTCCAGAATTGTGGAGACGAGTCGTACCGTTAAAGTTGTCTTCGCAGTACGTGTCTTTTTCTGATCTCAAAATCGTTTATGGGGTCTCCTCCATATTCCTAAAACGTTTTAGAATTTTCTCGATAGACATTGTAATGCACAGCGAAATTTGAGTTTTGTTTTATTTTTGTTGATTTACGGGTCTGCCAATTACCCAGCCAAAAACTGTTTATTGTGCCATAAAATATCCTACTGCTTGCGTCACAGCGCCAATAGTGAATATTAAAGGGCCAATATCTATGCCACCTCAAATTTGGCAGATTCATGTCGTTGCGAAGGGTTCAATGTTATGGGTGGTAGACTAGACGGAAGGGTTTTTCAAACAGCTGCCCATACCCAAAACTAGGGTCCACGCGAGAAAAGAGGTTAAAAAGACAAGGTTTTGTGGGTGTTTCAGAAACGGTTAAACTTAAACGCGTACAAGATTTCGTTTGGTTGGAAGCTTCAAACGATTTTTAAGTTTTTCCGAGATAAACGTGTCTTCATATCCAGGGTCATTTACAGCATGGGCATCGGGGGGTACCAAAAATTCCCAACTGTTAGTGATTGATTTTCGGCAATTACATAAATTATTCAAAACTAAGCAAGCTTTTTTTATATAAGCTTTATTTGAATTATTGAATCTGCTCCAAAGGAGCCTAACAATAAGTATACGAATCTTAAGTATAATTCAATAATGAATCCTAGTATGGATTTCTTGTAATATGGATCTCTGCTTATTGGCAGGAATTTTAATTAATTTGGTCAAAATAGTATATAACTGGTATGGATCACATGTCTGAGAATTTTAAACCTAGTTTGGCTTAAACCTCGTGATAAAGGGCCAGAGGACCCTTACAGTCATCTGCTCCAAGAGTGAAGAACTCTAGTTATGTATGTATAACGGATTACTCTAGAATAGCAGAGAGGACGACGTAATTTAGGTTATGTAGGTTTTTCGTGTTGACTGTTTTAAGGATCACGTATGAGAGCATTTAAGCCACGTGACGTAGAATAAAGGATTCTACACAGTCTTTTTTGAGTGTTCGTCCGCGATTGATATTGACAGTTTTAAAGATCACGTATAAGAGCATTTACGCCACGAGACGTAGAAAAAAAGAATTCTACACAGTCTTTCGGGCGCTGTTACGGATGAAGCACAAGTGCAGATTTGAAAACACGGCGTTCGTTTCTCCGAAGTCTTAAAGAGCTTGGACTGCATAATAATTGTCTAGCAAGTATGTTATCATGACGATCGATCTTCTCTTTGTGCTTTATATTGATTTTTTGAACTGCCTCTTTGACGAGAGGTATTTTCAAGTCTCGGTGGATGTTTTCATTCCTCATATACCAAGGGGCACCGGTAATAAGCCGCAATGTCTTCGATTGGACTCTTTGTATTTTGTCGAGATTGCTCGAGCTTGCTTTGCCCCATAGCTGGGGACCGTATAACCAGATAGGTTTGATTGCACTGTTGTATAGCAGGACCTTATATTCAAGGCTTAGTTTTGAGTTCGCGTTTAGGAGCCAGTGCAGTTGATGGGCCTTAAGTTTCAGTTGAGTTTTCTTGGCTTCGATATGACTTCTCCAGGTGAGTCGGCGATCCAGGTGGATTCCAAGGTATGAAACATGATCAGATTGAGAAAAAGGGATATTGTTTAGTTTCAATGTCGGACAAGTGCTAAAATTCGGTGTGAAAGTTACCTGTGTGCATTTAGCCTCATTGACTTTTATTCTCCAGTCAGAGAGCCAAGATTTTACTCGTCTGAGATGTACACCTAGATTCATAGATGCAATATCCTGCTTTTTATGTGTGGCCATTATAGCGGTATCATCGGCAAATGTAGATGTTAGCACGTTTGGGCTGGTAGGGATATCTGCGGCAAACAGAAGGTAAAGGATAAGCCCCATGACGCTTCCCTGGGGAACACCTGCTAGTATTTCGCAGTCATCGGTGACGTGTTGTCCACATTTGACTCTGAATCTGCGGTTTTCTAAGTAAGACTCAAGAATTCGATGCGTATTTGCCGGTAAGTATTTGCAAATTTTGTAGGTCAAGCCAAAGTGCCAGACTTTGTCAAATGCTTGAGCAACATCCAGGATAACGGCGTAGCAATATTCTCGCCGTTCAAATGATTTTTCAATTGCTTGGGTCAGACGGTTTACTTGTTCGATAGTGCTGTGCGCGGAATCCAAACTGATGGTCTGGTATTATGTTACTTGACGCGAGGAACGGTTTTATTTTCGATAAAAGAACTTTTTCAAATAGTTTGGATAAGCAGGGAAGCAAACTGATCGGCCTGTATGAGGAAGGTATTGATTTGTCCTTTTCTGGCTTTAATTTAAAATCATCTGAATCAGAGAAATTTTCCACACTTTAGGAAAGAAACCATGTCTCAAAATAGAGTTAAATAATTTTGCCAGGAACTTCACAGCTATATAGGGAAGTTCCAAGATCATTTTGGGCGTGATAAGATCATATCCAGGTGCTTTACCTGGATTCACGGTTTCTTTAATGACATTCAGAACATCATTTGCGTTAGTAAACAATGGAATTACGGCAGACATTTTATCATCAGGTGGAAGGAGGTCGCTACTTGCAGGATTTGGGCGAAATATCTTGGACAGATGGTTTGCAAAAACATTGGCTTTTTCCTCTTCTGATATTGCCCACTTGCCATTTGCGTCGCATATTGGAAATTGCGTTTCGGCATACTAGTATTTCTTAATGTTTTCCATAATGAGAATTTGGTTGAAGCAGTCGGAGTTAAACTTGCAATGAAACTAGCATGCTGTCTACTGTCTTCATTTCAAAGTGCGCTTTGCAACCTTTTAGTGGCTTCAGTTAGTCTTAGTCGGGCCGCTGGTGACCTATTTCGCTGTCATTCGCTACGGAACCTCCTTTTTTCACTTACAAGGTGCTCTATTTCCCGGTTAGTGTAAGTATTTAAACTATTTGTCGCTTTTATTTGTCTGTGTGTAGCGTGAATAGCCGCCTGTTCCAGGATCACGTTCAAGTTGGATACGTTGTTATCGATCTCTTCCCCGTTAGAAATTAGATGATTCGAATCTAAATGACTACTACTGTGCTTCCTGTATTTTAACCAGTTAGTTGTGTATGAAGTAAGCCTTAGTGGGTCGTCTACAAGTACTGTCTTCTCGTGAAGAAGAAATATAACGAGTGGTCTGACGATAAGTCAGTGCAGGTACTAGCAGATAAGTTAGATTTACTAACTCCTCTTATTATACCGAAGTCTATCAAGTCAGGCTTTTTGTTAATATCAGAAGGCCAATATGTAGGTTGACTGGGAGATATAAAGCCCAATTTATTTTGACGTCGCATTAAACATTTATACAGCTGGTTTCCCCTAGGGTTTGCTAAACGGGATCCCCAGTGCGTATGTTTGGCATTGTAGTCACCAGCAGCAATAAAGTTGCGTCCGAGACCATTGAAAAAGTTCAGAAGTATATCTTCTGATATCGCGAACCGCGGGGGGAAATATATTGCAGAAATGGTAAGAAAACTACCTTGAATCTGGATACGAATTGTTGTCGCTTGAAGGTAGTTTTGTGAAACTCCTTCAGCGACTTCATGTTTAATACGTTTTCGTATTAGGATACCAGTGCCCCCATGAGCCTTACCGTCGGGGTGGTGAGTACCATAAAATCTAAAATTAGGTATCTGAAAATTGTATTTGTCTGTAAGATGCGTTTCAGATAGTAGCATTATATCAATATTCTGCCGATCTAGGTACTCGGTCAGCTCGAGTCTATGTTGGTTCACACCGTTTGCGTTCCATGTACATATCTTAAGAGGGCCTATTTTTTAGTAAGTAGAATTTGAATTAACTGATTCTGGTTTCGCATAAATTCTTGCATCATTGCTTGCATAGTTGACATGAACATGTTTATACTCTGAACCAGTTGTTGAATCATTGATTCAGAGTTACCATTTTGTTGCACTGGGGCATTAGGTGTATGCGCCCTTAGAACACTCGCGTATGTTATACCGTTAGTAATACCGTTTCCGTCGCTAGAGTAAACTGGAGTCTGTTGGATGTCGATTATAGGGTTCGGCGCGTTTCGGTTAGAAATGAGTTTACGCTTCTCTTCTAGTTTATGCTTAAGTTCTTTGTAAACCCTACAACCTCTGTAGTTTGCGGTATGTTGTTCCCCGCAATTACTGCACTTTTTCTGTTCCTGCAATTTTACTTTGCAGACGGATGATTGGTGTAGATCACCACATACAACACAAACGGTTGGCAAAGTGCAGTATGATTTTGTGTATCCATACTCTTGACAATTTTGGCATTGAACGGGACCATTTCTTTTGTGGGGTTCTTCGACCGTAATTCTTCTATATAACAAATATTGAAGTTTGTATATAGGATGAGCTTCATTTTTCTTGAGTTTCCGCGAGTCAGGTTGAAGTTTGACCTTGAACATTGGTTGGGGAACCTTTTTATTGTTAAGAACGTTTACCATGGAGTGAACGTTAAAATTCTCTTTTTCCAGTGCTCGTTTTACTTCATCTGGTCCTACAAATGATTCAATGCCTTTTAAGATTACCGCGATACCCTTACTACTCTTTAGACGAGACGTGTAAATATTTTTATTTCTATCGTTAAAATAACTAGAAATAGCGCGAAAGCCGTTTTCGGTGTATACCTGAATTTTTGTCTCGTTAATGTTCCCTTTCTTTATGGGCACTATGTGAAAGCCACCACTACCAACAAGTTGGACAATGATATTTACTAGCTCATTTGAGCTACTCTCACGTAGGTATATTGGGGGTGGCCTTTGAGTTGCGGCATTTTTCGAAGAAGACGATTGAGGTTCTTCTTCGCTCAGCAATGCAAACCGGTTCTTACCCGTGACGGACGTTGGTGGTTCTTCACCGTTCACAGTTTTGCAACTTTTTTTGTTAGAGTTACCTTTGGCAGGGATGGATTTACGCTTTATAGTAATGTAGCGATCCATGCCTGTCTGTATTGCCTTTAATGGTTTGTCGTTGTTTTCCTGTCTTATTTCTATGTTCGCTGTGCTTCCTCCTTCTTTGTTATTATTGTTGTTGCTAGCACTGCCTGGTGAGAGAGCTTGTCTTAGTGGCGCTACCTCTCTCATTCCATTGTTTACATCTGCATTTATCGCGAAGTATGCATTCCGCGAACTTACACTGCAGAAAGAGTGTCTGCGTTGTTCTAACTCTTGAGTGAGACGATGGCTCATCAAGCTGTGAGTTTGTTTAGCTGTGTGTGTGCATTTTTGGTTTTGGTTGATTTATTACACTGATTCTTACACAACCGGATTTGTTGTTCAACTTAAAATTTTATTTTGTCAAAAACTGTTTGAATTCCTTACAAGTTAATACTTATAATGAATTAAACAATTTTAGATAATTATTTTCCCGACAATTGAGTTTATTTTTGCACTTTTCCTGCTTATTTTATTTTATTAGAATTAATTTCCGAGAGGAGTTCTTTTAACGACCGTTCTCTTCGAGCGCGGAGAGCAATTGTTGCAAGCTTAAAAAACTATTTCATCTTAACAAAAAACATCTGGAGAAGCGAGGAAAATAATTTGCCTAGTCCCTTTGACCAACGAAGGTTTCGACATTGCGTGGGGAAATTTGGTAGCCCGTTACGAAAATTAGCAAATGCAAATAAACGAACAGCTTGAGAGGAAATGTGGGCAGGTCTCCTCAGTATCTGGTTCATCATTCCAGAAGTGGCAGCGCACGGTCAATGGTTGTATTCAAATCCTAAATACTTTCAGCATCGACATCAAAGGATGGGCTCCAACATTAGTGTACCTTAGCTCAACTAAGCTACCCAGCATTTTTCTAGAAGATTTTTTTTAAAGATTATACAACAATCTCAACTTGGGCAGATTTTGATTAGTTTTTCACACACAAATTCAAGACCCTAGAATCAGTTCGGATTATAACACCAGCCTTTTCAAAAAATATTCAGCCTCGATCTGATTATGGAAAAAAAGACACTCGCGTTATTTCTGTTGAAATAAATATAGTTGGGAGACAATTTGATACTTCCATTTGTATCTACAATGCAGCACTATTATATATTCAGACTTCCATCCTTGGAAAAAAGTATGTGAGATTATTTTCAATCGTTTCCATTTTTTGGCTAGGGTGAGATTATCTTTGGAAATATCAGGCTCATCTGGAGCAAGAATCGAAGTACCGATGAGCAAAAGCCTTGGTGTCAAGGGGGATAAATCTGATGGGTCAGGGCTTAAGGGTCTAGAATTGAGGAAGGCCTTTATGCGAGCTACTATTGTTGAGAGTTTCCAAAGGTAAAGTTTATTTTGAATTTGCTCGCGTAGATGAGTTTTAAATGACTTAACTCCTGCCACCCATAGGCCACCCATATGAGGAGCTCCAGATGGTATGAATTTCCCTCAAGGTTCTAGTAAATATTCTGCTTGATGGTACGAGTCTGACTGGAATTTATGAAGGCAATCCGATCGTTACGCATCATTTCCGCTGCACCTACAAAATTTGCCTCATTGTCAGAATAGCAAGGCCTCCTATTCCTATTTCCTGACAAATCTAGAAAAAGCGTCCAAAAAAGGCTGTGTTGATAAATCGCTCGTGGCTTCGCAGTGAACAGCCTTTGTCGCAAAGTACACGAGTATGCTGACATAAACTTTAGTAATTAGACAAGCGCGTTCCGTTAAAATTTTAATATGAAAGGGTTCAGCAAAATCAACGCCTGTGTTGTTAAAGGGTCGAGACAGTATTGTGCGCTCTGGAGGAAGTGACGCCATAGTCTGGGTCTGAGTGTGTTTTTTGTATAGTATACAAGTTCGGCAATTGTGAATAATTTTTTGACTCAATTTCAACCTGAGGATCCAAAACTTCGACCTTAGCACAAGAGTCATGAGTTGATTACCGCCGTAAATCGTAATTTTATAGACAAATTCCGTTAATTGGGATAGACGAGCTTCATAAGGCAAAATAAATGTATGTCTGCTTGGCGAAATAAGAGTTTCTTGAAGTAATGATTGATACTCCGCTTGGGAATTATGCTTTTGTGTTAGAACAAGGAGTCGTACCTTTACACCTTGGATCTCTACAGCTGTAATTTTCTTAGACGAAATTCCTAGGTGAGTCCTGTTTACGCCGGTATTTTGCTAGAATCTAAAGCAATGCGCCTACTTTCTTGTAGCAAGAACTTTGACCGGTTTTGACTCCAGATGTGTGTCTTCCAAAATTTCGTATCTAGTCCATCGGTCTTTTGAAATTTCAGCCAAGGGGGTCCCTGCGATGTAAGCAGGGTTACATGCGAAATTTACTTGTCTCCAGTTTTTACTTCCAACATTTTCCAGAATAGTAGACGTTCTGTTGCCGACGAAAGTGCTCCATGAACAGGGTGGTTTGTAAGCCAGGCCAATACGATCGTTGAGTCCGTCCAGTAATGCGTAGATACATTTACCAGCTGCAGCTTTGCAACATCTGCTGCTGCTAATTCTGAAAGAAGAACAGCTTCTCAAATTTCCTGCCGTGGTAACGAGACTTTTTTATTGGTGCGACACGAGTTTCGCAGCCAGAAGAGAAGTATGTGTCGTGTTGTTTGAAATTTAATTCAAATGTAGAGTGCAGCAGCATAAGCACCTTCAGATGTGTCACAAAATCCATGGATTTCAACGTTTATTGAAATTTTTATTGTATTTTCACGAAATTGTACCAGCTCATCTGAGTAATTGGCTTCAAAGAATCATTCTAATGTATTTTGTCTAGCCAGACCAATTGACGGGTAAGATTTGTTCTGGAGGCAGATCCTTTATCACCAAAGGATTATTCGAGTTCCATTTTCTCAGCTCCAAACTGAGTCAGCTCCAAATGATGTACCCGGTTAGGGTACATCATTTACGTACAAATTTTGTTGTATTATTTGCGAGGCGAAGGGGTTGTCTTTCACATCTTCCGCTAGTTGAAGAAGTGTCAGAATGGGCAAATTACACCAAATGTGACTTAAGAAGCTCAAAATATTTTACTGGGTGTTTTTGGCGATTTTCGAAATAGAATTCTCTGATATTTGGCTTGGCAAGGGTCTCATAATATTTGGCGGTACATCTGCATTAAACGCGTACTTGAAAACTCTCCACTTAAGAATCTGCAAAATGAGATCTAGTTGGGGATTTTTTTTTTTCACGACTCTAAGTTTTGCTGTCAGTCGATCTGTTTTAATCACGACGTGATGTGGTAAGATGTTATGATGGTATTTATTTACTTTCGATGGCGAAATTTTTCTCATGTGACCTAATTGGAGGTATTCCAGAATGGACTGATCATATTGCTTCTTAATTTCCGGTGACTTAAGAAGTTTCTTTTCAATTCTATGGAATTGTGCCATGCTGTATTTATCGATGTCCCCAGTTCTTCACATGTTTTGAACGGCAGGGTAACGATATATCTTCCAGAATTGTGGAGACGAGTCGTACCGTTAAAGTTGTCTTCGCAGTACGTGTCTTCTTCTGATCCCAAAATCGTTTATGGGGTCTTCTCCATCTTCCTAAAACGTTTTAGAAATTTCTCGATAGACATTGTAATGCACAGCGAAATTTGAGTATTGTTTTATTTTTGTTGATTTACGGGTCTGCCAATTACCCATCCAAAAACTGTTTTTTGTGCCATAAAAGATCCTACTGACTGCGTCACAGCGCCAATAGTGAATATTAAAAGGCCAATATCTATGCCACCTCAAATTTGGCAGATTCATGTCGTTGCGAAGGGTCCAATGTTCTGGGTGGTAGACTAGACGGAAGGGTTTTTAAAACAGCTGCCCATACTTCTTGCTCAAAACTAGGGTCCACGCGAAAAAAGAGGTTAAAAAGACAAGCTTTTGTGGATGTTTCAGAAACGGTTTGGCTTAAACGTGTACAAGATATCGTTTGGTTGGAAGCTTCAAACGATTTTTAAGTTTTTCCGAGATAAACGTGTCTTCATATCCCGGGTTATTTACAGCACGGGCATCGGGGGTACCAAAAATTCCCAACTGTTAGTGATTTATTTTCGGCAATTACATAAATAATTCAAAACTAAGCAAGCTTAAAAAACTATTTCATCTTAACAAAAAAACATCTGGAGAAGCGAAGAAAATAATGTGCCTAGTCCCTTTGACCAACGAAGGTACCGACATTGCGTGGGGAAATTTGGTAGCCCGTTACGAAAATTAGCAAATGCAAATAAACGAACAGCTTGAGAGGAAATGTGGGCAGGTCTCCTCAGTATCTGGTTCATCATTCCGGAAGTTGCAGCGCACGGTCAATGGATGTATTCAAATCCTAACTACTTTCAGCATCGACATCAAAGGATGGGCTCCAACATTAGTGTTCCTTAGCTCAACTAAGCTACCCAGTATTTTTCTAGAAGATTTTTTTTATAAAGATTATACAACAATCTCAACTTGGCAGATTTTGATTAGTTTTTCACACACAAATTCAAGACCCTAGAATCAGTTCGGATTATAACACCTGCCTTTTCAAAAAATATTCAGCCTCGATCTGATTATGGAAAAAAAGACACTCGCGTTATTTCTGTTGAAACAAATATTTCACAGAACTCAAATGTCACGGGTTTTGAAATTAGAAATCATGTATCGTTGCGCGAAGACTCTAATACAAATTGTACTTCAATCTGCCAACTTTGTAAAGAAGAGCAGTTCTTGAGAGTTGTACCAAGATTTCTTGCAAAAAGCATCAATGATCGAGTACATATCGTAAAAGTTCACATTAATGCTACAATTGTCTCTCTTCTGATCATGGAGTGAAAGATACAACAAGGTTGGTGTACGCCCTACTACAAGTGCAGCAGCCCTAACAACTTTGATACAGTCCACACAGAACTTAGAAGTAAGAGTCAAGTGTCCATGTTGTTGTAGATTTTGATTCGTTCTAAATGACGTCACAAGGTAACGTTATTTTATATATTTAACAACAACAAGAAAATTATGTCCAGGGTAATGCAAAAAACTTGGCTTCAATGTCAGGCACGAAATAGTAGCTGTGCCGATGAGTTTGTAGATGCACCCTCATCATTTGGTTGTTTTTTTGTGGTGCTGTTCTTGGATACGTCTCACGGCGAATTTGGCTTTCCGAATTCTTCCAGGGGTCGTGTTTGTGGCTGGATCCATGGCGTCCAAGATGGCGGTGGCGTCACACCGCCACAGTCACGGTGGAAAATCACATTTCATTTGTTTATGTACACAAGCGAGAGCACATTCTCGTTAGAAACAGTGCTGCTACAAATTGTAGCACTGTTTTAACATCCTCCACAATCTCGGGAATAGAAACACTGTTTTTATAAAGAAAGGTTAAAAAATTTATTTTTAAATGCCCTTGATATTGGTTGTCACGGGCTGTGACGGCTCAGAATAATAATAAAACGACGTTAATTTATGATATCGGTATGAATTGTTGATCATATGCCAAGGATGGAGGTTTTATTATATGATATGATGATTCTGATATCATGTTTGATGTTATTTCGATGTGTGTCGTGTGTGAGGAGGTTTAAGGTTTGTTTTATTGTCTATATAATATATAATAATAATGGTTATAAAGTAAAATAGCTTAAAATAAAAATGCTTACCTTATTCTGTTTCTTGTGAAATTCGCGGCGATTGAATGAATGTAAACCAATCGTTACAGTGAAGCGGTTATCGTATAAAATTAGTATTTGCAAGCGAGTATGACACAGAGTTGTATAGTGACTTAAAATCGACTAGACAAGACTAGATCATTTTGCGCAAATCCTTTAAAGATCTCGCAAACTTATAAAGCAATTTAAAAACCTAACGATAAAATAACAGAAATTTAATTTAAATACTTGAAATAACGTATTATGTGGTTTTACTTCACAACATGCCACCACCCGTGAGTCGACTCGAAAGACTTACATCAACGTCCAGTACAGCTAATTTCGATGCAGGTCGTCGGAGTCTGTAACTCAAAGTTCTTACCACTGCCGAGCGAACTTGCCCATCTGCCGCCGGAAACACCTTTTCGATCACACCCTTGTGCCACTCTCCACGAGCCTCGTTGTCATCGCATACAATGACCACATCTCCTATCTGCAATGGCTTCACCGGCCTGTACCACTTTGTTCGCCGCGTTAATTCCGGCAGGTTTTCCAACACCCACCTCTTCCAAAACACTTGTTTTATTTGTTGAATTATATGTCACTGCTTTCTTAGGCAAACTCTTTCCGGAACTGGAGGAGTCTGAAGTGCATTAGGACATCCTATTAGAAAATGATTAGGTGTTAGAGGTTCGCTGTCCGCATTTTCAATTGGAAGGTGCGTCAATGCACGGGAGTTTATTAGATTCTCAGCTTCGATTAATAGACTGTGCAACGTATCAACCTGCGGTGTTTTCTCCTTCAACGTGAACGCCAATACGTTCTTTATGGAGCGAACCATTCGCTCCCATGCGCCTCCTGCTGATGGATTTGCTGGGGTATTGAATATCCATTCTATACCGCGCCGCGTACATTCATCAGCTACCTCTCCTTCGTCGAAAACAAACTTTTCCTTGCTTGCCCGAATAAAATTTGTGCCCCTGTCACTCCTGAATCGCACTGGTAAACATCTACGGTTGCCGAAATTTTTTATACACAATATCACGGAAACTGTCGACAAATCTCTGGCAATTTCCACATGTACAGCTCTCACAGTTAAACACGTAAACAACGCCACCCATCTCTTCTCGCATCGCCTTCCTATCGACACTAAGAAAGGTCCCATATAGTCTATACCAGTATATCTGAACAGCCGAACGTGCGGAGTAAGTCGATCGATAGGATGCTGACCCATCAATGGGGGTTCTGGAACGGCAGAATTATTTTTACAAACTTGGCAATGTCTCTTCGCCGAACGCACTAATTGTCTCAGACTTGGAATCCAATATTTGAGACGAATGGCGGCACAAATTGATTCCTGATTTTGATGTCTATAATCGATGTGGTATTTCATAACAATGAGTCGTGTTAATGCATGATCCTTTGGCGAAATGATCGGCCCCTTTGTATCTATACTAACACAACTTGCATTTTTTATACGGCCTGACAATCTTAATAAATCGTAATCGCCAAGAAACGGTGTCAGTCTATAAACTGTACTAGACTTTAAAATGGGTTTATTATCTCTCAAGCGGTTGTATTCCTCCAAGAAGCATTTACACTACGCGACTTGACACAAAAAAATCATTGAAGCATTCACTTCACCGACGCTTAATCTATTCCGAATTTCTGGGTTCAACTTTGAACCGTCTACATCATTTGATTTAAATATTTTGACTGCTCGCCGAACCCAACGCATCACCCTGACTAATTTGTCAAAGCTCGCGTATTTCTCAAATGGGATTACTGAATTCTCATTTATTGCGATAAGATATTTGGTCCGTTTTTCGTCCTTGCAGTCGAACTCTCAGGTATTCAGGTAACCTAGGCTAATTCTCTTCAGCAGATTTCAAAAAAGGTGGTCCCGTAAGCTATTGGGACTTTGAGGGCATATTAGAGAAGTCTTGAGGTGTCTCTGCATCGTCCGCAGGGCTTTGTGAGCCGGGTACCCATCGCCACTGTTCAATTTCGGATGACTCCAATATTTCGGAAATTCGATGGGACACAAAATGTTTGTAAATACTACTATCAGATCGTATCCATTTATCCAGAATGTCACATTGGTCGGCTTTATATCATGACTCGAAATTATTGATCCCAATTGTGGCAACACTGATCTTTATCGATTTCACGAACTCATCTCAATTTAATTGTTACATATAATTAGTTGCGAGCTCTAGCGAAAAAGTGTAAAAAGTATACAATTGGAATAAACTTTAAGTTTCATTAAAAAGTAAATAAAAGTGTGTTTGGTACATTTTAATACGGGTTATTACATTGGCGACGAGTGGTAAATCTATAATAATTTGATATTTAGCATTAAATTGCGAAAAATTAATCAAAATTTTTTAGATTGGTAGGGCACCACAAATTGCATTAAATTGCGGCAGATTTTCAATAAAAGTTGTTGGATTTGTGAAAGGGCATTAAATTGCGTATTTTAAATTACCAAAAAAGAGAAAAATAAAATAGGTCTGTATGTTACCGTTTAAATTCGGCATTATCTAAAAAAAAGTGTAGAATGTGGACTGACACCTGAGTTGTAGACACATGTTGAATTTTGCCTTTCATCCTGTCTAGATTATACTGACATTAACAATTGTTATTACAGCCGTTTTGTCTGATGGCAGAAGTCAAAAAACCCTTCCTTTGTGATGCAATGGACAAGTCACTACTACGCCATGAATGGGAAAAATGGCTAAGATCGTTTACGCGTTATCTGGCTGCAGAAGAGATTTCTGATAATGTGAAGAAAAGGAATAAGTTGTTGCTTCTGGGTGGTCCCCAGTTGCAAGAAGTTATATACAACACTCCTGGGGCTTTGGTGGCAAGTGATGAACAGGGAGATATTAAGATTTACGATGTTTTGGTGGAAAAACTAAATGCATATTTCTCCCCAAAAAGAAATACAACATTTGAGAGGCATTTGTTCCGGAATATAACTCCTACTGAGGGCGAAAATTTTAACAAGTTTTTGCTGCGGTTGCTCCAACAATTGGCAAAATGATCATTTGGCACAACTAAGGAAGAAATTGAAGAAATTTCCATAATGGATATAATAATAGATTCGTGGGCACCCCTTGATTTAAAAAAGAGGTTGTTAAAGAAGGAGCAATGTCTCTCGGAAATTGTAGACGCATGCCAAGTGTACGAGCAGATTAACAAGACCTCTCGTGGCATGTTGTTATGCACTGAAAAAGAGCAAATAAACAAAATTTCTACTAAAATCAACAATCAATCAAATTCGTCAGTTGAGTGCAGCCGATGTGGACGGAATGCCCAGCCAGGAAGGCAAAATGCAATAAGTGCTCGTTACTGGGACATTTTGCAATAAGATGCAGAACTAAAAAAAGGAAAATTGACGACAACAACAACGGACCCTACAAAACTAATGCTCGATGTATCGAGGAAGAAGATAACGTGACATCTGAGATTCGAGAATTTAGTTGTTTCAAAATTTTGAATCATGGTCATAATGAGGAAAATTTATGCTGTACCATTGGTGGAAAAAATATCGAAATGGTAATTGACTCCGGGTGTCGTCTTAACTTTATAAGTGAAAACGATTGGAAGATATTGAAAAGTTCAGAGGCGGTAGTGTGGAATATACGCTCAAATTCTGCGAACAAATTTAAAGCATTTGCTGCCAGCTATCCATTGAAAATCGTTGTGGTCTTTGATGCTCCGATACGTGTGGGTAACAGAAACGAAGTAATATCAACCTTTTATGTCATCAAAGACGGAAACCAATCTCTTTTGGGCAACTTAATGTACTAAAACTGGGATTAGGTGTTAATCACATTAATGTGGAAGAAGAACAACCTTTCCCGAAAATACATGGCATTAAGGTGTCATTATCTGTAGACAATACTATTAAGCCAGTTCAACAACCAGTACGCCGTGTTCCTGTTGCGCTGGAGACTAAGGTGGCTAAAAAAATAGATGAGGCGTTGCGGCTTGATATCATAGAACCAGTTTTCGGTCCCAGTAAATGGATTTCTGCTATAGTTATTGCGTTCAAAGGTAAAGACGAAATTCGTCTTTGTGTTGATATGATATGTGCTAATCGGGCCATTCTCCCTTAAAATTACCCATTGCCCATATTTGAGTCATTTATGAGCAAATTGAAGTCGGCAAAAATCTTTTCTAGATTGGATCTTAAGTCTGCATACCACCAACTAGAATTGGATGAGGCAAGTCGTGAAATCACAACCTTTGTGACACATAGAGATTTGTTCAGATATAAACGATTAATGTTTGGGGTAAACTCCGCTCCCGAAAATTTTCAGAAAATTATGGAAGGGATGCTTTCGACATGCCGAAATGCTCTAAATTATATCGATGATATTATTATATTTGGAAGCTGCGACGAAGATCGTGAAGAAGCATTAAAGTCTGTTTTAGGAGTTTAAAGAAAAATAACGTTGCCTTAAACAAATCAAAATGTGTTTGGAAAGCTAAAAAGCTCATATTTTTAGGGCACGTGCTTTCGGCAGATGGATTCACAGCAGACCCTGAAAAAGTAAAAGTCACAACAGTTCAGAGCTACAAAATCAAAAGAGGAGGTACGCAGTCTTTTGGGTTTAGTAACGTACAACGGGAAATTCGTACCCGATTTGGCAGATATGACCGATCCTCTCAGGATGCTACTTACAAGGGACTCAAAATTTGTTTGGGGTCGAAGACAGGAGGAGGCTTTCTGTAAATTGAAAACGATGTAATCCGAAATATCAAATCTCTCGTATTTCGATCCGATATTGAGAACAAGAGTGATAGCCGATGCAAGCCCAGTCGCTTTGGGAGCTGTCTTGTTGCAATTCAATTATAATGGTGAACCCAGAATTATCTCTTTTGCAAGTAAAAGCTTGTCTGCCACTGAGAAAAGATATTCTCAAACTGAGAAAGAGAGCCTGGCTTTAGTTTGGTCGTTCGAAAGATTTTATTATTATCTAGCTGGTTTAGATTTTGAGCTAGTAATTGACCACAAGCCTCTGGAAACTATTTTCAAACCGACCTCAAAGACTCCGGCGAGAATCGAGAGGTGGTTACTTAGGTTGCAGGCTTTCAAGTTCAAAGTAATATATCGCCCTGGAAAAGATAATATAGCGGACTCAATATCCAGACTCTGCAAGATTACCGAGGAGGACTCTCTTGATAAGTCGTGCGAAGAGTCAATTTTCCACGTGATAGAAAACGCAGTTCCTGCCACTTTAACCATTTCCAAAATTAGCAAAGAAAGTAGCAAAGATATGGATATTTATGATGTAATTTGCAGCATAAGGAATGAATGTTGGGATTCGAACATATCAAATCCGTATTACGTTTTGAGCTATCGGCTATTTGATCAATTTTGCTGCGTGGAAACCGCATCGTAGTTCTAAAATCGTTAAGACCAAAGGTATTGGAGTTGGCACATGAGGGCCACTCTAGGGAGTCGGCGATGAAGCGTCGCCTTCGTTCCAAGGTCTGGTGGCCTTTAATCGATAGGGAGACCGAGAGCTTCGTGAAAGCGTGCCGTGATTGTCTCCTCGTTTCACAACCTTCTAACCCAACTCCATTGCAGATACACCCATTTCCGAATGGGCCCTGGCAATTTTTGGCTACTGATTTACTGGAACCGCTGCCAAATGGCGAATTTGTTTTGGTGATAATTGATTACTATTCGCGATCTCCAAGGAACCGCTTCTGCCTTTCAACAATCAAACCTTATCACCCGTCTCTAATCCATCGGATGCGTTACCTAGCCAACACGACTGCAGCGAGTATGATGCCAGATCAAGGAACATTGAAGCTAAAACTGAAAAAGGTGGGAGGGATGTGGCAAAACTGATCTTTATCGATTTCACGAACTCATCTCTATTTAATTGTTACATATAATTAGTTGAGAGCTCTAGCGAAAAAGTGTAAAAAGTATACAATTGGAATAAACTTTAAGTTTCATTAAAAAGTAAATAAAAGTGTGTTTGGTACATTTTAATACGGGTTATTACACCATTAATCTTAAACCAAGTACAGCGGCCTGCAACTCAAGGCGAGGGATGGGAGCGCATCTTGACTTCCCAGCAATAAACACAACGTGAATACCATCTCTATCACACACTCTCCAATAAGCTACAGATGCTCACTTGCGTCAACAAAAAGCTCACTTGCGTCAACAAAAATTTGCAAGTCAATACTAATAAAGCGATCTTCAGAATTCACACCATAACATTTCTATATTCCACTCAAACCACTTTACATATATTTCATCAGGAATTGGCGTGTTTCAATCGATCTTGTATCTCCACAACTCCTGTAAGAGTATTTTTGATTTTACCACCATATTTGCCAGAAACCCGAAAGGATCAAATATGAACATTGTCAGACTCAATACTTCAGAACAGATTCAAGCACTCGAGCAAATTTCAACAGAAAACAAAAAACGTCATCTGAGGGTGACCAGAACATCCCTAAAATATTTTCGTTTGTTGATTCATCTTTACATCAATTTGTCAGGCCAAAATTGTTTTTGGTTGGCACCTACGTCGATGTCTGCTAAATATTCCTTTGAGTTTGACACGAAGCCCCTTAATTCGAAACCGGTCTCTTGTTGTATTTTTACGACATCCCCGGTCACAGTTAAAGCCTCGTCCTCCTTGTCAAAGCTGTCTACGTAGTCATCCACGTAGTGACAGTCACCGATCGCTCTATACGCCCCGGCATGACAGTCTTTGTAGATTTCAGCGTTCTTGTTTATTAAATACTGCGCTGAGCAAGGAGAACTGACAGATCCAAAGATCATGACCTGCATGATGTACTCATCAGGGGGTTGGATGGCGTCACAATTACGCCATAAAAATCGTTGAGCAACCTGATCTTCCTTCCGAATTGCAATCCTTATGTCTGCACAGACACCAATCCTCTTCTGTCGAAATTTAAATAATATTGAGAGCAGTGATTTAGGGTGATATTCATTCAGCAGGGCCTTTCATTAATCTTGTATTAAGAGACTCTTCGTTCACGCATGCTGCAACATCAAAAACGAGACAAAGTGTGATAAGTGCCAAGTACAATCGTCCCTAGCTTGGCATTCATCGGGCGACAACTTTCTTATATACGACTTCGATATAAAATCATTCATTTTCGACTTTTACCATTCAGCAAATTCTTCATCATTATTCATTTTGGCTTCCACATTTTGAAGCCGTTTCATTGCCATTGGGTAGGTCTCCTTAAAATCCTACTGCTCAGACTTCCATAAAAGACCTGTCTCTTATCGAAGTTCTATCTTCTTCGTTGTATCTCTGAGTATTTGTTGTGCTCTGATGTCTTCAGATATCATTGGCTCCAGAAGTTTAACACCAAGATTTTCCAATGAAAAATATTGTCATCTGTTTCCGTATGTACACTAAAATTTCGACATCGATTCGGCATACCGTGGCCCCTTTATAATCTTCACTCGTTCCAAATATGATGTTACCTAAATTGGTCTCATGTACAGCAAAAGAATCGTCCAAATTTATAACTCGGACGGACGAGTCGGACGTATGGTAATCCAATTAGCATATTTGGTCTTGCATTGTAATTTGAATTTCTTTTAATTCAGAAAATCTTTCTTTAAATCTATCCAGATTAAGGCATTGTGGCGGTAAATTTAAATTTGTGGTGGTCCATACATTTTTCACATTAGAAGTGGAGCCGTTTTGGCCTCTACGGCATATTTCCATTTCCACCTTTTCAGAAATTTCATTTGTAGTTTTGCCTCCAATCCATCCGAAGCGCAGATTGATTGAATTTCCTTTCAAGCCAATGCACCTTGCTACATCTCTCTCCAACAAAGTAATTTTTGACCCTTCATCAATACAGGCTACAATGTCAATAGAACCCTTTAATTTAACTGGCAAAAGTTTAAATAATGTTGTATCATCAATCGATTCTTCAATAATCGTATTTTCTCTGCTGTTATCGGTTTCCTTATTTGCCATCACCAATGGTATCATTATTTATATTTAAAACATTTGAAATCGGTCTATTGTTATTTGTGTTTACTTCCGGTTTATTGTTCACGTGCAAAATTCTATTGTGGTATCTCCCACAGTTTGACAAACCACATTGTCGTTTTGATTGACAACGACCCGAAATGTGGCCTACACGAAGACAACCTAAACATAGATTGTTTTCCTTCACGAACTTCCACCGATCAGATATGGACGCATCTTTAAATGTCTTGCAGCTATACAAGGGATGGTTCCAACGACACATAGGACAATTGGTAAGACGACTATCAGTTGATTTTGTTATAGGCAACGTCTATCCTTTCTGGATCAATCTCAATAGCAAAGCAAATATAATTTGCAACTTCGCTCAGCCACAAACTAAAATCACGTACACTGGGATATTGGCCAACATTGTTTATGTAATGTTTTATCAATTCCTCTCGTTTGTGTAGTGGCAGCTGATCGACCAGCTCATCCAAGAGTGTCGGATTATTCAGGTGCGGGGTTGCATTTGTACTTTCCAAAAATGCAGTCAAATTGGTTTTGATTACTATTGATTACTATTCGCGATACCAGGAAGTTGTCTTCCTAAGAAGCATTTCTTCTGATGTTATAATCAAGGCGATGAAAGAAATTTTCTCTAAACTTGGCTTACCCAAAACAATAAGAACCGACAATGGGAGACAATATGACAGCGATGAGTTCAAAAGTTTTTGCACCGAAAATAACATATCTTTAATCAGGACACCTCCTTATTGGCCTCAGGCAAACGGCGAAATGGAGAATATGAACAAGTCTTTGGTAAAACGGTTAAAAATAGCAGTGGCAAATAAGCGTGATTATAAAGAAGAAATTCAAAAATTTATACTGATGTACAATGTGACACCACATAGCACAACGGGCTCAGCCCCATGTGAGCTGATATTTAACAGGGGTATTCGTGATAAGATTCCCAGCATTGAGGACATAACCGATGAAGTAATTGATTCGTCTGCTAGGGATAATGACCTAATGAACAAACAAAAAGGAAAAGAAAAGGCGGACTCGAGGAGAAATGCAAAAGACTCTAACGTTCATTGGGAAAAATGTTTTTTTTTCCAATAAACTTACTCCGAACTTTAATAAAACGACATATGAAGTTGTTGAGAGAAATGGAAGTGGAGTGAAAGATGTTGGAGGAGGACGAACGTATACAAGAAACATAAGCCAGAGCACACAGAAGCTCAACAACGTGTTTGCACGGAACGATCTCCCGTCTCCAAGGAACCACTTCTGCCTTTCAACAATCAAACCTTATCACCCGTCTCTAATCCATCGGATGCGTTACCTAGCCAACACGACTGCAGCGAGTATGATGCCAGATCAAGGAACATTGAAGCTAAAACTGAAAAAGGTGGGAGGGATGTGGCAAAACTGATCTTTATCGATTTCACGAACTCATCTCTATTTAATTGTTACATATAATTAGTTGAGAGCTCTAGCGAAAAAGTGTAAAAAGTATACAATTGGAATAAACTTTAAGTTTCATTAAAAAGTAAATAATAGTGTGTTTGGTACATTTTAATACGGGTTATTACACCATTAATCTTAAACCAAGTACAGCGGCCTGCAACTCAAGGCGAGGGATGGGAGCGCATCTTGACTTCCCAGCAATAATCACAACGTGAATACCATCTCTATCACACACTCTCCAATAAGCTACAGATGCTCACTTGCGTCAACAAAAAGCTCACTTGCGTCAACAAAAATTTGCAAGTCAATACTGGTAAAGCGATCTTCAGAATTCACACCATAACATTTCTATATTCCACTCAAACCACTTTACATATATTTCATCAGGAATTGGCGTGTTTCAATCGATCTTGTATCTCCACAACTCCTGTAAGAGTATTTTTGATTTTACCACCATATTTGCCAGAAACCCGAAAGGATCAAATATGGACATTGTCAGACTCAATACTTCAGAACAGATTTAAGCACTCGAGCAAATTTCAACAGAAAACAAAAAACGTCATCTGAGGGTGACCAGAAAATCCCTAAAATATTTTCGTTTGTTGATTCATCTTTACATCAATTTGTCAGGCCAAAATTGTTTTTGGTAGAGGCACCTACGTCGATGTCTGCTAAATATTCCTTTGAGTTTGACACGAAGCCCCTTAATTCGAAATCGGTCTCTTGTTGTATTTTTACGACATCCCTGGTCACAGTTAAAGCCTCGTCCTCCTTGTCAAAGCTGTCTACGTAGTCATCCACGTAGTGACAGTCACCGATCGCTCTATACGCCCCGGCATGACAGTCTTTGTAGATTTCAGCGTTCTTGTTTATTAAATACTGCGCTGAGCAAGGAGAACTGACAGATCCAAAGATCATGACCTGCATGATGTACTCATCAGGGGGTTGGATGGCGTCACAATTACGCCATAAAAATCGTTGAGCAACCTGATCTTCCTTCCGAATTGCAATCCTTATGTCTGCACAGACACCAATCCTCTTCTGTCGAAATTTAAATAATATTGAGAGCAGTGATTTAGGGTGATATTCATTCAGCAGGGCCTTTCATTAATCTTGTATTAAGAGACTCTTCGTTCACGCATGCTGCAACATCAAAAACGAGACAAAGTGTGATAAGTGCCAAGTACAATCGTCCCTAGCTTGGCATTCATCGGGCGACAACTTTCTTATATACGACTTCGATATAAAATCATTCATTTTCGACTTTTACCATTCAGCAAATTCTTCATCATTATTCATTTTGGCTTCCACATTTTGAAGCCGTTTCATTGCCATTGGGTAGGTCTCCTTAAAATCCTACTGCTCAGACTTCCATAAAAGACCTGTCTCTTATCGAAGTTCTATCTTCTTCGTTGTATCTCTGAGTATTTGTTGTGCTCTGACGTCTTCGTCAGATATCATTGGCTCCAGAAGTTTAACACCAAGATTTTCCAATGAAAAATATTGTCATCTGTTTCCGTATGTACACTAAAATTTCGACATCGATTCGGCATACCGTGGCCCCTTTATAATCTTCACTCGTTCCAAATATGATGTTACCTAAATTGGTCTCATGTACAGCAAAAGAATCGTCCAAATTTATAACTCGGACGGACGAGTCGGACGTATGGTAATCCAATTAGCATATTTGGTCTTGCATTGTAATTTGAATTTCTTTTAATTCAGAAAATCTTTCTTTAAATCTATCCAGATTAAGGCATTGTGGCGGTAAATTTAAATTTGTGGTGGTCCATACATTCTTCACATTAGAAGTGGAGCCGTTTTGGCCTCTACGGCATATTTCCATTTCCACCTTTTCAGAAATTTCATTTGTAGTTTTGCCTCCAATCCATCCGAAGCGCAGATTGATTGAATTTCCTTTCAAGCCAATGCACCTTGCTACATCTCTCTCCAACAAAGTAATTTTTGACCCTTCATCAATACAGGCTACAATGTCAATAGAACCCTTTAATTTAACTGGCAAAAGTTTAAATAATGTTGTATCATCAATCGATTCTTCAATAATCGTATTTTCTCTGCTGTTATCGGTTTCCTTATTTGCCATCACCAATGGTATCATTATTTATATTTAAAACATTTGAAATCGGTCTATTGTTATTTGTGTTTACTTCCGGTTTATTGTTCACGTGCAAAATTCTATTGTGGTATCTCCCACAGTTTGACAAACCACATTGTCGTTTTGATTGACAACGACCCGAAATGTGGCCTACACGAAGACAACCTAAACATAGATTGTTTTCCTTCACGAACTTTCACCGATCAGATATGGACGCATCTTTAAATCTCTTGCAGCTATACAAGGGATGGTTCTAACGACACATAGGACAATTGGTAAGACGACTATCAGTTGATTTTGTTATAGGCAACGTCTATCCTTTCTGGATCAATCTCAATAGCAAAGCAAATATAATTTGCAACTTCGCTCAGCCACAAACTAAAATCACGTACACTGGGATATTGGCCAACATTGTTTATGTAATGTTTTATCAATTCCTCTCGTTTGTGTAGTGGCAGCTGATCGACCAGCTCATCCAAGAGTGTCGGATTATTCAGGTGCGGGGTTGCATTTGTACTTTCCAAAAATGCAGTCAAATTGGATACCATCGTGCTAAAGTTTACAATCTCGGACATTCTTTTATTAGATATCGATGGAAATGCTAGGACTTTGGCGATCTGACTGCGGATCAGTAACTGTGGACGACCAAAGTGGAACTCCAGTGTGTCTATGACCTGTGTGAATGAAAAATACTTCCACCTTGTCCTTTGCGTTTCCTTTAAGTGACATTTGCAAACGTATTAAATTCTCCAGATTGGTATACCTATAAGTTAGTGTCGTCTCTCAATAAGAATTTATAAACAAAGGCCACTGTTCTGGCTGGCCAGTAAACTGTGGCAAGTCACAAAGCTTGCGAAATTGTGTGCCGTTATTGAAGGTCTGTGGCATGGACCATTGTAGAACGGTGTCTGCTTGATTGACAGGCAAATGTGTTGCTGCTACTCCCGAAGTCATTTGCGACGACGTACCAGTTGTAGACGTAAACTTTGGCTGAGTCCTCGACAGCGAAGAATTGTGTGTATGTGCGAACGAATGTGTGGCAGTGTAGGACAATGACAATGGGTTGGATTTGGGCGGTAGTAATAGGCATATAATAAAGTGGCTTTGAATACATACTCACTATTCTATGCTGTTACATCGGCGCAAATGATGCGGGCGTTATCGTTGTATTGGGAACCGAAAATATATTATTGGGTGCTGCGGCTAGCTGTGCAGTGACTATATTCGGCCTTGAATATATATTGTAAGATGCTGCGTCAGGTCGAGCAGCGGCTGAATTAGGTAATAACTAATTGTTAGCGATTGCTGCGGCAGGTTGTTCAGCGCCTATATTTGGCATTGTGTGTGAGTTTACGATTGCTGTGGCAGGTTGAGCAGCGCCTATATTAGGCATTGTGGGTGGATTTTCGATTGCTGCGGGAGGTTGTGCAGCGAAGGCATTCGGCATTGTGTATGTTGGCGAGTTGCTGAGGCAAGTGGTGCAGCTGTTGTGTACCATACATTTGGGTATGGACGAAAGCTTACGGACGTTCTCCATTAAACCCATCATGGCATTCCGTAGCGTCAGAAATACGATCTTCAAATCTGCAACTGATGATTCTGGCGTTTCCATGATTGTCTTCTCGTCGTCACTGGCAATCCATTATTGTCCCCGTCGCCCTTATGCGGGGTTTTATTGTCCATCTGATCCGAAGACATCTTTTCTATTAGACGTTGGCTTCGGCGTTGCATTCAATCAATTGCCGGAATATCACCAATTGTATTAAGGCGGCAATAAAATAACAAAAAATGTTGCGGCTGCAACGAATATTGGTTGTCACGGGCTGTGACGGCTCAGAATAATAATAAAACGACGTTAATAAATGATTTTATCGATTGATTGGTTGATCATACATATGCCAAGGATGGAGTTTTTACTATATGATATTATGATTACATGTTTGATGTCATTATGATGTGTGTCGTGTGTGAGGAGGTTTAAGGTTTGTTTTATTATCTATATAATATATCGAGCCCTATCCGCGAAAATAGTGTAAGCGACACTGTTATCGATTTTCGTTTTTTGATGAAAATCGATTATTTACTATTATTTGCATCATCTCTAAAAATTTCATAACTGTAAAAAGCTCCGTTACGAATTTGCAGCCAAAGCAATTTTAAGGTAAGTGAACATTCTTAGTTTGTTTACATTTTTGTGACTGCGAAGTGGCGCTTACATTAAAATTTTCTGCAACAAAGTTGGTGATAAATTACAATATATTCGCAATTTGACTATTTTTTTTGTAATGTCGTTCAATCAACTTGAGGTAAGTGTATGTTTTTTAATTTATACACAATATTTAAAATAAAATATAAGTAGTATTATATTTTTTTGGTTGTTATAAAGAAATTTCTGTTTCAGTTTATCTTAACCATTGAATTTAAGGTTTAATGCTTTAATTTTTATTTATGTATATAAGAATAATTCGTACTAAAATTAAAATTTTAGTTTAGTTTCTCTGAAGTAATTTTTCTAACTTTTTTTTTTATATTATTTTTGTAACAACCATTGAATTTAAGGTTAAAAACTTTAATATTTATTTGTGTACGCAAACAAATAATTAAAATAAAAAAATTTTAAAACAGAAAACTAGTTTTTTTTTTTTAAATTGTTTTAACGTAGCCGACACAACATTAGCCCGTAGCTTGCCAGCATGACAGCGAAAATAATGTAAACGACAAAAATACTGAATTTATAGCTTGCCAGCATGACAGCAAAAATAATATAAACGACAAAAATACCCGTTATGTTGTGGATATGTAAATAAAACCAATTTTATCATAAATATTGGACAAAATAATGCTTATATATCAAATTTCACGGTAATACTTAGACCAAAAGCAGACATAATTAGAAAAAACCTTCTCCTGTAAAATTTTGTTTTTGTCGCTTACACTATTTTCGCGGATAGGGCTCGATATAATAACAATGGTTATAAAGTAAAATAGCTTAAAATAAAAATGCTTACTTTATTCTGATTCTTGTGAAATTCGCATCGATTGAATGAATGTAAACCAATCGTTACAGTGAAGCGGTTATCGTATAAAATGAGTATGTATTAGCAAGCGAGTATGACACAGAGTTGTATACTGACTTAAAATCGACTAGACAAGACTAGATCATTTTGCGCAAATCATTTAAAGATCTCGCAAACATACAATCTTGATCTTACCGATCTTGTTCAAAGTTTGTGTCTAAACTACTGTCCAACCGGAAGATATCGGCCCTAAAAGTTGGGTCACTAGACATGAAATAACCCATATGTTAATCTTTTCCTTTTTCAAGAAACTAAAAAAATATAATTTATTTTTCAGCTTTGTCGATTTTATGTCTTTATTGATTAAATTGTGTATATTAAATAACTTTACAAAAATCTACTGATTATTTTATACCCTAGGCCAACGCTAAAGGTGCCCAATTTCTGCAAGTGGCCTGATTTACAATTGTTGATAATATGATGATTATGATTCAGAAGTGGCATGACATGTGGCACTGCTCACATATACTTAAGGAGAATTTGCAACATGGACATAAGTGGGTCATGTAGCTGTGGAAGGGGGAAAAGATTTTTTTAACTCCTCCCTCCTTTAAATCAAACGCCCTAGTTTGCAAATTGTTCCCTTGAATTTCGGATAAAGGGGTTTTGTTGCTAACTCCCAATTCTGGTAATGCTATTTCCGCTTTTATTTAAGTCCTTATTTTCCACAACGTTGCCAAGAAGATTATGTTTCTTATAAGACTATTAGTAAACTTAGGTTTACCGTTGTTCTAACTGTGGTTTCCCTTTTAATCATATCATTTAAATTGGTATTGTTTATATGCAGGTCTTTAATCATATTCAGGAAAAGAGATTCTTTAACATCACTTGTGGATCTCCATGGTTGTAATAATGCGGGAAGGTCTTAAATGAGAAAGGGCTTAAATGAGAGACATCCTTTGCAGTAAATGTCCAACTAGTTTAAAATATAAACAATAGTTGTTCCATCACTGGCTACTCTAATTTTACCGAACTCTTATTCCTCTTAAATGTTTGTAAATGGAATTTTATCATGTTTCATATTTTTTTCATTTTATTTGGTAATTTCCAAATTATATAGAATAAAAGAATTAACAATATTAGATTTTGCCCTGTGCAATGCATACTCAATATTAAGTAGGTCCTCTTTGATAAATTCCAATTTAAAATTATTTTCAAGTGAACAGCAAGATTTAAATTTCCTGTGGCTTTTATATGTTCAAAAATTTTATTATTTCTTTTTATGTCATTAATTTTAACAACAATCTGTCTATTTATAACCGCTTGTTTGTTATTACTAACAATAGGATTCTCGATATTCTCATTAAATATTTCAAGGTCACGATGATCCGTGTACCAGCAATCCATTTAAATGTTGTTCCTATGAATTCCAAGGACTTTTCTTGGTAGTCCTTGGATGTAATTTATGTATCAAACTGTGAGTTTGGTATATTTCGTTCGCAATATATGGATATAGAGGATTCTTCTTCGTAACATTCCTTACGATTGTCTCTTCTATTCTGTCTGTCAATTCCATGTAATTATCCAAGTCAATTACAAAATAAGATGAATTTTTTCGATAATAGGCTCTGTCGTAAGAATTCTTTTCTTTAATGATGGGTCTAAATGTCTCCTTAAAATGTCAATTAGATGGTCTGTAGAAAACGTAGGTCTGGAGATAACATGAAAATGATAACCAGGGAAAGAAATCTGGAAAATGTTCCTTTCCTCGCCAATGTTTATAAATATGTGATTCTTAAATGCATTTAAAGGTGCTTCCGTAGAGGAAATAAGATTATGTGATGAGCTTTATCACAATGACATGTTACGGTTGAAGCATTAACTTCAACTGTAGGCATCCTACACAATGCGTCTGCAACAACATACGTCTTTCCTGGCTTATAACGAAGCACATACATAGTTGTATTCCTCAAGTAGGAATTTCCACTTTCGTAATATTGGATTTCTATTTTTGTTACTCAAAGCAAACGTAAGAGGTTGGTGTTAATGATAAATGATTGCTAACATCTCCTTTTCATTAGCCGCATAATTTTCTTCCGTCTCAATGCTCTCGATAAGAATGTTATGGACTTTCCTTATTGTTCCAAAACAGCGCCAAGTGCGTCTGTAGTAAGGTGAAATTCCTTAGCAAGATCGGGTAAGCCAGAATAACTTCATGTGAAGTAAGAGATTTCTTGAGTCTGTCAAATGCCTCTTTATTCTGATTGATCTTCTTCCTACTTGAATCCTGTTTAGATGTACGTCCATTTTCCCCTCTCAAATAACACGTTAATAATTTTGCCTTCGCATAATCCTTTATAAATCTCCGATAAAACCTGACATTTCAAGACAGGACCTAATTCAGGAAAATTCTGAATTGTTTCGACTTTCGATGGATTTGTCGACTTTCGATGGGTTTGTCCTCACACCATCACCTATTATTACGAAGCTTTAATAGTCGAGTTCCTTTTTGAAAAATTCACATTATTCTATTTGTATCTTCAAATTAATGAATATTTTTAAAGAAGGACTTCTCATCTCTACTTAATATTAGAATGTCGTCTATGTAAACATAGCAAATTTTCCCAACATGTATCATCTAATGCTCTCTGGAATATCGATGGAGCATTTTAAAGTCCGAAAAGAAGTCGCGTAAATTCTTACTTCCCATTATTATTAAAGAACGCTATTTTCTTAATGTCTGATTCCTTTAGCGGAATTTGGTGGAAACCACTCTTGAGATCAACAACAGATTTTTTCCCAGCTGAGAAATTATTTCATTTATCTCTGGAATCGGATATCTGTCCGGTATTGTTACTGAATTTAATTTCCGGCATTGTAACTGAATTTTATTTCTGGTAGTCAATTTCAAGTCGATAATTTTCCTGCCCTGCATGCATTCAGTTTTTTGGGAACTACCCAAATTGGAGAATTGTATGGTATTCTCGATGGTCTTATAATACCGTTAGCTAACAAACCAGCAATTTCCTTATCAACGAATTCCGCATAGTCATAGGATATGATAGAATATACAGGTGTATCTGTTTTCGTCAACATTTCTCCTACTACATTCGTGGCAAAAGTAAGCTTTCCGTCGGGGTCAGAAAATAAGGATGAAAGAGGTCGTGTCAGTGTCGATAGTTCTTTCCCCTGTGATGGAGTCAAATGTTCTGTCCTAATATCTATGACATTCACGGAATAACTTATTCTCTGTTTAATTTTTTACTTTAATGATGCCCTTGATCGAAAGTGTAGTAGTGACAATATCTATTACAGCAGATAGCTCTCGTAGATTATCATAGCCAAGAATACCGTCAAATGTTTTCAAAGATGATAAGATAAATAATTTGTTTAGCTCGTTTGTTTTATTTCGGTCTGTTGCTTTTACACATTGAACAGGGATTAAACCGGCTCAAGACCTCTTGCTTCTATATTTAAATAGAAGACAAGTTTTTAACAAAATGGCAAAGTGACATTGATTTTCGTGGCTGCACACTACTTTTATCATGATTTCGGGTCCGTGACAACCCTCTTTAGAAAGCCTTGCTGCAATTGTTGAAAGTAAAACCGAACTCTATAAGGCCAGGCTCTCCACAAACGAATGAGAACTACTGTTGTAAACCTTACTTTTCAAGTTTTCTTCACACAATTGCCCACGAAAATACAACTCACTCTTGCCAGCTCTAAAGAGACTCCACATCGAGAGCCATCAATAGATTTCTTTTACAACAACGCGTGTGTGTGTTGTAAAAAGAGTTTAGTTGACTATGTCAACTTGTGTGCCGTGCCGTGCATGTATGTACGTATGTTTAGCTCGTTTGTTTTATTTCGGTCTGTTGCTTTTACACTTTGAACAGGGATTAAATTTGTTAAAAACTTGTCTTCTATTTAAATATAGAAGCAAGAGGTCTTGAGCCGGTTTAATCCCTGTTCAATGTGTAAAAGCAACAGACCGAAATCAAACATACGAGCTAAACATACGTACATGCACGGCACGGCACACAAGTTTACATAGTCAACTAAACTCTTTTTACAACACACACACACGTTGTTGTAAAAGAAATCTATTGATGGCTCTCGATGTGGAGACTCTTTAGAGCTGGCAAGAGTGAGTTGTATTTTCGTGGGCAATTGTGTGAAGAAAACTTGAAAAGTAAGGTTTACAACAGTAGTTCTCATTCGTTTGTGGAGAGCCTGGCCTTATAGAGTTCGGTTTTACTTTCAACAATTGCAGCAAGGCTTTCTGAAGAGGGTTGTCACGGACCCGAAATCATGATAAAAGTAGTGTGCAGCCACGAAAATCAATGTCACTTTGCCATTTTGTTAAAAACTTGTCTCCGTATGTGGAATCGACTTCCGGCAAATGTATTTCCCACTAATTGCGACATCCAGAAGTTCAAGGCAAGCGTCAACAAACATTACTCCCTCTTTCCCCCCTCCGATCCATTAATTTCCACTCGCCAACGCAATGCACCGCATATATAGGGGGCATCCCTGAGTGTTGGTTATTTAAAAAAAAAATATAGAAGCAAGAGGTCTTGAGCCGGTTTAATCCCTGTTCAATAGATAAATAATTTAAACTTGTAGTCCTTCAGATTGAATACACTTATTATGATATGGTGTGTTATTTTTACATCCCTAGAATTTGCTAAAAATGGTCTGTCTTAAGCAATTTGTTTCCTTACGAACCTAGGTTTTATAAAATTCTTACTTGAAACTGTGTCTATTAAAAACCTCAATATCTCGCCACTGCCATTGTCTTATACTCGTAAGGCAGTGAGAAAGCTAGGCTAAAAATTAATACTTGTATTCTTAATAGGATGTTGCTCCAAATATTCATCTAGATTCTGATCAGCATCAGATGCTGTAATGGCACCTTGGTAGTCCTCCCAATTAGCATTGTCATCAAAGTCATTCAGTTCATATTCGGTCTGATCTGGGTCAGTGTGCAATTGATTATTTATATGATTATTTCTTTCCATCTTCACGCAGAGAAAAGATATGGTTACACTATGGTCACCGCAACAAAAGTATGTTCTCTACAATAAAAGCATGTTCGTCGCAACCATAGTATTGTTTTATGAATTTCATTTTGACAACAGTATGATTGTGACAATATTACTATTGTTGAAATGTAACAATAGTATTATTGCCAAATTAAGAAATGAAAATATGATTGTAGCAACAATATAAACGTGGTTGGTGCAACAAAATAATTGTTGTTTAAAATTTATGTTAACAATAATTTGATTACCGCAATCATACAGTATGGTTGCGACTATGAACATAACAAAACAGGTTTTATAGAGCATACATGTATGTGTGTGCGTATGTTTTTTTTGATATACAAAAAAAAAACACATACACACGATACAGTGAATGGTTGCTGTCCATTAAAAAAAAAAACAATAATCGGAAGGTAGTTCGAGGGATTTTTATTGTGTTTACTTTGTTCGGTGAAATACTCTAATACCGACTGGTACTCGTTTATTTAAAATCTGCCTGCACTTAAGTATATAGCCATTGATCATGGGTTAATCACATTCGTTACTTGGTGTCTACGGATGGTAAATAGCATTCACCCCTGCTGACAACTAAAAGTATTTTTGACCGTTGGAATATATATTTTTGTTTCTTGAATGATGTGTTCAATAAAAACATGGCCTCATATCTGGCTATGAACTAATAGTAATGCGATTTAAAATAAAATACTTAATAAAAATCTATATTTTTGAATAACAACAATAACCAATCCTAATAAATAATTTTGGGGATCATAGTATGGTTGAGTGTGAATCATACTATGGTTGTCGGGATCATAGTATGGTTGCGTTTGAATCATACTATGGTTGTGAGGATCATACTATGGTTGTATAAGAAACATACTATGATTGTGAGGATCATAATATGGTTATGGAGATAATAGTATGGTTGAGTGTGAATCATACTATTGTTGTGAGGATCATAGTATGGTTGTGAGTGAATCATACTATGGTTGTGGGGATCATAGTATGGTTATGTGTGAGTCATACTATTGTTGTAAGTATCATAATATTGTTGTATACCCAACAATAGTATGATCCTCTTCGAATATTGTCACCCCAACCATACTATTTTTCTGCGTGTTGTTCGGAACCTGCTGAGAGAAATTCGACTGTATCTTCTCTATTGGTCGATGTGTTGTGGCCGATTCATGTAATTGACCATCTTGGAACGCATAGATGCGTCTTTGTCCATTGGCTCTGACATGATATCTTATTTAATATAAGACCCACACGCAGAAAAAAAGTTTGGTTGGGGTAACAATATTCGAAGAGCACCATACTATTGTTGGTTATATGGTTGTGGCACAACAATATTATGATCATCCCAACAATAGTATGGTTTACACACAACCATACTATGATCCCCATAATAATATTATGGTCCTCACAACAATATAATCATTCACACACAACCATACTATGATCCCCACAACCATATTATTATTCACTTTCAACCAAACTATGATCCCCATAACTATATTATGATCCTCATAACCATAGTATGTTTAACGAACAACCATAGTATGATTTACGCACAACCATACTATGTTCACCAAAATTGTTTGTAAAGACTGGAATAAGTTGTTATTCAACAATAAAGAATTTTGTTAAGTAAGTTATGTAACAATAGGAGTGATTTATTTAACAGTAAAAAAATTCATTTATTAAAAATATTTTAGTTATGCTAATCCGTAGTTTTTTTGAAAAAACTTAATTTTTATTGCTATTATTGCGTAAGAATCGTTAAGATAACATTGTCAAATTAAAACAATTAAGGTATTGCCGGTATGATTGCCGTAATCATGTTATTGTTAACATAAAACCCATGAAAACAAAACTTTTGTCCCACCAACCATATTTATATTATATTACCATATTTTCATTTTTAAATTTGGCAACAATACTTTTGTTACATTTCAACAATATTAATATTGCTGCAATCATACTTTTGTCAAAATGAAATTCAAAAAACAATACTATGGGTGCGACGACCATACTTTTACTGCTGAGAACATACTATTGTTGCCGTGACCATATAGTAACCATATCTTTTCTCTGCGTGCAAGTGCGAATAAATCGACTGATAAAATTCACGAAGAGTCTGACATCCTTGCGTCGTGGAATTCAGTTGCTGTTCCAAAGTCATTAAATCCCTCTTATCGGCGTAATGCCATGCAAGGCATGAGCATATAGCCTCCCAATTCAAAGGAATATTGTACGTTTCCAGTACATTATCTGCATTTCGCATTATCTTATTCCGAATGGTCATTATCAAACTTAAATATCGAGGCGTTCCTCGCATATTTGAACAAAGGGAAGCAATCAGTCCACACTTTTCTTCCAGGAACTTAACTCGTCTGGATTTCCTTTAAATTTCCTGATGGATTTTCTTAAATCTAATACATTCCCCAAATTACCGAGTAAGATTCTTTAACTAAGGAATCCATGTTCCGGGCTCATAAAATTCTGAATAAGCCAGAAAATTGTTCGTTTGCAATTTGTTGTGATTCTTTGAATATACTGTTCCATTTCCTGTGGAACTATTAGATGATTTGCTTGTGGTGGATTCTAGTTCGGGATTATTAGTTTACTTATTTTAATTTTTTAAATTTGAAACTTTTACTTCATTTAATTTACTATTATTTTTGAATTCAAAACTTAACTTACTTATTAATTATTTATTATTATTTTTTTGTTTTTAATTTTGATCTTAAATTACTTAATTATTAATCACTAAATTACGTATTTTTCAATATTTCAATTTTTTCGTTATACATTTTTCACTATATTTCTTCTTATAAATAACCTTACACGTTAACTATAAAACATATCTGCTACTGGGGGTCCTCGCAGTTAGTGTAACCGCAGTAAGCTAAGGTCCACCGACTCTTACCGTATTTTTTTGCGAACACGAGACCGGGCGAACTTCTTAAATTCGCGTTTGTTGAGTAAAAGGGCTGCTTACATCCTTTTACCAACAGCCGTTAACGAACGACTAACGGGAGAACTTATTAGATTCACTTTTACCGAGTAAAAAGGGCTTCTTAGATCCTTTTTTCCAATATCCGTTTTCAAACACGCTGTTCACATATACTTCATCCGAAGAATTTGCAACATGAACATTATTGGTTAAATGTAGCTATGGAAGGGGGTAAAGATTTGTATTAACTTACATAGTAGGGACATAAATACTGTTACACACGTTTTATGCTGTTAAATAAAAAGTACTGAATGCTTTTGGACCAAATATTTTTTAATATATTTATTGATGTATATTGTATACAGAAAGAATCTACTTATTCGAAATGTCTGCCTTTTGCCTTTACACACGCCTTAAGTCGCACTAGTCAATCGTCCGCAATTTGTAATCAAATCTGGACTGCCTGAGCGTCATTCTTCAGAGGAAATGAACGATGGAAAATTGTTTCGAAGCCAGGCCTGGGACGTTTTAGCCTTATTTGCCGGCGCAGAATTCTGCTGGAAAGTCCATGGCTGGTTTTGGAACAGGGAATTGTTAAAGGCTTCACAACAGCTTCCAAAACGGTTTCTTTGGCCGATGTTTTGACTCCTTGTTCGCAGAAATGCAGGTCAGTGACCCCATCGTAAGAGACACCCCACCAAACCATGACTGAAGTTGGGTGATGACCATTTTTTACCATTTTGATCAGTTCAGATGCTTCCTTAGATGACCGCGCATACACTCTATACTTTTGCTTGTTAAATTTTTCCTGAACGGAAAAATTTTTTCATGGTTGAACAAAATTTTTCTGCTCAAGTTATCAGCGTGCTTCACCAAAGACGTTTGCATTTTTCAATCCTGTATTTTAAAGCTGCAGTCAATAAATGTCCGGTACGTTGTTTGAAAGCCCCAAGTCCCAAGACTTTTTTAATGATTCGACTCATGGACTTTCGCGTGATATTCATCTCACGGGCCATGATTTTCTGTTTTGGGAGCGGATTTCTGTAAATTCTTTATTTAACGGCTTTAACGGTAGCGATCTTTTACATCTCCAATCTCCTCAAACAGTTTTATGCATCGGTAGACCTAGTGGCCAGGGCGTTTTGAAAATATCGCTTTTTCATTTCACACTTGAAAAGCGCTATTACAGCGATACGGTTCTCATTATCTGACCACTCCAGACCCGTTACAGACCCCCCGAGACATTTATATTTCTTGATATCTTGATAGTAAAAAGTATATTCAGAACCAAAATGCGATCCCAGTGCTATACCATATTAACAGACGGGCAAATATTAAAGCTATTCAAGACTTAACTTACACTAGTAATGATATAAGATTTTGTACAAGCATCTCCGATAAGGATAAAAAACTGGCGGAAAAATCCACAAGAATTTGGTGGCTTTCCTAATACAAATAACGCACATGTTGTTGTACTTTTCCTTTTACAAAAATACATAGCTTTTTATTTATACCTTACAAAATTAATATAAGTGTAGTGTTTATAATTTAAATTTTCCATTGCAATATTATTTTTCTTAGTACAAATACACCACTTTTGGTGACCAATTAATTTAAAAAATGTACAAATACAAGTTCAATAGTATACTTAAGTATAATATTACATGTACTTGAGAGCCCGATATGGGGACAGTGTATATTAGAAATTTGTTTGTATTTTACTATTGTTAATTATAGTTTAAGCTTATAATTATTTGAATTTAATAAACAATAAAAAAAATGAATGTAGGGTTTATAAAGATACTTATATATAGGAGAAGTGGAAAATTTTCTAATTTCGCTATACTAAATGTACAGACTTTCAAGAAAATTATTATAATCGGAAGATTATTTATTTATTTATACTTAAGGGTCCCAACTAGGCTTGCCAGATCCAATTTGCCAAAAAACTTGACATTGACCAAAAAAAACTTGATTTTGACAAAAAAAAACTTGACAAATAAAAGCACTCATAATATTGGTTTTTATTTAATTTTTTATTATTTTTTTTCATAAAAATTATTAGAAAAAAAATATGCCTCGGATAAACCTTCAATTGTGCATTCATCATCTTCATTTGTAAGTTCTATGTCGGAAATTGCATTTGCTACGAATTCCCAAAGAACTTTTTGACAATTTTTCTTGCCTTTTTGTAGAAAATATCTTTTTACTGCCGGCCAACAATATAACAAACGGTCAATTGCTGGCAGAAGTGAAAGCCATCTTGTAGGAACATGTCGAAGGAGATTTTTGTACTCGATGTTTGCAAATTCAAAACATTGTTTTAATTTTTTTGTAGTCCCAGCCGAAGAGCTAAATTCATTATATATTTTGATTACAATGTTTTCGACGTCAACAGTTAAAGCGTTAAGAGCATTTTTTATACAATTATTAATTACATTTTTTTTTTTATATAAGCTTTATTTGAATTATTGAATCTGCTCCAAAGGAGCCTAACAATAAGTATACGAATCTTAAGTATAATTCAATAATGAATCCTAGTATGGATTTCTTGTAATGTGGGTCTCTGCTAATTGGCAGGAATTTTAATTAATTTGGTCAAAATAGTATATAACTGGTATGGATCACACGTGAGGATTTTAAACCTGGTTTGGCTTAAACCTCGTGATAAAGGTCCAGAGGACCCTTACAGTCATTTACAGAGTGTTCGCGATATTATGTAGAGTGAAGAACTCTAGTTATGTATGTATAACGGATAACTCTAGAATAGCAGAGTGGACGACGTAATTTGGGTTTTGTAGGTTTTACGCGTTGACTGTTTTAAGGATCACGTATGAGAGCATTTAAGCCACGTGACGTAGAATGAAGGATTCTACACAGTCTTTTTTGAGTGTTCGTCCGCGATTGATATTGACTGTTTTAAAGATCACGTATAAGAGCGTTTAAGCCACGTGACGTAGAAAAGGATTCTACACAGTCTTTCGGGCGCGTGTGTTCGCGATTACTGTTACGGATGAAGATTAGAAAACACGGCGTTCGTTTCTCCGAAGTCTTAAAGATCTGGGACTGCACAATAATTGTCTAGCAAGTATGTTATCATGACGTTCGAGCTTCTCTTTGTGCTTTATATTGATTTTTTGAATTGCCTCTTTAACGAGAGGTATTTTCAAGTCTCGGTGGATATTTTCATTCCTCATATACCAAGGGGCACCGGTAATAAGCCGCAATGTCTTCGATTGGACTCTTTGGATTTTGTCGAGATTGCTCGAGCTTGCTTTGCCCCATAGCTGGGCACCGTATAACCAGATAGGTTTGATTGCACTGTTGTATAGCAGGACCTTATATTCAAGGCTTAGTTTTGAGTTCGCGTTTAGGAGCCAGTGAAGTTGATGGACCTTAAGTTTCAGTTGAGTTTTCTTGGCTTCGATATGACTTCTCCAGGTGAGTCGGCGATCCAGGTGGATTCCAAGGTATGAAACATGATCAGATTGAGAAAAAGGGATATTGTTTAATTTCAATGTCGGACAAGTGCTAAAATTCAGTGTGAAAGTTACCTGTGTGCATTTAGCCTCATTGACTTTTATTCTCCAGTCAGAGAGCCAAGATTCTACTCGTCTGAGATGTACACCTAGATTCATAGATGCAATATCCTGCTTTTTATGTGTGGCCATTATAGCGGTATCATCGGCAAAAGTGGATGTTAGCACGTTTGGGCTGGTAGGAATATCTGCGGTAAACAGAATGTAAAGGATAGGCCCCATGACGCTTCCCTGGGGAACACCTGCTAGTATTTCGCGGTCATCGGTGACGTGTTGTCCACATTTGACTCTGAATCTGCGGTTTTCTAAGTAAGACTCAAGAATTCGATGCGTATTTGCCGGTAAGTATTTGCAAATTTTGTAGGTCAAGCCAAAGTGCCAGACTTTGTCAAATGCTTGAGCAACATCCAGGAATACTGCGCAGCAATATTCTCGCCGTTCAAATGATTTTTCAATTGCTTGGGTCAGACGGTTTACTTGTTCGATAGTGCTGTGACCTTCGCGAAAACCAAACTGATGGTCTGGTATTATGTTATTTGACACGAGAAACGGTTTAATTTTCGATAAAAGAACTTTTTCAAATAGTTTGGATAAGCAGGGAAGCAAACTGATCGGCCTGTACGAGGAAGGTTCTGATTTGTCCTTTCCTGGCTTTAAAATCATTTGAATCAGAGAAATTTTCCACACTTTAGGAAAGTACCCATGTCTCAAAATAGAGTTAAATAATTTTGCCAGGAACTTCACAGCAATATAGGGAAGTTCCAAGATCATTTTAGGCGTGATAAGATCATATCCAGGTGCTTTACCTGGATTCACGGTTTCTTTAATGACATTCAGAACTTCATTTGCGTTAGTAAACAATGGAATTACGGCAGACATTTTATCAACAGGTGGAAGGATGTCGCTACTTGCAGGATTTGGGTGAAACACCTGTGATAGATGGTTTGCAAAAACATTGGCCTTTTCCTCTTCTGATATTGCCCACTTGCCATTTGCGTCGCGTATTGGAAATTGCGTTTCGGTGGGCATACTAGTATTTCTTAATGTTTTCCATAATGAGAATTTGGTTGAAGCAGTCGGAGTTAAACTTGCAATGAAACTAGCCTGCTGTCTACTGTCTTCTTTTCTAAGTGCGCTTTGCAACCTTTTAGTAGCTTCAGTCAGTCTTAGTCGTGCCGCTGGTGACCTATTTCGCTGCCATTCGCGACGGAACCTCCTTTTTTCACTTACAAGGTGCTCTATTTCCCGGTTAGTGTAAGTATTCAAACTATTTGTCACTTTTATTTGTCTGTGTGTAGCGTGAATGGCCGCCTGTTCCAGGATTACGTTCAAGTTGGATACGTTGTTATCGATCTCATCCGCGTTAGAAATTAGATGATTCGAATCTAAATGACTACTAATGTACTTCCTGTATTTTAACCAGTTAGTTTTTTATGAAGTAAGCCTTAGTGGGTCATCTACAAGTACTGTCTTCCCGTGAAGAAGAAATATAACTGGCGAGTGGTCTGACGATAAGTCAGTACAGGTACTAGCAGATAAGTTAGATTTACTAACTCCTCTTATTATACCGAAGTCTATCAAGTCAGGCTTTTTGTTAATATCAGAAGGCCAATATGTAGGTTGACTGGGAGATATAAAGTCCAATTTATTTTGACGTCGCATTAGACATTTATACAGCTGGTTTCCCCTAGGGTTTGCTAAACGGGATCCCCAGTGCGTATGTTTGACATTGTAGTCACCAGCAGCAATAAAGTTGTGTCCGAGACCATTGAAGAAGTTCAGAAGTATATCTTCTGATATCGCGAACCGCGGGGGGAAATATATTGCTGAAATGGTAAGAAAACTACCTTCAATCTGGATACGAATTGTTGTCGCTTGGAGGTAGTTTTGTGAGACTCCTTCAGCGACTTCATGTTTCATTCGTTTACGTATTAGGATACCAGTGCCCCCATGAGCCTTACCGTCGGGGTGATGAGTACCATAAAATCTAAAATTAGGTATCTGAAAATTGTATTTGTCTGTGAGATGAGTTTCTGATAGTAGCATTATATCAATATTCTGCCGATCTAGGTACTCGGTCAGTTCGTGTCTATGTTGGTTCACACCGTTTGCGTTCCATGTACATATCTTAAGAGGGCCTATTTTTTGGTAAGTAGAGTTTGAATTAACTGATTCTGGTTTCGCATGAATTCTTGCATCATTGATTGCATAGTTGACATGAACATGTTTATACTCTGTACCAGTTGTTGAATCATTGATTCAGAGTTACCATGTTGTTGCACTGGGGCATTAGGTGTATGCGCCCTTAGAACATTCGCGTATGTTATACCGTTTGTAATGCCGTTTCCGTTGCTAGAGTAAACTGGAGTCTGTTGGATGTCGATTATAGGATTCGGCGCGTTTCGGTTAGAAATGAGTTTACGCTTCTCTTCTAGTTTACGCTTAAGTTCTTTGTAAACCCTACAACCTCTGTAATTTGCGGTATGTTGTTCCCCGCAATTACTGCACTTTTTCTGTTCCTGCGATTTAACTTTGCAGGCGGACGATTGGTGTAGATCACCACATACAACACAAACGGTTGGCAAAGTGCAGTATGATTTTGTGTGTCCATACTCTTGACAATTTTGGCATTGAACGGGACCATTTCTTTTGTGGGGTTCTTCGACCGTGATTCTTCTATATAACAAATATTGAAGTTTGTATATAGGATGAACTTCATTTTTCTTTAGTTTCCGCGAGTCAGGTTGAAGTTCGACCTTGAACATTGGTTGGGGAACCTTTTTATTGTTAAAAACGTTCACCACGGAGTGAACGTTAAAATTCTCTTTTCCTCATCTGGTCCTACAAATGATTCAATGCCTTTTAAGATTACCGCGATACCCTTACTACTCTTAAGACGATACGTGTAAAAATTTTTATTTCTATCGTTAAAATAACTAGAAATAGCGCGAAAGCCGTTTTCGGTGTATGCCTGAATTTTAGTCTCGTTAATGTTCCCTTTCTTTATTGGCACTATGTGAAAGCCACCACTACCAACAACTTGGGCAATAATATTTACTAGCTCATTTGAGCTACTCTCACGTAGGTATATTGGGGGCGGCCTTGGAGTTGCGGCATTTGCCGAGGTAGAAGATTGAGGTTCTTCTTCGCTCAGCAATGCAAACCGGTTCTTACCCGTGACGGACGTTGTTGGTTCTTCACCGTTCACAGTTTTGCAACTTTTTTTGTTAGAGTTGCCTTTGGCTGGGCTGGATTTACGCTTTATAGTAATGTAGCGATCCATGCCTGTCTGTACCGCCTTTAATGGTTTGTCGTTGTTTTCGTGTGTTATTTCTGTGTTCGCTGTGTTTCCACCTTCTTTGTTATTACTGTTGATGCTAGCACTGCCTGGTGAGAGAGTTTGTCTTAGTGGTGCTACCTCTCTCATTCCATTGTTTACATCTGCATTTATCGCGAAGTATGCATTCCGCGAACTTACACTGCAGAAAGAGTGTCTGCGTTGTTCCAACTCTTGAGTGAGACGATGGCTCATCAAGCTGTGGGTTTGTTTAGCTGTGTGTGTGCCTTTTTTAATTTTAGTTGTTTTGTTACACTGATTCTTACACAACTGGGTTTGTTGTTCAACTTAAAATTTTTATTTTGTCAAAAAACTGTTTGAATTCCTTACAAGTTAATACTAATAATGAATTCAAACAATTTTAGATAATTATTTTCCCGACAATTGAGTTTATTTTTTGCACTTTCCCTGCTTATTTTATTTTATTAGAATTAATTTCCGAGAGGAGTTCTTTTAACGACCGTTCTCTTCGAGCGCGGTGGCAATTGCAATTTGCTTTTATAATTTGGCTATTTTCATTTTTAAGTTTTTGAAATACAGAATTATATAAACCGTAATTTACATTTGCGTTATCAGCACTATACGATGTAATTTGTTCAATTTTCAATTTATTTACATTTGTAATTCTAATAATATTACCAAATATATCCTTAGATGCTTCATCAGGATCTTCGTAAAAATCTAAAATTTGTTTACATATCCCAGTTCCGGGATCAAAATATTGTACAGCATACGGATAGGTTTTTACGTTACCGATATTTGAAGCGAATATGGACCCAAAACATTTCTTGTTATAGCTGCTGATTTTGTACGTCCACATGTTATTTTTTTAAATTATAATTGCACAGGAAAAAATATGTATCATATTAGTCCTTAGTTGTATTGATAGTAAAAATATGCTCTTTCGATGTGTTTTTTAGAAATATAAACTTACTTTTTTTAAGTATTATTACATATGTAGCTAGAATAAATTTGAGAAAAAAAATTAACTTATAAAAAACATTGACAAATCACTTTTTCACTTGACACTTGACGCGCATTAAAAAACTTGACAATCAGGCCAAATCAGGCCCGTCTGGCAACCCTAGTCCCAACACATGAAGGTTACGAGTATATTGGTAAACCTTGAGTTATTAATATGAAAATACAAAGTTATTTTTTTTTTGCTGTACACTTATTTCTTTCCATACAAAAACTTAGTAGATACATAAATACTGTTACACACGTTTTATGCTGTAAAATAAAAAGTACTAAATGTTTTTGGACCAAATATTGTTGAATATATTTATTGATGTATATTTATCCAAAATGAATCTACTTACTCGAAATGTCCGCCTTTTGCCTTTACACACTCCTTAAGTCGCACTGGCCAATCGTCAATAGCTGCACGAAGCTCGTCCATGGGAAAATTGCCCACAGCTCGAACCAAAGCAGTCTTAAGAGATCCAATGTTGGGGTATCTTTTGTGACAAACCGTGTCCTCTTAAACCGTCCACAATTTCTAATCCAATGGGTTCAAATGTGGACTGCCTGCGGGCCATTTTTCAGAGGAAATGAACGCTGGCAAATTGTTTCGAAGCCAGGCCTGGGACGTTTTAGCCTTATGGGCCGACGCAGAATCCTGCTGGAAAGTCCATGGCTGCTTTTGGAACAGGGAATTGTTGAGAGGCTTCACAACAGCTTCCAAAACGGTTTCTTGGTAAACTTTGGTCGATGTTTTGACTCCTTGTTGGCATAAATGCAGGTCAGTGACCCCATCGTAAGATACACCCCACCAAACCATGACTGAAGCTGGGTGATGACCCTTTTTCACCATTGGGATCAGTTCAGATGCTTCCTTATATGACCGCGCATACACTCTATCATTTTGCTTGTTAAATTTTTCCTGAACGGTAACAATTTTTTTATCGGTGAACAAAATTTTTCTGTGCAAGTTATTAGCGCGCTTCACCAAAAGACGTTTGCATTTTTCAATCCTATTTTTTAAAGCTGCAGTCAATTAATGTCCGGTACGTCGTTTCAGATCCCCAAGTCTTTTTAATGATTCAACTCATGGAATTTTGCGTGATATTCTTCTCACGGGCCATGATTTTCTGTTTTGGGAGCGGATTTCTGTGGATTCTTGATTTAACGGCTTTGATGACATGCGGTGTTCGAACAGAGCGTGGGCGGCCCGACCGGTGGCGGTCTTTTACATCTCAAGTCTCCCTAGTGGCCGGAGCGTTTTAAAAATATCGCTTTTTTTGATTTCACACTTGAACAGCGCTATTACAGCGATCTGACCACTCCATGATGAAAGTTGAAACAATTTTAAAATCCCGTTACAGACTAACTCTATTGAGGTTAGCTTTCAAATCCCATATGGCATTAACGGGGTATGTTCAGTTCTACTATTAAAATGGGTGTGTTCAATGTTGTAACAGTATTTATGTCCCTACTAAATATATAAATTTACAATAGTGGTATTCATGAAAGCGGCTATATTTACAATTTTTTTATTTGGGTACTCTAACCACATCATGAACACACAGCGAATATATGCTTTACAAAGTTTTTGCAGTTTCCGAAAAACAAATCGCATTTGTTAAAAAAGAAAACATATTTATTCAAATGAAAATTGATTTGAAACAAAACATTGCCAATTTGAAAACCAAAAGAATTTGTAATAACTGTTATGTCCAATAGGGACTTTACTATATCGTATCTTTATGTCAACGCACAAAGATTTTTAATGATCTTTCAGTGTCAAAACGTTAGTCGAAGTCAAAATTTTCATCATGGTAAATTTGACTTACGAGCAACGTTCGGAAATCATTAAAAGTTACTACCGAAATTCTGAGTCCGTGGTCGCAATTTTAAGAGCGCTTACTCCAATTTTCTGTCGTAATAATCGATTATAACAATGGATAAATTTGGATCAAAATTTTTACTTACTGCTCGAAGCGACGAAAGTATCGCATCCGTTCAAAATGATCCAGATCAGTCGATTCCACGTCGTTCTCGGGAATTAGGGATATCTCAAACCACACGCAGAGAAAAGATATGGTTACTATATGGTCACGGCAACAATAGTATGTTCTCAGCAGTAAAAGTATGGTCGTCGCAACCATAGTATTGTTTTTTGAATTTTATTTTGACAATAGTATGATTGCGGCAATATTAATATTGTTGAAATGTAACAAAAGTATTGTTGCCAAATTTAAAAATGAAAATATGGTTGAAGCAACAATATAAATATGGTTGGTGGGACAAAAGTATTGTTTTCATGGGTTTTATGTTAACAATAACATGATTACGACAATCATACCGGTAAAACCTTAATTTTTTTTATTTGACAATGTTATTTTTACGATTCTTACGCAATAATAGCAATAAAAATTAAGTTTTTTTTTAAAAAAACTACGGATTAGTATAACTAAAATATTTTTAATAACTGAATTTTGTTTACTGTTAAATAAATCACTCCTATTGTTACATAACAACTTATTCCAGTCTTTACAAACAATTTTGGGGATCATAGTATGGTCATACTATGGTTGTACGTTAACAATACTATGGTCGTACGTTAAACATACTATGGTTATGAGGATCATAATATGGTTGTGGGAATCATAGTATGGTTGAAAGTTAATAATAATATGGTTGTGAGATCATAGTATGGTTGTGTGTGAATAATTATATTGTTGTGAGGACCATAATATTACTATGGGTTGTGTTTAAACCATACTATTGTTGTGATGATCATAATATTGTTGTGCCACAACCATATAACCAACAATAGTATGTTGCGTGCACGCAGAAAAAAAGTATGGTTGGGGTAACAATATTCGAAGAGCACCATACTATTGTTGGTTATATGGTTGTGGCACAACAATATTATGATCATCACAACAATAGTATGGTTTACACACAGCCATACTATGATCCCCATAATAATATTATGGTCCTCACAACAATATAATCATTCACACACAACCATACTATGATCCCCACAACCATATTATTATTCACTTTTAACAATACTATGATCCCCACAACCATATTATGATCCTCATAACCATAGTATGTTTAACGTACAACCATAGTATGTTTAACGTACAACCATAGTATGACTTACTCACAACCATACTATGATCCCCAAAATTGTTTGTAAAGACTGGAATAAGTTGTTATTCAGCAATAAAGAATTTTATTAAGTAAGTTATGTAACAATAGGAGTGATTTATTTAAGTAAAAAAGTTCATTTATTAAAAATATTTTAGTTATACTAATCCGTAGTTTTTTTTTTAAACTTAATTTTTATTGCTATTATTGCGTAAGAATCGTAAAAATAACATTGTCAAATTAAAAAAAAATTAAGGTTTTGCCGGTATGATCGTCGTAATCATGTTATTGTTAACATAAAACCTATGAAAACAATACTTTTGTCCCACCAACCTTATTTATATTGTTGCTACAACCATATTTTCATTTTTAAATTTGGCAACAATACTTTTGTTACATTTCACAATATTAATATTGCCACAATCATACTATGTATTGTCAAAATAAAATTCAAAAAGCAATACTATGGTTGCGACGACCATACTTTTACTGCTGAGAACATACCATTGTTGCCGTGACCATATAGTAACCATATCTTTTGTAGAGACAACATCCAATGCGAAATTAACAACGTACAGGTCGAAATGTGTGCAAGAGTGGTGCAAAATTGGGTCTAAAGAATAGACCCCTGTACGGGCTCGTGGTGGTCATATGACCGAAATCGAATTTCATTCTTAAAATGTATCATTTGCACTACACCTGGAATAAATTTGAACTTTACATCTTTTAAATATTCAGTGTTTTATTAATATATATTCAATTGTTATGTACTCAATGGAAACCCTGTACAAACGTATACACACAATAATATTTATTTTTAAGAAAGTATTTGACAATTTGTAAATTTAAACTTTTACAAAGAATACAATGTATATACACGTTTTTATGAATACCTATATTGTTTTTTTTTGTATTTGTGATATTTAACACCAAACATAGCTTACATAGCTCAGCAGAATTACCAACAAAACGATTTTTCATTTACAATTTTTGAAAGGAGATTGTTGCCCATGAACCTGAAAAGAAATATATATATACTTATATAAATATTGAATGTTGTTGCATTTTTAATGTTTTATTTCTTATTTTCTACGCTAAACAAAATATAACATACCACTCACACTGACACTGGCATAAAGCTTCGTTTTAGCAATTTCGCATTTATATTAAAGCAACAACAAATCAAATATTAGACATTTGTGAATCTACAGGAATAAGTAATTATGCCATAATGAAAATCTCCATTGGGCATAAATTGTTTTGTAAAACACAAACAGATTAAGATAAGATCATACAACAGCTTGGTGACAACTTTGAGTTTTTTTTCATATACCCCAAAACATGAAAAGCCATACAAAGCTCTCCTGCTCGGAATGAATAAAAACGATCCAAAGGTTATTAAGTCCAAACTAAAAAAAACTGGGCTTAAATTGTCATAAGGTCAAACTCGTCCACAGAACTGACACTAACACATGAAAGAATTATGTATTTTGTGTATTTCAAACGAAAATCAATAACTTTGAAAGATCTCAAAGCTAAATTCTGTAATATCGACTACCTTAGAGTCCGATGAGAATACACAAGGGTAAACAAGAACAAAATAACCCAATGCTTTAATTGTCAGATGTTTGGACACGGATCATCTCGCTGCAAAGTTAAGACATTTTGTGCTAATTGCGATGGTAATCATTTGACAGCTGAGTCTAAAATTGAACAAACCAAATGTGCGAACTGCAATGGACCCCATAGAGCAATGTCCGCCAATTGTCCAAGTCGACAACAATACATGAAAATGAAACAACGTTTTTCATCCCCGAAACTCAAATTGAGACATCAAGAGGTACGAACAACTCATAACTACTCTTCACAATTTCCAAACGACCTAAATCAGGAAATCAAACAACCACAATGGGTGCAGCAGCAGTCCCCACAAAGTAATGATTTATTTTCTTTAGGCAAGATTAAATCTCTCACTATTGAGTTAAAAACAAACTTACAAAAATGCAAAACTAAGGCTGACCAATTTGAAGTTATAACAAGCCTTGCGTGTAAATTTCTTTTAAAATGAATTCAAAAAACATGAACTATTTAAATTTTTAATATCAAATAACGTCCGCATCTGCCTCTTAACTGAAACCTGGCTAGACTCCAATGTATCCATCAGTCACAATGCATTTAAATGTTATAGATCTGACAGAGCCTCCAGAGGGGGTGGTGTCGCGATTCTCGTTAGAACATGCATGCCACACAAACTGCTACCAATCGTCAACACATTCTCGATCGAGAATATTGGTATCCGCATTACGACCGCTGTTGTGCCACTGGACATATTTGCTTGCTACTTTCCCGGAGGAGCTGCTGATAGTGATGGTAGTAAAAAAGACAGTTCTCTTCGGATTTAGAACGAATGTGCAAAAGTAGCAAAAAAAACTTACTCGGTGGTGATTTTAACTGCCGTATTAGATCTTGGGGTTGCACAAGAGCAAACTGTTGGGGCAACATACTTGACCACAAATTGGGAACATGTAATGTATATAAATTATCCAGCTGATCCCACGTACGTACCATCCAACGTGAGGAGTTCAGCATCAATACTTGATATTTATTTAACAAACATCCCATCCATCTTGGCGACACCAACAGTAGTTAATGAACTGAGTTCTGATCATTTGCCAGTTGAAATTTTTTTAAACCAGCCAGTAGAAATGCAGGAATTTGTAAGATATGTTTTCTCAAAAGCCAATTGGACTTCTTATTCGAATTATTTAAAACGTGTTCTTAGAGAAAACAATTACGATGTAACAGCTGATACTACACAAATTGAACATATGATTTCATCTTTCAACGATGCGATTAAAAGCGCAGTCGACGTCAGTGTACCAAAACAGAGAGTAGAGTACACACCTGATAATCTCCACATGGAAGTTAAGAGAATGATAGCTACACGTAATTACTACCGTAAAAATGGATGAGATACAGAGACAACAGAGATAAATCAATTTTTAAGATTCTCAACACAACCATAGCTAGAGAAATACACATTGTGCGAAACAAGAATTGGAGTACTCTCTTAAAGTCTCTTAATAAAGAATCTCCTCCATTCTGGAACATTATAAAAGTGCTAAAGAAGAAATCAAAAGTAATCCCAACATTAAAGTTAAATGGACAAAAGTACACAACGAACAATGAGAAATGCAATATACTATCGAAAACATTCGAGTTTAACCATATGCAGTCAAACAACTTGAGTGATAATTACACTGTTTCCGACGTTGATCGATTAGTTAGTTGAACTTTTTCAAGCAACACAATTTGAGTTCACTGATGATTTTCTCGTAACTGATAATTTGATTAAAAGTATATCAAAATCGCTCAAGTCCAAAAAAGCTCCAGGTATTGATGGAGTAAGCAATATATGTCTCAAAAATTTTCCTAAAAAAGGTATAACTGTACTAACATTATTAATTCTTGTACTTCCCAAAAATATGGAAAGAAGCAAAAATAATAGCTATCTGTAAGCCCAAGAAGCCCCAAGATGCACCTTCTTCATACCGGCCCATAAGTCTGTTATCATCTATTAGCAAAGTTCTGGAGAAAGTTTTGAAGGAAAAATTTCAAACTTTAATGAGATTAATAATACAATCCTAAATTATCAGTATGGGTTTAGAAATGGACTTTGTACAACGCATCCCCTAAAACGAATCTCAAATATTATAAAATACAACTTTAATCAGGGGAAATCTACCGGCAATCTCTCCTTGATATAAAAGCAGCATTTGATTCAGTTTGGCACAAAGCTCTTATATACAAAGTGATTCGCCATCGTTTCCCTAATAAACTAATTTCTATAATACAAAGCTTTTTGAAAGGCAGAACTTTTAAAGTGCAAATAGGAAGCACAACATCAGATATAATCCCGATACCAGCTAGTTGCCCCCAAGGTACCTGCATCTCGCCGCTGTTATATAATATTTTGACCTCAGATTTCCTTTCTTTGGACTGTGTTGTCTCAATTTTTGCCGATGATACGGCGATTCTAAACTCCAATACATACGCTAAAGACGTAATAACTAGCCTGGAATCAGCACTACGAGTAGTGGAAAACTATTTCTCAAAATGGAATATTCGAGTAAATGTTCAAAAAACGCAAGCAATTTATTTTTCGAGATGAAGGAAGCCTTGTTTTATTCCCCAAAGATGTATACGGTCCAGAAATACTGAAATTCAATGGGATGAGAAAGTAAAATACTTAGGGGTCATACTAGATCCAAAAATGACGTTTAAACATCATATTTGCTATGTAATTGACAAAATTAAAAATACAATCCGAATTCTATACCCGTTCATCAATAGGAATTCACATCTTTGTCTTGGGAATAAGCTGATCATGTTTAAAGTTATATTCCAATCAATATTATTTTACGCTACTCCGATGTGGAGCGATGCAGCAATTACGCATTTAAAAAGTTTACAAATTCAACAAAATAAGGTTCTAAAAATGATATACAATTTGCTGCGAGATTTTTCCACCTCGAGATGCACGCCCTCGACGACATAGAGACTGTTCTAGCCAGGACAAGTAGATTAAAAGAAATTTTTGCTTATAAATGTCAGTCATCGGAATTAAGTCATCTGTATGATCTCTTTTTTTTTGTCTGTTGAACGAAGGTTTTTGTTTTTTACATTTTCTTTCAAACAAAAATATTATGCTTCGAAACTAATTATAAAAAATCATAAATATTTAATAAAGCAGCCATTTGAAAAACGTATGGCATCAACAATTCACGCCCTCTTACTCTTCGATCGGCCAACACCATACCGACATTTTCGGGTGTATTGACCTCAATTGGCCGTCCAGAACGTTCAGCGTCGTTTGTCCTTGTGCGACCACAACGAAAGTAAGAAAACCACTTTTTTACCATTGGAATAACTGGTGCATAGTCCCCCAAGTATTTATCAAGCTTTCACTTGGTTTGATTGAAGGTTTTTTCCGCAAAAATTTTTACTGTAGTCTATTAACAGATGAAACTTGATGGGAGCTGTGTTGCATTTCATAAACTACGAGGGAATTGGGAAAAGTCACGGAATTATTGATCTGCCCCCGTATACTGTATTTGAACAAAATTGGAATTAAAATGGGTGAGGCTCAAGAGCGGTTATTTGTAAAAACGGGGATAGGCCTTTTGAGCTAGGGCTGATCGATCCTTATGAACTGTGCCAAATTTCATCAAGATTGGATTTTTATGTGGCTTCTAGATCTGTAGGCTTAAAATCGTTTAAAGGTATGTGTGAGAGCTATATCTAAATCTGAACCGATTTCCTTCAATTTGATCCAAACTTGATTTTACAAAATCTCATCAAAACTGGATCTGATATGTGGCTTCTGAGGAAAAGAATTAATATCGGGTTAACACATATGTAGGAGCTATATTTAATTCTGAATCGAGTTCCTTCAATTTCAATTACGTCCATCCTTGGACCAATAAACTAAGGTGATCGAAATTTTATGAAGACTCAAAAACAAAAAACTAAAAATATATGCTATTGTGATAAGCATGCTTTGTAGATATACATACTTATACACATGTGAAATAATCTGTTAAAACAAGGGCTATAGAGAAGATTTATTAAAGTGTTGTACACATAGAGAAATATTTGTGTTAATAAAATCAAATCAGGTACATTAGGCATATGGGTCATTTCATGTCAAGAGACCCAACATTTGGAATCGATGTCTTTCGATCGGGATGAAACAAGATGCATTAGATTAGTTCTATTGGATAGTAGTTTAGACACAAACTCTGAACGAGAACAGTAAAGAACTCTCTGAGCTACAAGGGGTCGAATTTGAAATTTTTGCATAACAGGTGCTTTTTCTCAGCAATATTACTTACAACCTATTGTTCCTAACAAAATGAGGCCTGAAAGTTTTAGTTAGCTATTTATTCAGAGTTTTTAGAATAAATTAAAAAAAAGTCTATTTGTTTTATGCAAAAGCAACATTTTTTTATTTTTTTTCATAAAGGACACTTTTTGCTCAAAAGAAAGCTTAATTATTTTCCTTTAAGATCTCTTAGTGGGACGCGAGCTTTTTATTTATCTATAAATGTAATAGAGTTGTGTGTATTGTAGACCTTTTTGTTTTAAGTTGTATTGAGTTCGGCTGGCTGATCGGACTCTCCTTAAAAACGAGAAAAAAACAAAATTTCTTTCGTTTTTATAATTGTTGCTTTTATTTTCTAATATTTTGATCAACGTCGTTGATTGCCTTCAGGGAATCTGTCTTAAATACAGGGACAACACGTATTAACAAAAAAAAAACGGTCACATATAAGAATATTTGTGTTATTACAATTTTTAATTGTGAGTTCCGTCTTCGTTTACAAGCTTTTGTCAACTAACATTTACCTTGTCGTCCGTGTCGTTTTATTGTGTTGCTAGCACACTTGTCTGTTTTGTAATTTAGTCTTTTCTCTGGTGGAACATCGATGATATCTAACATTTCTAACGTACATATATCCATATATCTTCTCGCATAGTTTCTCTCCTCTGTTAAAACATCGAAATTTGGTTTATGTCCAGTCAATGCATAGTGAGATGCTAGTTTTTGTTCGATGGGTGGGTATAACGCTATTTAGTCCGATTTGTTAGATACAATTCTTATCTTTAGTTGGTTTTTTGTAGTACCATCATATACCTTCTGGTATATGTTGGACTTGCCACCATTGCACTTTATTTCGTAGACGACGTTGTGCTTATATTCTATACTTATTTTAGATTTTGTTTTACTTAACAGTTTGTTTAATGTGTTTTCCGATTTATATGCCAGCTTATATTTTTCCCTGTCAGAGATATATGTCATGGTCTTATAACTCTTTGCAGTTTCTTCTCTTTTCTAAGTGTCCCGTGGTTTGGTCGAGTTTCTCATCGGTGTAGTTTTTGTTTTGTCAGGGAAGTCATTCACCTTGAGAATGTGCCTTCTTTTGCGTAGGTTAAACACGTTGAATTGTTCGGCACTTATTTGTAAGACCCTCCTAATAAATTTCGTCGCAGTGTTTATTATTGCTTGGTTGGGTGCTTGGAATGGAAATTGATTGATCTTCCAGTGGCAGTTGGCTTCTGATACCAATTAATTTAAGCAGATTTCCTTGGCGAATGATTATTGAATCCTGATATGGAAATTTGTTGTCTGTTTTGTTTTCCATAGTGAACTGTATTCGTCTATAATATGTCTTAAGTGTACTTAAAATGTCCTCCGTCAATGTCAGCTATTACAGGTGAAGCTGGTGATCCTATAGTCTCCTTGATGCAGAAAGTCAGAATTTCTATAAATACATATCCCGTAAAATGTTGTTCATTTTTAATCTATAATCTTCTTTGTCCATTGCCATTATCTTTCCCACCTTTAACAGCGATCAATAACAATATGTCGTAATTTTCTCTCAAAAGTATACTTGTTTCAAGTATTACTTTGTCTCTTTGATTTAGCTTGGTTCTGTTAAAGTGATCGTAAATCAGTAATACAGGCTTCGCTCTGCTCATTTCTTGTTCCTCGTTGTCGTCTAATGGTAAGACGCAATCCGCTCCTTTTGCAATACACTTAAATAGTGGAAATATTGTTTTGGTTTTAGCTACTGCGTGCTTTGGCCTAAGAGATAGTAACTATTGCATATTAGGGTGGAGTGAAGTTGTACTGGGAAATTTTTTTTTTTGAATTTCAAAATGGAATAGTCACCAAAAGATGAACTAATAGTACATATGAATTAGTGCAAAAACCGGAGTTTGTAGCGTAACGTTTTGAGGTGCCCCAACGGGGTCAAAGTTGAGAGTGAATGGGTAAAAATTCACAAAAAGGCATACAACTGCCCCGGAGTCTCTCGTAGAGCAATCAAATGTAAGACCAACCCCCATTAATTTCCCCCAATAAACATTTTCTTAGAACAGACCTACCCCCTATCTCTACTCCATATGGGGGCTCCCATACAAAATTCAAGATTTGACGAAATTGTTAAAAATTGGCCGCCACAGGTTCCAGGTTGCCACTAGGGGTATAAAATGTATGACCGACTTACATTATTTTTTCACCATAAACATTTTTTCAGAACATAGTTGCCCCCTATTTCGACTCCCTAAGGGGGCTCCCATACAAAATTCAAGATTTGACGAAATTGTTAAAAATTGGCCGCCACAGGTTCCAGGTTGCCACTAGGGGTATAAAATGTATGACCAACTTACATTATTTTTTCACCATAAACATTTTTTCAGAACATAGTTGCCCCCTATTTCGACTCCCTAAGGGGGTTTCCATACAAAATTTATATGACAGACTGGAAAATTATAGGATTAATTTATTAATTTCCCCCATTAAACATTTTATAAAACATACCTACCCCCTATCTCCCTACAAAGATATTTCATATTATTTATTTTATTAGAATTCACTTTTATTAATAATTCCTTGGAAGCAACAACATGTTGCGCTATTGAGTTTTTAATACATTTTCACCCAATTTATACGATGATTTTTACGACGTTGCTTTTGCGACGTCTTTTTTTAACATATAGTCGAAGGGTGTAGAGAAGCAAGAGCGGTAAACAAAAAGACACGATTTCTGTTTTTTCCATAATGCCCTTCTCTACACCGTTCGCCTATATGTAAAAAAAGACGGCTGAAACTATTAAAACTACTTTAATTACTCACTTGACGAATAAATCGGTGGATTTGAATGCTATAGTGGCTGTAGGTTGCGATGGAACAGTAGTAAATACGGGTTTGAAAGGAGGTGTCATTCGCCTGATAGAAGCAGAATTAAATAAACCCTTGCATTGGTTCGTTTGTCAATTGCATTCAAACGAATTGCCGCTGCGACATTTATTGGTAGTTTTGGATGGAAAAACATCAGGCCCTCAATGTTTTTCAGGTCCTATAGGATCCCAACTACAAAAGTGTGAGGCAATGCCAATCGTAAAATTTTCTGTTATTCCTACAACACTACCAGACATCACCAATATTGACCTCAGCTCTGACCAAAAATATCTTTTTAATATAATGACAGCTATCAGCAGGGGTGAATTTTCTTCAGATCTGGCCAATACGAAACCTGGACCCCTCAACCATTCTAGATGGTTAACTACAGCAAATCGTATTTTAAGGTTATATGCTGCTAAAACTGATCCCGAAAAAAATTTATTAATATTAGCGACTTTTGTGATGAAAGTTTATGGTCGAATGTGGTTTATAATCAAGTGTAATCCCTCTTGCACAAACGGAGCTAAACACTTGTGGCAAACAATTAACCTGAGTCGATATTTGGACGACAATTTAAAAAAAATAATACATCCAGTGATTCAACGAAATGGTTATTTCGGTAATCCAGAAAATGTCCTTATCGGTATGCTCGCAGATGAAAGACAAGAGATACGTAGCCTAGCATACACACGCATTCTAAAAGCAAGATTAGAGAACAATTATGGGTTACGAAAGTTCGAAGTACCTTCTTTAAATTTTGATGCTGAGGATTACACGGACTTAATAAATTGGCAAGACCATCAAATAACTGAGCCACCTTTGACTTTAAATATTTCAAACGAATTCTTAGAGAATGTTGACGAAAATGGTCTTGGTACACATCACAATATAAAAGATTTTCCTTGCCATACCCAAGCCGTAGAGCGCTGCATTAAGCTGGTGACAGATGCGTCCAGTTCCGTCTGTGGAGAAAGTAAACGTGATGGATTTATAAGAGCACGACTATTATCACGCCAGAAGATGCCGTCCTTTAATACAAAGAAACAATTTAATGTGTAGTACCTAATTTGAATACATTTTATTAATAAACAACATTTTCATAAAAAATAATTCCATTCACGTTTTTTTTTTATAAAATGTTTTATAAAATGTTTAATGGGGGAAATTAATAAATTAATCCTATAATTTTCCAGTCTGTCATATAAATTTTGTATGGGAGCCCCCTTAGGGAGTCGAAATAGGGGGCAACTATGTTCTGAAAAAATGTTTATGGTGAAAAAATAATGTAAGTCGGTCATACATTTTATACCCCTAGTGGCAACCTGGAACCTGTGGCGGCCAATTTTTAACAATTTCGTCAAATCTTGAATTTTGTATGGGAGCCCCCATATGGAGTAGAGATAGGGGGTAGGTCTGTTCTAAGAAAATGTTTAATGGGGGAAATTAATGAGGGTTGGTCTTACATTTGATTGCTCTACGAGAGACTCCGGGGCAGTTGGGTGCCTTTTTGTGAATTTTTACCCATTCACTCTCAACTTTGACCCCGTTGGGGCACCTCAAAACATCAAGACAGATGATTAATTTTTTGCATGGTAGTTTAAGAAGCCAGTGGTCACATTTTGCCAGGTATTCAATTTCGATTATTGGAAAATCTCATTTTCACTCCACCCTATTGCATATGTTGTGATATTGTGTTAGTTGTTGTGTTTACAAACCGAGCATCCCCTCCCAACATTTGGAAGTTTTTTTCATCGTCAAATGCGTTACGCTTTAGTCACTTCCAGACGGTAATTGGAAGATAGTTTGCATTTTACAAGAATAATTTACATTACAGTCCTCTTTAAATCATCCAGGCGGCAATTGGAAGATTGTTTGTTGTTTACAACACCAACCGAAAATCACATGTGCCGTTATGGATATACTAAATAACATTATACACTTCTACCAAAGTCGCAGTGACCGCGAAATAAAATAAGAATCAAAAGTTACATCCAAGAAGGCACTAAGAAGTGACTCTTTGTAAGTACGCAGAAGTGACTTCTGGAAGTTAACTCCGGGGGGTACAACTTCTCTATACGGAAGACAGTTCTGCGATGGGAAAACGGTTTCGCAGACGATGAGTTTTAACTTCCTAGCGTCACTTCTTAGTCACTTCCGCAATAGAAAATTTTGGCAGGGATTGTTGTACATGTTTATCTCTTTTCTTTTAAAGTGTACAACTTGTGTATGTGTGACAGCGCATAGAGAAAGGGGCCAAGGAAGGGTAAAAAATTCAATTTGCATGTTTTTTCTTTTTTTGATGTAGACAACATCTAAGCATCGATTGAGACCGATCCCATGCCCCAAAAGTGTTCCCTCCCAGAGATATGCACATTTTATGAAAGTAAAGTCGACGATTCTAAGCGCAAATAGAAAGGGACCTAATCTTTAAAATGGCTCTCCTGAACAAAACTTTTCATCAACTTTTCACTTTTTTTTTTTTGATGCGGACAACATCTGAGCATCGAATGAAACCGATCCCATACCCCAAAAGTGTTCCCTCCCAGAGATATGCGTGTTTTATGAAAGTGAAGTCGACGATTCTAAGCGCAAATAGAAAGGGACCTAATCTTTAAAATGGCTCTCCTGAACAAAACTGGTTTTTAACCTTAGGTCCCTTTATATTTTGCGCGTCACATATGTATTCTTAAATTTTTCCCTGTATTTGTTCCCTACTAATACATCACAAACAGATACTCAAAAATTAAATACTGCTAGAGAGAACAAAACAAATCATAGATGGACAGTTACAACAGAGCGACATGGAACTACTAATGAAGAGTAAGAAAGTTCTATACAACACCAAAATGAATAACAATACATATCGTCACCTTAGAGGGAAAAAATGCTTAGTCCACCTTATTTGAAAATGCGTTTTTCATGCAGTACGAAGGATGAGTCGACAACACATCGATTGGCAAAAAAAATTACAGTTATTTCGTGTTTGTTGATCTGTAGAGGATGATGTGTAAAAGTGCCAAGCCCACAGCTGTCAAAAACCAAAAAGTGTAAATTGCATTGAATGTGATCTTATGTTTTTTTTATTTCAAAAATATTGTCTTGTAAATTGTGTTTAAGTCAAAGTAACATATTATTATTTTTTGTTGCTTTCAAATATAAACCATTTATTTTTGAAGTTGATTAGAATATGTGTCTTGATATCGTTGCACCACAACTATTTTTTTGCAATAAGGAGGAAGGTTATGGAATTGAATCAGATGATAGTGTTATTGGACTAGTGTCTTATAGTTTCAATAGCGACTTCGATAATTCTTGTGATTTACCTTCCAAACCAAAAAAGCGTAGAAAGAGAATTCAGGTTGAAAAATCTGATTGGGTTGTGGCCAAAAATAAAAAAACTTAAAGAAAGAGGACGAGGAAAGAGACGGTATTTCGTAAGAAAAAGAGATGGTGAAAGTTGGAATTATAAAAAGACGAAACAACCGCGAGCCATTAAACCAAGATGCAGTTGCAAATTGATGCTTCTACCTTGAAATGTACGAAGTCACAGAAGAAAAGAGAAAACACATTTTTACACAATTTTGGCAAATGGATTGGGAAGCAATAAGAATATATCTGAACACATTAATTCAAACAATTCCAGTAAGAATGCATAATTATAATTTGTGATAACGAGAACTGAGATAATTACGTAATTTTTTTCATATTTAATATTTTTCTACAACATCAATGAAATAAGTCTGTATTTAAATAAAACTTAAAATGGGCTAAGTATAAAGAAAATATGAAATGATGTGTGCGGAAAAGTGCTAAGTCACAATATAGCCTACAAATCGATGGTACATATATTTTGCTACTATTCCTTTGCGTGGAATTGAAGACGAACCGAAGACCACAAAATTGCATTTAAAGATTTTAAGAATATTTATTTTTAAAAACATTAGATAGTATTTGGTCTCTACTGTAAAATTTGAAAAATTAGACTTAGCACTTTTTCACTCTAAGGTGACGATATTAAAAAGATACACACTTTAAGAGAGAAAAGAGATTAACATGTACGAGTACAACAATGCGTGGTTTGAAAATACAACAAAGCACACGGTACCTAACACCCAAACAATATTTCCACTATTTAAATGTATTGCAGAAGGAGAGGACTGCGCCCAAACATTAGACGACAACGAGGAACAATAAATGAGCAGAGCGAAACTCGTAAATATTTTGTAAATATTGTGTCGTTTACATTGTAAATCAGTTTACAATGTAAACGACACTAGAGTTTAAGTCTAGAATTAGTAACGCCAGATAGATGTGGATGGAATCCTGATATCCTTTGACGTAAATAGTTTCATTATTCCCCAGTATTCCTATAGATTAAGCCATAAGAACAATTAGATGCAAATGACATCTGCTAAAAAAATACACCCCTATGAGAGTTAAGTGAGTTATAGAAATTCTGACTTTCTGCATTAAGGAGATATTAAAGATTTGAGAACAAGATATACGGACAGATCATGAGAATGTCAATGGTATCACCAGCTTCACCAGTAATAGCTGACATTGCCCAAGACAAACAAAAATAAACAGTGCGACAAACTTTATTAGGAGGGTCTTATAAATAAGCGACGAACAAATCTACGTGTCTAACCAACGCAGAATGAGACATATTCTCAAGCTGACTGACTTCCCGTACAAAATAATAGTGACACTGACAAGAAACTCCTCCAAACCACGGACCACTGAGAGAAGACTGTAGTAAAACAAAATCTAAAATAAGTAATGAAGATAAGCACAACGTTGTCTACGAAATAAAGTGCAATGGTGACAAGTCCAACATGTGCCAGAAGGTACATATATGTTGGCTCTACAATAAACAAAATAAAGACAAGAGTTTCATCTCACAAAGCGGACTTAAAAGCGTTATACAAACCCATTGAAAAAACGGCACAAGCAACTCACTGTACATTGACTGGACATAAACCAAACTTCGATGACGTCAATGTATTAATAAAGGAACGAAACTATGCGAGAAGATATACGTTAGAAATGCTACATATCAACCATGTTCCACCAGAGAAAAGACTAAATTACAGACACAGACGACAAAGTAAAAGTTAGCTTGTAAACGTAGACGGAACTCACGATGGAAATTGTAATGTAAACACAAATATTATTATATATGACCGTATTGTTGTTAATAATAAGTGTTATCCCTGTATTTAAAACAGATTTCCTAAAGATGATCAACGACGTTAATCGAAATAACAATTATAAAAACGAGAGAAATTTATTTTTTCAGCAAGACGAATTTAAACAAAAAAAATGTTTTTTTTTTTTTTTTAACGTTTATTTATTATTTCAATATATTATTACATAGTTTTAACTACAAATAAACAAATAGATAACATATAATTACATATATACATAGTCCCTAATGTGAGCTCTCAAGTATAATAATTATTCCATGCTTTCCTTTTAGAATTTTCTATATAATAAGTATATGTGTATATAATGATATTTATAAATTAATAATGAAAAATTGAAAAACATTATTTTTAATATATAGATATTATAAAATAATGTCAAAAGTTAAAATACTAAAAAAAGAAAAAGAACTATTGGCAAATCCACCAGAACTTTTCAGTATTCAATGCAATACTTTCAATACTATCCCTTGTAGATATAGAAGTGTCAAATCTAAGGTCATTAGTTTCAATCAAATTATCTTCAACAGCTTTATTCGTTGCCCTTCTGTAGAGGTGATAGAAGATTGGAATGCCGTCCTTATTCTGGATAAATCCTTTATTGTCGAGGTATACAAAGGCCTCAGGTGGTACAAAGGATGACTCTAAAGTCTTGGTTATGTAGTCAGTTTGTATATGGTAAGGAGCCATTATTAAGTTGTTTGTTTCACATTCGAGGCATTTAGAGACATGATTTCTTATGAGTTTAATAATAAAGTTGTCTATTCTAATAACTTGTGCAGAATTGTATAATTTTTTATTCGATACATATTTCGTGTAATCGCTATTCGGAGTTCTATAGAGTCGGGTACAGGCCCTTAAACATTTTCTTTCAAACTTCCTAATCCTTTCCATGTATGAGGGAGAAATATTAAACCAGATTGGGCAACCATATGTTATGACTGGCCGAACTAAGGATTGGTACAATATAATTTTCACTCTCTGGCTGATAAATTTCGAATAAAACAATGATTTGTAATTGAAAAAAGCCCTTCTCGCCTTTGATAATTGAGTATTTATGTGTGAATTAAAGTACAAAAAGTTGTCAAAATGAACACCCAAATATTTAACAACTTCCTCGTTTTGTATAATTTCGCTCTCGATATGGGATTTTATTCGGAATTTTTTCCAATTTTTCTTTACGTTGTAATTGCATCTCTTATAGGGTGGTCGAAAGAGAATGGTTTCACACTTGTTAATGTTAATCCTCATATTCCAGTCTGTGGAGTACTTCTCAACTGCATTAAATTTAGCCTGTAAATCACGATTAATCTGTAATATCTTATCCCCATGATGATAAATAATCAAATCATCGGCGAAGCCTATCATATCTTCATTGCTGTTCAGCAAATCATGAATAAATAAATTAAAAAGTATTGGGGCATTCACCGTTCCCTGCTGGAGTCCATTAATAATCGAAAAATCTCTGGAACTCGTCTGGATTCCATTACACACAACAAAGCGCTTGTCCTTTATCATATTATATAGAAGTATAACAAATCTTATGGGAAATCCATAATTTAGTAATTTATGTATCAATCCTGGAATCCAGATTGTATCAAATGCCTTTCGGAAATCTATGAGGCATGCACCAGTGCAGTGGCCTTTATTCCGGTTCCAGATTATGTTAGAAATAAAAAAATGCATAGCGTGAATTGTAGAATGCTTATGTTTGAATCCAAACTGTCTTTCGCATACAAGATTAAGTTTATCACAAAATCTACTTAGTGTGTTGTTAACACAAATCTCAAAAATTTTGCTAATATTCGGCAATAAACTGATGGGCCGAAAATTTGTAGGATCCGTAGAGTCCATTCCCTTTTTAGGTAACACAACAACTCTTGCGAGTTTCCACGAGTTGGGAAAATAAGAGATGTTTATCATATTATTAAACAAAGTACAAAATTCAAATATCATTGCATATAAATAAGCGACGAACAAATCTACGTGTCTAACCAACGCAGAATGAGACATATTCTCAAGCTGACTGACTTCCCGTACAAAACAATAGTGACACTGACAAGAAACTCCTCCAAACCACGGACCACTGAGAGAAGACAGTAGTAAAACAAAATCTAAAATAAGTAATGAAGATAAGCACAACGTTGTCTACGAAATAAAGTGCAATGGTGACAAGTCCAACATGTGCCAGAAGGTACATATATGTTGGCTCTACAATAAACAAAATAAAGACAAGAGTTTCATCTCATAAAGCGGACTTAAAAGCGTTATACAAACCCATTGAAAAAACGGCACAAGCAACTCACTGTACATTGACTGGACATAAACCAAACTTCGATGACGTCAATGTATTAATAAAGGAACGAAACTATGCGAGAAGATATACGTTAGAAATGCTACATGTCAACCATGTTCCACCAGAGAAAAGACTAAATTACAGACACGGACGACAAAGTAAAAGTTAGCTTGTAAACGTAGACGGAACTCACGATGGAAATTGTAATGTAAACACAAATATTATTATATATGACCGTATTGTTGTTAATAATAAGTGTTATCCCTGTATTTAAAACAGATTTCCTAAAGATGATCAACGACGTTAATCGAAATAACAATTATAAAAACGAGAGAAATTTATTTTTTCAGCAAGACGAATTTAAACAAAAAAAATGTTTTTTTTTTTTTTTTTAACGTTTATTTATTATTTCAATACATTATTACATAGTTTTAACTACAAATAAACAAATAGATAACATATAATTACATATATACATAGTCCCTAATGTGAGCTCTCAAGTATAATAATTATTCCATGCTTTCCTTTTAGAATTTTCTATATAATAAGTATATGTGTATATAATGATATTTATAAATTAATAATGAAAAATTGAAAAACATTATTTTTAATATATAGATATTATAAAATAATGTCAAAAGTTAAAATACTAAAAAAAGAAAGAGAACTATTGGCAAATCCACCAGAACTTTTCAGTATTCAATGCAATACTTTCAATACTATCCCTTGTAGATATAGAAGTGTCAAATCTAAGGTCATTAGTTTCAATCAAATTATCTTCAACAGCTTTATTCGTTGCCCTTCTGTAGAGGTGATAGAAGATTGGAATGCCGTCCTTATTCTGGATAAATCCTTTATTGTCGAGGTATACAAAGGCCTCAGGTGGTACAAAGGATGACTCTAAAGTCTTGGTTATTTAGTCAGTTTGTATATGGTAAGGAGCCATTATTAAGTTGTTTGTTTCACATTCGAGGCATTTAGAGACATGATTTCTTATGAGTTTAATAATAAAGTTGTCTATTCTAATAACTTGTGCAGAATTGTATAATTTTTTATTCGATACATATTTCGTGTAATCGCTATTCGGAGCTCTATAGAGTCGGGTACAGGCCCTTAAACATTTTCTTTCAAACTTCCTAATCCTTTCCATGTATGAGGGAGAAATATTAAACCAGATTGGGCAACCATATGTTATGACTGGCCGAACTAAGGATTGGTACAATATAATTTTCACTCTCTGGCTGATAAATTTCGAATAAAACAATGATTTGTAATTGAAAAAAGCCCTTCTCGCCTTTGATAATTGAGTATTTATGTGTGAATTAAAGTACAAAAAGTTGTCAAAATGAACACCCAAATATTTAACAACTTCCTCGTTTTGTATAATTTCGCTCTCGATATGGGATTTTATTCGGAATTTTTTCCAATTTTTCTTTACGTTGTAATTGCATCTCTTATAGGGTGGTCGAAAGAGAATGGTTTCACACTTGTTAATGTTAATCCTCATATTCCAGTCTGTGGAGTACTTCTCAACTGCATTAAATTTAGCCTGTAAATCACGATTAATCTGTAATATCTTATCCCCATGATGATAAATAATCAAATCATCGGCGAAGCCTATCATATCTTCATTGCTGTTCAGCAAATCATGAATAAATAAATTAAAAAGTATTGGGGCATTCACCGTTCCCTGCTGGAGTCCATTAATAATCGAAAAATCTCTGGAACTCGTCTGGATTCCATTACACACAACAAAGCGCTTGTCCTTTATCATATTATATAGAAGTATAACAAATCTTATGGGAAATCCATAATTTAGTAATTTATGTATCAATCCTGGAATCCAGATTGTATCAAATGCCTTTCGGAAATCTATGAGGCATGCACCAGTGCAGTGGCCTTTATTCCGGTTCCAGATTATGTAAGAAATAAAAACTGATGGGCCGAAAATTTGTAGGATCCGTAGAGTCCATTCCCTTTTTAGGTAACACAACAACTCTTGCGAGTTTCCACGAGTTGGGAAAATAAGAGTTGTTTATCATATTATTAAACAAAGTACAAAATTCAAATATCATTGCATTTGGAAGGTTTTTCAATACGATATTGGGTATATTATCCACTCCGGTGGAAAGCTTTCCCCTTATTTTGGAAAAAATGTATATAACTTCATCCCTAGTAATGAAATAATCATCCACCATAGTCCCATCCAACTCATTGGCCTTTCTATCATCGTTAAAATCACTGATACCGGGATCCATGCTATCGCAGTCGGCTTTTGTCGACAAAAACCGAGCGAAACATCCGGTAACTTCCCTATGAACAGCATTAGCCATATCTACATCTTTAGCACGGTGGACTGACTCCAGATAAGCCCCTACAATGTCTAATATTTGATCACCATCCCGAATTATGTATTTTCCAGTATCCACCTCTGTTTGTAGAGCACGTGGGTCAATCCCCACCCAGTCCAAAAGATCTGAATCGTCACTGTCTATCTTTATGATTTTCAGCCCCTCATTATTACGACCCCTAAATCGTTTCTTAACCTCTGAGAACATCCTCAACGGATCCTTGTGACTTATGTCACGAAGTTTCTTCTCATAGTAATTATTGACTGTAATCACAAAGTTATCGTGTAAAAGTTTCCTGACCAATTTTAATCTGGTCTTCCAAAAAGTCAATCCGCTTAGTGGAAGTACACGTTCCAGTCTGTTGTGTCTCTTAATTACCGAGAGTATTTTGCCCTTTTCAGCATAAAGTGCCTTAATGACAGGATTAACAATAACGTCCATCCGATTGTGACCCCTAAATTTCGGTACAGTAGCCTTGATAGCTCCGATTATTATGTCATTCAACTCATCCAAGTGACGGTCGATTTCATGGTTTGTAAGGTTCTTATTATTAGGTACTGAATTATGATTACTGAGCAAATGTGTTACTTTTTTCTTAAATTTCAACCAATCTGTTCCTTTATAGTTAAGGCGATATACCAAATCTTCACGCATAAGCAAGAATGGATCGTCATAAGCATTCCTAGATACAATTATTTGCAAAGCATTGTGATCACTATCATAGTCTAGTACATTCAAACAATTCACGGTATCATTCTGCCTATGAACAGACAATCTATTATCAGCAATACATAAGTCAAGAAATGAACCACAACGTGGATATGATGGAAAAACGGAAGCATATAAGCCACAACGAAATCTCACGTCATTATCATCCAACCATTCCCTTAAGATATTCCCTTTAACATTACCAACTGCATTATTCCAGTCACGATGCTTCGCATTTAAATCCCCAGCGAGTATATAAAAGTTATCCAGGTTATCCAAGTTCATGGATTCAAACATAAGTTGCATTTCATTTTTAAGAAAATCATTATTATCACCAGAAGGGTAATAAGCTGAAATAACGTACATAGTTTTATTCGAAAATAATGGTATTTGAATAATACAAGTTTCCAGGCCCTTGAATGAATCTATTATATTATTCGAATAAGATTTAAATTTCAAGCCCTTTTTAATTAAGACTGCCGTACCACCACCCCTAGTAGATCCAAATCTATCTTTTCTTACACAATTGTAGTTCTCAAAATAAACCTTATGCCTAGAATTTAATTTCGTTTCGTTTAAGAGTACCAGGTCGGGCTTGTGTGTGTTAAGGAATTTATTCATATCGTATCTTCTTTCATTACTTATTATAGAATTAACATTGATTTGGATAATATTCAAAATTTTAGATATTGTGTTTATAGAGCTTTGATTTAAATCCATTACACATCAAGTAATGAAAATAAAGTGTCAATTATAGCTGCCTGGATTGTTAATTGTTTTTGAAAATTAATTATCTGGTTTGACAAATTTAATATTGAGTTTTTAATTTCATCTAGAAAAGAGGTATTCATTATATTTCTATTATTTATTTCTGTTACATTATTATAGTCAACTGTATTGACACCATTTGCCTTTGTAACATTTGCATAACTCATGTTAGGATTAACATGTACAAAGCTTTGTTTTCTGTTGTTTAACATAATTTGTTTTCTCTCCCTAAATTTCATTTAAAGCTCTTTGTATTTATCACAGCCTTTGTACGACGCAGGGTGACCATATTTATTGCATAGTACACAGAAAAGTTTGTCTCTCTCGCTTTCTGCAACGTTTTTTAAATTGCATTCTCCGATGTTGTGTGTTTGTCCACATTTTACACACCTCCTAGACAAGTAACAGTTGGAAGCGCTGTGAAAGAATCCCTGACATTTTCTGCATTGCTGTATTTCGGGTTTTCTTAATGGCTCCCATTGAATGCTGCGATGAATCAAACCACGTATTGATTTAAGTTGTGAGATGTTGCTATCAGCACTGATTTGGACCAAAAATATTGGAAGTTTATGGCCTTCCCTTTTAGATTTATTTGTGTAATAATTGCTTACTTTGACGAACTGAATGTTTTCCTTATTTAGTTGGCACAGTTCTTCGAATATCAATTTTGGATCAATGTCGGCACTGAGGCCTTTTAGTAGAAATGTTTTTGTTTTAATGCACTTTGGCGTAAATGTAAAAAATTTGGTGTTAGTTAATTGCAAATGTGATTTAACACGAACAAAATTTTCTATAGAGTTTAAATATACAATTATTTTATTACTGAGCTCCTTGATTTTGAAGTCATCAATTTTAAGACCATTTTTTATGAAATCTATAAGATCATTTGATTTTATATCAAAAATATGTATGGGTGGTATTTTTTGATTTTTGTTTTGACTAATGTCAGTGGATTTCTTTTCGTTAGCTGGAGAAGATTTATTAACACATGATGATTGAGTATGAGTATCAGTTGTTTGTGTAGAATTACTCTCTTCAATGTTAGCGATGTCATTCGATTTTTGTTGTTCTTTATCGTTTTTTTTATTGCTGTGTTCTTGCACGTGTTTTTGATATTTTGTCAGCACATCGACATCACATTGAAATTCACTCTTTTCATCGAGTATTGAATAATAATTGCTTTTTAGTTGTTTGCTACGGTTGGCATTCTCCATAGTGTTGACACTGATTTCTCTCTTTCTTTTTCTTTCATTGTCAAATCTATTGTTTTTTTATTTATTGATGATGAGTTTTGAGCTTTTAGCTCACTCATTTCAATAAATTCTTTTTTATTTTATTTTTAGTGTGACTTATCACTTTTTAAGACTGTTTGTAACAATAATTTGATTTATAAATTAATAAATCAACAGAGTTTTGTTTGATAACAATCGAAACTTTCACGAAAACTTCCAATTTATAACCGGTAGGCGCTAGACGTCCGTCTCTCATAGCGGTTACGATTAGACTCAACAAAAAAAATGTTTTGAGTAACAAACAACGTTTTTTTTTTTAATTTTTATCATATGTAATATTATGATTCTTTCCTATATTTGTGTACGTGTTTCTAATACCGATATGACCACCTCAGGAATAAAGCACTGTTTTTATATACAAATGTTGAAAAATTAATTTTTAAATAACCTTAAAATTTCAATATTGAAAATTTTGCAATACTGAGAATTTTATTCGCCTGTCATTGTGGCTCGTTTGTCAATCCTATAGATAGTTTTGAACGCATGTAATATTGAATGTGATTTTTATTGTCAAAATAGCAGATACCCCAGAGAAAATTTTTAAATGAGGTGAAAATAAATTATGGACATTCTCCGAAATTTTTTAACACTTGACATCAAAAAATGGGTGGAGAGAAAGAAGTTAACAAGTAGTTTATTTGGATAATTTGTTTAAAAGATAATATAAACATGAGGTTAACCCCCATAGGTACTTATACTTTATTATTTTTATTATGTTACATGCAGTTAACCCACACTAAGCCCTTCTTGACCGTAAGAAAAGATTTAATACTCGTTCAATAAAATATACTACCTAAAATATCTTTTAATATTGATTGTTATTCTGACGTGTGTTAATTACATAATTCTGTGGTTTTCACAAGCAACCGCTTAAGTCGCAAATAAATTTTTTCAGCATAGCCAAAATACATGATTTTTGATATTTTTGGGGCAGTTATACACATTTTGTTAATTTTTTTATATGTAATAAGTACATGCAAAGTATGATTTTAAAAACAATACGTATATCTGATTTTTGGATTAATATTATTTCAAAATAAAATGCAAAAGATATTTTAAAAAACGTACGTATGTGTACAAGAAGTGTGATCAAAATAAAAGCGTATCAACACACGCAGAAAAAAAGTATGGTTGGGGTAACAATATTCGAAGAGCACCATACTATTGTTGGTTATATGGTTGTGGCACAACAATATTATGATCATCACAACAATAGTATGGTTTACACACAACCATACTATGATCCCCATAATAATATTATGGTACTCACAACAATATAATCATTCACACACAACTATACTATGATCCCCACAACCATATTATTATTCACTTTCAACCATACTATGATCCCCACAACCATATTATGATCCTCATAACCATAGTATGTTTAACGTACAACCATAGTATGTTTATCGTACAACCATAGTATGACTTACGCACAACCATACTATGATCCCTAAAATTGTTTGTAAAGACTGGAATAAGTTGTTATTCAACAATAAAGAATTTTATTAAGTAAGTTATGTAACAATAGGAGTGATTTATTTAACAGTAAAAAATTCATTTATTAAAAATATTTTAGTTATACTAATCCGTAGTTTTTTTTAAAAAAACTTAATTTTTATTGCTATTATTGCGTAAGAATCGTAAAAATAACATTGTCAAATTAAAAAAAAATTAAGGTTTTGCCGGTATGATTGCCGTAATCATGTTATTGTTAACATAAAACCCATGAAAACAATACTTTTGTCCCACCAACCATATTTATATTGTTGCTTCAACAATATTTTCCTTTTTAAATTTGGCAACAATTCTTTTGTTACATTTCAACAATATTAATATTACCGCAATCATACTATTGTCAAAATGAAATTCAAAAAACAATACTATGGTTGCGACGACCATACTTTTACTGCTGAGAACATACTATTATTGCCGTGACCATATAATAACCATATATTTTCTCTGCGTGCACTTAAGCCGTTGTTTGTGAAAATAACGTTGCCATTTAGAACACACATGACGGTTTATGTTGTTTTTACTTGCAAAAAATTTCCACAAATATTTAGTGTTTTAACGAGATATAAAGCTAAGTGGAAACAACTAAGTTTTTACATGGCCTTGAGATTTCAGAATGTTCACCATGGGTTGGGAGGTATACCATCAACTTTTCATGTTATTCCGTTTTTATACCCTACCACTATGAAGAACAGAGGATTACAAGTTAGTTGTCTCCCAAGGTTTTGCAACTACCAGAGATCTTTGAGCTAGACCCGCCATCAAGTTTATCGACCAGTTCAGAATCACCTCCTGATTCGATTTAGTTATTTAGGTCGCAATTCCTTTAGATCTTAATGATATTTGGCATAGATGATTTTTTGGACACCACAACGATCGCTATTGAACTCTATCGGCCTATGTTTTGTTAAAGCCCCAATACAAATGTACCTCCCGATTTGGGGTCTTGACGCTCTAGAAGCCACATTTAAAGTCCGATCTTGATGAAATTAAGCAAGAATGGTTATTTCCTTAAATATAGTGTTGAAAATTTTGACCGGATAAGTCCATTTTTGGTATAGCACTCATACAAATATACCTCCCGATTTGGTATGTAGCGATCTTAGATGCCACATCTAACATCCGATCTTGATTAAATTAAGCATACATTTCTTTTCAGAAAAGTTTCATACCCAGGCTCTTTCGATTGAATTAAACTAACTATTTATAAGAGAGGTGTAGGTATCGTATAGTCAGCCTGGTCCGACTTACATTTATTATTTGTAGTTTTATTTAATAGTTCAACTGTTATAAAGAAAAACAAAGTACATGTTTGAAACAAAATAAACATTCTGGTTTTAAGATTAAGTGATACACTAACTTTTTGGCAACATCTTCGCTATCTATATGTGACGCGCAAAATAGAAAGGGACCTAAGGGTAAAAACCAGCTTTGTTCAGGAGAGCTATTTTAAAGATTTAAATACGTGTATCTCTGGTGTACCATCACTTTCATAAAACGCGCATATCTCTGGGAGGGAACACTTTTGGGGCATGGGATCGGTCTCATTCGATGCTCAGATGTTGTCCACATCAAAAAAAAGTGAAAATTGATTTTTTACCCTTAGGTCCCTGTAGGCGCTGTCACATATACTTATATAATATGTTCTGTGCTTTCCGGGAAATCTTGAGATTTTTATAAAAATCATGGAATATAATTTTTTGGTATAATTGGCAGTAATTCTATTTAATCTTTACACTTTTCTAAAGAAATAGGGTTTTCTTTGTGATTACTTCTATTATTGTCAAGTTGGAAGTTTCCAATGTCATTAGTGGTAATTTTCTTATTTTTGAGGATAACAATTTAAATAGCACCGCCATTAAAATATTTTTGAATAAAAATATTTGGAACCTTTCTTGTAAATAATATTTTGTATATTCTTCCACAAAACTTTTTCACCATTGATATCGGTTGTTCCTTTTTTGAAAATACTTTTAAACAGAAAAAATCTTCAAAATGTCTATGGCTCCTAAAAAGGCGAAGCCTAAAACTGAAATGAATTCTTCATTTTGTTTTAATCCCTCCAACCATAAGAGGCGCAGATCATCATATATGTGACATAAAAGAATTCAACTTCTCACGCTTGCTCCATTAACATCGAGTTGTGCAAAACAAATGACGGAATTTAAAACGTCTCACCGAAAAGCAAGAATTGCTAAAAAATATAATAATAATAAAAATAAAATATTGCTTACCGAGCATGGGATTCTCACACTCGCTAACAAAAAGAAGTGAACAACTTAAGAGTGCAAAACTTAAGCTCAAGTAGCTCAGTTTTATCAGCAAGATAATACACGCAGAAAAAAGTATGGTTGGGGTGACAATATTCGAAGAGGATCATACTATTGTTGGGTATATGGTTAAGGCACAACAATATTACGATTCTCACAACAATAGTATGATTCACACATAGCCATACTATGATTCCCACAACCATAGTATGATTCACACTCAACCATACTATGATCTCCTCAACCATACTATGATCCTCACAACAATAGTATTATTCACACTCAACCATACTATTATATTCACAACCATATTATGAACCTCACAACCATAGTATGTTTCTCGCAACCATATTATGAACCTCACAACCATAGTATGTTTCTCATACAACCATAGTATGATCCTCACAACCATAGTATGATTCACACGCAACCATACTATGATCCCCACAACCATAGTATGATTCACACTCAACCATACTATGATCCCCAAAATTATTTATTAGGATTGGGTAATGTTTTTATTCAAAAATAGAGAATTTTATCAAGTAAGTTATTTTAAATTGCATTACTTTTAGTTCATAGCCAGATTTGATTGACGCCATGTTTTTATTAAAAATTTCATTCAAGAAACAAAAATATATATCCCAATGGCAGTTGAAAATACTTTTAGTTGCCAGCAGGGGTGAATGCTACTTCGCCATCCGTAGACACAAAGTAAGGAATGTGATTAAACCATGATCAATGGCTATATATTTACGTGCAAGCAGATTTTAAACAAACGAGAACCAGTCGGTAGTAGAGTATTTCACCATACAAAGTAAACACAATAAAAATCCCTCGAGCTACCTTCCGATTGTTGTTGTTTTTTATAATGGAGAACAACCATGCCTGTATCGCGTGTATGTGTTTTTCTTTGGTATATCAAAAAAACATACGCACACACAAAAATATTCGCAACCATACTGTATGATTGCCGTAATCAAATTATTGTTAGCGTAAATTTTAAACAACAATACTTTTGTTGCACCACCATGTTTATATGGTTGCTACAACCATATTTTCATTTCTAAATTTGGCAATAATACTATTGTTACATTTCAACAATATTAATATTGCCGCAATCATATTGTTGTTAAAATGAAATTCAAAAAACAATACTATGGTTGCGACGAACATGCTTTTAATGTAGAGAATATATTATTGTTGCGGTGACCATATAGTAACCATATCTTTTCTCTGCGTATATGAGTCGCCTGGAGCATCGATGGCAAATACAGAAGAGAATAAGTTATTTGCAACATTTCAATCTGAGGATGTACAAAATTGGATTCAAAACATTGCGGCCAAAACATTGCATTTTGGCAGGAAGCAGCGGAACTCACGGAGTATGCGTTAAAAATTTACAAAACTTAAACACTTCATCATATACAATAAATAAAGTCTAAAAAATAGTTATAATATAAATGGATCTAATGTGATTAAGATTTAATTTTATTTAATTATTTATTAATTTAATTATTAGTACAGATAAATAAAAAAAAAATTTTATATAGTGCTATATCAATACAGTGTTTTTATTCCTGAGAAGGACATACTGTGGGTATTATATTATCGGGGGTATGCAATTTTAGTTAGGCATGTTAAATACCGTTGAAAGGGTTAATTTGTCCAGTCTCACAGAATAAGATTTATTTTTATTTTAATAGAAAAAAAATATAAATATAGTGCATAGGTAAAAATTGAAAAATCTATGTTTTGAGTTGCAAAACATTTTTTTTTGATAGAAAAAAGGTCGCATCCCACTAAGAGACCATAAAGCTCTTTTAGGAAAAATTAGGGAAAAATTTTCCTATGAAGAATAGGTAATAAGTTACATGGCTGCGAAAAAACACCAGTTAGGCAAAATAACTCAGAGAGTCTTTGACCGATCATGTTCAAAGTTTGTGTCTAAACTACTATCCCATAGGACTAAATTTGGTGTATCTTTCATCCCAATCGGAAGACATCGATTTCAAAAATTGGCTCACTTGACATGAAATGACCCATATATATTACCGTATAGGGCATATACAAATAAGAAGAACTGCACTATTTCTTTTTTGAAATTCACGAAAACATTTCACACTAAATGTATTTACTACACCGAATTTCTTTTTTGAAATTCACAAAAACATTTCGCACTAAATGTATTTACTACACCGTAAAACAGTACTTCATTCATTTCCATTAATTACTGATTTAAAAATTTTACAAATAAAATTTGTGCCATAAACCGTCTTTCATATAACGTCATTTTATAATTTGTTGTGTGGAAATCACTAATCTGCCATTTTATCCAGAATATGAATGTAGGGTTAAGTGCGATTGTAACCGTGATGATAAACAGACTCATTAGGAAGATCAGTGACAATCATCAGTGTTTTTCTGAAGCAATTATTGTGATTCGTTACGGCTTTTGCATAATTCAACATTAATCTGTGTACAATTTACAATTGTGAAAAAAAACTTTAAAAAAAATTAGTTATATCTTTAAACGTATGAGAAAGTTGCTCAAGACTCAAATAAAAAAATGAACCAGAACATAATTTACTTAATAATAACCAGAACAAAGAAAACGTAAATCCAACAACATGAATGAACCATCAACATCTAAAGTGCTTAAAAGCAACTACTATGCACTACTTGACATTGAAAACTATTCTCAATGTGACAAAACATTGCTGAATAAATTTGAGAAACATGTGCAAGAAATGAGCAATGTGAGAAATGAGAGTACTATCTCTGCTGCAGTAATTGCCCTAACTAAAACATTAAATAAAGCATACACGAATAACAATATTACAACAAACATTTACAACACGTGCAAACAAATAGAATTAAAAAATACCCCCTATTAATATTGTATAAGTAGACATTGAAACTAAACAACTAATAGAATTTATTTAAAATGGTTTGCAAATAAAAGAATTTAGAGATAAAAAAATCCTTATGTATGAACACATTGTACGATTTTGTAAGGAAATGGAAACCAAAACCTTTCTTTTAAAAGGTCTAAATGCCGATACAAATATCGATGAGATATTCGAGGAATTACGGAAACACCAAACCGTGGATTTGCAAAGTAAATCAATTTTATACGAAATTATCTGTGCAAAAAGGGTACACTTTACCAATATTTCTTGTACAAATAAGTGGCCCAATTCACACGGGAATAATTTTTAGTCCGAACAACTTTTGTTTTTTCCTAAACACACGAGACTAATTAATCTGACTAAAATTGTATACGTATACACAGCTTTGTGTGTGTTAGTATTTTCTTTATTTATTTCACGTTTGTTTTTCGTTCGTTATACACATAAATTGCGGAACATACTTAGCGGAAATATGGCTGGAATAAGTGATGATGAATTGGCAATAATTTTATTAGGAATCTCTAGTGCCTGTAACTTTGAAGCAGCATCATTACTTCTAGAAGCTGAGAAGGCAACGAAAAGCAGATCTTGCTGGGTCAAGCCATGGAGAGAGTCTCGTGATTCTGGTGGAAATATCCAGTTCCTCCTCAAGGAATACAACTTGTTTTTTGATGATGAATCATATACTTCGTTCTTGCGGATGGACCAGAGGTGTTTTTCATTAATATTGAGCTACGTCAAATCAGATATTGAGCGAACTGATACACCTATGCGAAAATGTATTCCGGTTGAAGAAAAATTGGCTGCCACTTTAAGATTTTTAGCGACAGGGGAAACTTTTAAGGAAATTGCCGAAAATAGTAAATTGTCTGCAGCGTATTTAAGCCCAGCTGTGATAGAAGTATGTAGTGCAATTTACACAAACATGAAAGGTGAATTTTTAAAGGTACATGCATATGAATTTATGTCGTCACACAAAATTGAAAAGGCCGTTCAGAAACCAGTAACAGTTTTTACTAATTCATGTGACCAGTAAAATTTATTTAAGAAATTTCAGTAAAACTAGTTCGTAATATTACTGCAAAAACTTTTATATGTTACTGAAATAACCGAAAAGACTTTTACTGGTTACTGATATTTTCTTTTGTTTAATTTCAAAGTTCCCCGACTCGAAAGAGAACTGGTTGCAAGTGGCGAACGAATTCGATATGAGATGGCAATTCCCCTTATGCCTAGGTGCCCTTGACGGAAAGCATATTGCATTCCAGCCAAAAAAGAAGTCAGCCAATTTATTTTACAATTACAAAGGCTTCACAAGTATTGTTTTGTTGGCTTTGGCAGACGCGAATTGTAAGTTTTTGTTTGTTGATGTGGGGTGTAATGGCCGAATTTCCGACGGCGGAGTCTTAGATCGTTCGGATTTAATGCATTTCTTGGACAACGATGACAATTTCCCAGATCCTAAAGTAATTGGAAACAACAGGAAACTCCCTTATGTAATAGTGGCAGATAATGCGTTTCCAAATGGAAAACGTATTTTGACGCCCTATAGCAAGCAAAGTTTGACAAGAGACGAAATTGTTTATAATTCCAGACTAAGCCGTGCCAGACAAAATATTGAAAGAGCTTTTGGTATTTTGGCAAATCGGTTTCGTGTATTACAAACAAAAATACTGCATGACGAAGTCAACACAACTATTATTGTGAAGGCATGTTGTGTACTTCACAATTTTTTGCTGCACTATAGCCAAACTTATATGGACAACGCAGTTTTAATTGATCCGGACACTGACACCGGATCCCAAAATACGACATCAACAACTAACCAGAAAAGAAAATGTGAAAATATAAGAGGCGAATTCACAAAATATTTCAACAATGAGGGAAACTTGTAAATTGATTTCAATTAATAAATTCAATAATAATAAAATATCAATCGTGTAATTTATTTAGATTATTTTGAAAGATTAGATTTATTTAGAAATAAAATTAAATTAATTATAAAATTGTTCATCATTATTTATCGAAAATGCCTTCAAATGCCTGCTGTAAGATGTCTTTTTGTTTCAATATTTGCACAGATTGGACTTCAACCCTTTTACCAATATTATTGTTGTTGCCTTCATGGTTTTGAATGCAGTCTTCTCCCTCTTCCACAAATGTCACATTGTCCAATGACTCAATGCCCGATGTTTCCAAAACCAACGTTGAATTGTGTAACGAGTCATCGTTGTATTCATCTAGAGATGACACTGATGATTGCAGACTCGATGATTGCAGCGAAGATTGGTCAGAAGTGCAAGGGCCAGAATATAATGTTGCTTCACGTGGAACCTGCCAAAGTAATCCTTCTCGCTCGGCAGCTTTTGCTCTACGAACCATAAGTAGCATTTCTGTAGTGACGTTGTCGTAGGTCTCTGTCAACTTCAGCTGTTTCAGTTCAGTACTCAACATTTTGCAAAAAATATCTTCTTTTGATTGTTCTTGTGCAGATCGTTTTTGAATCAAGCTGGTTGCAAGCTCCATTGATTTGTTGGCGGATTGCCGCAATGCAGCTGCCTCGTCTAATCTCGATCGCTTAGCCTGAGAGTGTTTTTTTAACAATAAATAAATTTTTTAAATATGTAAATAACAACTAACCTTTTCTGAGCTGGAACTGCATACATTTTCACTAAATGTATCGTCTAACTAAAAACAGAAAAAAAAATTTTTAGTTATGACTTTTTAAATATTCACATCAGGGTAGCATTTTTTTTGGGACATCATTCTCCCAAGGGTTGGTACGGGCCATGTTTCATGTTGCTGACGAAAATAGGCCCTAATGGACAGATTTGATATATCCAAAAATTATCACCCTTATGTACAAGCATTTTGTTTTGCTACGAATAATAAAATAAAAACAAACACAAATTTTACTCACCGTATTTAATTCCAAATTGGATTGGCCACGAATTTCATCGTTTGCATTCAATAAAAAATGTAGCTCATTAAAGCACCATAGCTTGGATATATAAACGTCATCAGCCGACATCCCACTCCTAGTTGCTGCTCTCATTTTTTTTTTTCTGCGGAAATTTGCTGCTGCAATACCTTAATTTTTTTCTTTACATCTGCAGCAATAACATTTGGTTTTATATCTTGTAAAGCAACAGCAATTTCCTCTAATGCTTCTTGTTTTTTATAATTTTTTAAATAATCTGGATGTGTCACTTTATATAAAAACACGCGTTGTTTGAACTCGTTTATTAGTTTTAATGTTTGTTGGCGCGACCAACCACCTTCTGCTTTAAAATTCATGCTTACACGACGATGGTCGAAGAAAGACTAAAAGTCGCTCCGCAAAAATAAAACACAGAACCTGTGTTTTCATAAGTGTGCATGTATTAGTTTTGTTCTGGTAATGCGGGGTTGTAGCTGGATGAAAAATTAATCCAACCAAAAACGACTCTCCTCACCGAAAATGCCTACAAGCTGCCATGTTAGACCAGAACAATTAATCCCGTGTGAATTGGGCCAGTGCAGATAGTAATGTTAATAAGCTGAAGCAAATAAAGGCATATATATATATATATATATATATATATATATATATATATATATATATATATATATATATATATATATATATATATATATATATATATATATATATATATATATATATATATATATATATATATATATATATATATATATATATATATATATACCTAGCTCGATCATACATGAACTAAAAAATATGATGATTAATCTAACCAACCAAATATCAAACCTACAAAAACAATTACATCTACAAACAACTTGAATTGATGCCATTTTTCCATGATAGCAGTATAATGACAGCGAATAACCAAAACAGCCCAGATTCAACAAGTTTAAAAATATTTCAAATAAACGTCAATTCAATTATCCTAACAGCTAGAAGATATGACTAACAACTTTTTTAGACACCAATGAACCAGATATTGTTCTTCTAAATGAACCAAATTAAATCCCAGACATAAAGTAGCTTTCAATAACTTTAAAATTGTAAGAAAAGACAGAGTTGGTGCAACACAAGGTGGAGGAACAGCAATACTAATCAACAGTTTAAAATATACATATTACAGTAAAAACTGTCAAAGTGCTTTAGATTATCCTGAAACATGTATTATTAAGTTACCAATATCCGCCAATAATATTTTGTACATCATATCAGCGTACCACCCGGCAGGAAATAACAATTCTAGTTAAAGAACAGATTTACAAAAACCTTTTGATTCCATGAATCTACAAAATACAAATAATTATTATAAGTATATACTTATACTAGCAGGAGATCTCAATTGCAAACATAAAGACTGGGGTAATGCTACAAACAACTCAAAAGGAAACAGTTTAAAAAAATTGTTATAACATAACGAAATAAGCTTTAGGTGCAGATTATATGCATCTACTTTACCTTCGTATCCCCGAACGGGTTTTTTCCTTGACGTATGCATTGCTGACAGCAGACTTAATATAGACAGAAAACAATACATTTAATTGTCTCAAAACAATAGACTATGATAGCGATCATAATACACTAGAAATGATTGCTAAACTAGACACTGAGAAACACCTCCTTCCTTTTTTGATAAATCGGATATTTTGAACCACACGGATATTAGAAGTCATGACCGTTTTGCTATCCTATCGACTAATATAATTAAAAGACTACACTTAGAAAAAACGTAGATAGTCACATCGATAAAGCGACACAATAGACTTGAGCATTCACTTCCACAAGGAACAATTTACATCTTAAAAACAAAACTGAAACTAATCAAAAAACTTATAAATGAAAACGTTTCAATACTGATAAACAAACACTTTCAAGAAAAATTCAATAAAATAGATCACCGCGACCCGATTAGCATGTTCAGAGAAGTAAAAAGTAAAACCTCATAATAACGACTCTGAGCATATATTAAGAAGGGCTAGAATAGATCCTCTAAGTTTAGAAAAAAATAATTCTAATGACTTCTTATTAAAGACTAAAATGATATGCTGGAAGCCATAGGTGCCCATCTGGAGTTACTTCATTCTCATAAAGAGATCGACAGTGACAATTGTACGCAAACACAAGTTAATGATACTTTCAATAGATTTCTGGAAACAGAAACCGTATTAGAAAGTTATCATCATACAGTAACAACCTTCAGTGACTAAATAAAATCAAATAGTCTCCACGAGTTTGAAGGGGAAAACTATTTTATAACATGCTAGATTAGCTTATATTTTTTCTAAATTAAGAAGTAAACTGTCATCGGATAGATAATATTCCTAATATTATACTCAAGAAATTTTCACCTAGCATAATATCTGACTACTGCATTTTGTTCAACAACATGCCTAATAACTTGTATTTTCCTAAAATTTGGAAAATGGCTAAAGTCGTAATTTTGACAAAAAAAAAAAATAAAAACCCAAATACTCAAATATTGGAAAAAGTTTTGAAATATGTTTAAACAACAATGTTAATATAGTTAGTATCCAAAAAAATGTAGTAAACAAAAAACAGTTTGGATTCAAACATAAACACTTAACTTTAAACGCAATCAATGTACTAACATCAAATACGAGTATTAACTGGAATAGGAACAAAGGCTTATGTACTAGTGTATGTTTCATACGATAGATTTGGAAAGGGCGTTCAATAGCGCTTGGATTCCGGGCCTAATAGTTAAACTTCTTAGATTATGGTTCCCAAATAATTTGGTTATTCTTATATATAATATGAAAAATGACAGGAAATTCATAATATCACACCAAGGAGCAACGAGCAAACATATTTACAACGGGTTACAACGAGGAACAGTTAACTCACCTTCTCTCTTTAATATCTTCCTAATGAAGCTAACAGAAAAAAATTGATACTATTATATCATTTGCTGATGATATCCAATGACACAAATAGAATCATTGCTAACAAGCATACAGTAAAACATTTGGGAATACACCTGGATAAATTTTTATATTTTAATGAGCACATTAAAGAAATTATCACGAAAGCTCAAAAAGCTTTCAGATCGTTGTTCCATTCAAAATACATAAAACCCCGAGTAAAAATAATAATGTACCAAACCCTGATTTGCCCTATCTTAACATATAATTGTCCAATTTGGTTTAATATGTCACCTTCTTACATGGAAAAAATACGGGTATTTGAAAGAATGTTTTAGATCGTGCATTTCTCTGTACAGATCCCGACTGGCCGACTTAAAAAATATATATAAAATAAACCATTATATAACCTAATTATGGCTTCATATTATACAAGTTCTGAATACTTAGAGACTACTTTTCGAAGCGGATTTGTGTCCCCGAGACATTTATATTTCTTGATATCTTGATAGTAAAAAGTATATTCAGAACCAAAATGGGATCCCAGTGCTATACCATATTAACAGACGGGCAAATATTAAAGCTATTCAAGACTTAACTTACACTAGTAATGATATAAGATTTTGTACAAGCATCTCCGGTAAGGATAAAAAACTGGCGGCAAAATCCACAAGATTTTGATATCTTTCCTTATACAAATAACACACATGTTGTTGTACTTTTCCTTTTACAAAAATACATAGCTTTTAATTTATGCCTTACAAAATTAATATAAGTGTAGTGTTTATAATTTAAATTTTCCATTGCAATATTATTTTCCTTAATACAAATGCACCACTTTTGGTGACCAATTAATTTAAAAAATGTACAAATACAAGTTCAATAGTATACTTAAGTATAATATAACATGTACTTGAGAGCCCGATATGGGGACAGTGTATATTAGAAATTTGTTTGTATTTTACTATTGTTTATTATAGTTTAAGCTTATAATTATTTGAATTTAATAAACAATAAAAAAAGAATGTAGGGTTTATAAAGAGACTTATATATAGGAGAAGTGAAAAATTTTCTAATTTCGCTATACTAAATGTACAGACTTTTAAGAAAATTATTATAATCGGAAGATTATTTTATTTAGTAAAATACTTAGTAGAGACATAAATACTGTTACACACGTTTTATGCTGTAAAATAAAAAGTACTGAATGTTTTTGGACCAAATATTTTTTAATATATTTATTGATGTACATTGTATCCAAAAAGAATCTACTTATTCGAAATGTCCGCCTTTTGCCTTTACACACGCCTTATGTCGCACTGGCCAATCGTCAATAGCTGCACGAAGCTCGTCCATGGCAAAATTGCCCACAGCTCGAACCAAAGCAGTCTTAAGAGATCCAATGTTGGGGTATCTTTTGTGACAAACCGTCCACAATTTCTAATCCAATGGGTTCAAATGTGGACTGTCTGAGGGCCATTTTTCAGAGGAAATGAACGCTGGCAAATTGTTTCGAAGCCAGGCCTGGGACGTTTTAGCCTTATGGGCCGCCGCAGAATCCTGCTGGAATGTCCATGGCTGCTTTTGGAACAGGGAATTGTTGAGAGGCTTCACAACAGCTTCCAAAACGGTTTCTTGGTAAACTTTGGCCCATGTTTTGACTCCTTGTTGGCATAAATGCAGGTCAGTGACCCCATCGTAAGAGATACCCCACCAAACCATGACTGAACCTGGGTGATGACCCTTTTCCACCATTGGGATCAGTTCAGATGCTTCCTTAGATGACCGCGCATACACTCTATCATTTTGCTTGTTAAATTTTTCCTGAACGGTAACAATTTTTTTTATCGGTGAACAAAATTTTTCTGTGCAAGTTATTAGCGTGCTTCACCAAAAGACGTTTGCATTTTTCAATCCTATTTTTTTTTAAAGCTGCAGTCAATAAATGTCCGGTACGTCGTTTCAGAGCCCCAAGTCTTTTTAATGATTCAACTCATGGACTTTTGCGTGATATTCATCTCACGGACCATGATTTTCTGTTTTCGGAGCGGATTTCTGTGGATTCTTGATTTAACGGCTTTGATGACATGCGGTGTTCGAACAGAGCGTGGGCGGCCCGACCGGTGGCGGTCATTTACATCTCCAGTCTCCCTAGTGGCCGGAGCTTTTTAAAAATATCGCTTTTTTCATTTCACACTTGAACAGCGCTATTACAGCGATCTGACCACATGATGGACGTTGAAACAATTTTAAAATCCCGTACAGACTAACACTATTGAGGTTAGCTTTTAGAACCCATATGACATTAACGGGGTTCAATGTTGTAACAGAGTTTATATTTAATTAGATCTGATCTAGATGGCTTAGGTTGCTTGTATTTGGTTTGAACGCGAACTCAGATCTGAATATTTTTGTTAAGATATCTTAACAAAACTATTCAGAGTTCCCGCTTTATATTACTCCAAAGTTCAAACACATATTTTCCGATAGGCCCTTTATGGTTATAAAATTGATTTTAAATTTCAGGATCGATGTTCTAATTAAGGAACTCTTTTGCAAGTTTAGCTACGTCTCGTTCCCACGAATATTAATGTGACTAGGAATCCACCTGAAAGTTAATTTATGATCGGACATGGCAGAAAGTGTTGATATTGTTACTAAAAATACAATTATCCCTTTCAAGGCGCTTTTGCTATCAGGTAAAATAAGAATGTTTTGAAAATGATCATTACTGTTAGCATGTTTAATGCTTGTTTTGATCGCTAACATAATTCAAAAGTATAAAGTAGGTATAAAATGAATAGGTTTGCGTGTCCTGGATATACGGTGTTCAATTTTATAAATATTATTAATGCAATGCGACAAAACAACCAAAATATAAAAGACACACACAGTCAAATAAATACATAGCTTGATAAGCCATTATCTCACTCAAGAGCTAAAGACATTACTAAACATGCAGAAGTAAACAATAGAATGAGAGAGGTAACGTATTAAAGACAAAAAGCTCAGTCATCCGGCAGTGCTAGCAACAACATCAATAACAAAGAAAGTGTTACCACAGCGAGCATAGGAAGCACAAAGGAAAAAACGAACAGACACAAGACAAACAATTAAAGGCGGTACAGGCAGGCATGGATCGCTACATGACTATAAAGCGTAAATCCAGCCCTGTCAAAGGTAACACCAACAAAAAAGTGGCAGAATTGTGAACGGTGAAGAAGCAAGCCCGCCACGGGTAATAATCTGTTTGCATTGCTGAGCAAAGAAGACCCTCAATCTTCTATCACGGTAAATGTCGCATCTCCAAATCCGCCATTATTTAAAAGAAGGAAATGGTCCCGTCCAATGACAAAATAGTCAAGAACACGGACACATAAAATCACACTCTTTGCCAACCGTTTACGTTGTATGTGGACACCTACACTAATCGTCCGTCTGCAAAGTAAAAACGCAGGAATTGAAAAAGTGTTGCGATTGCGGGGAACAACATACCCAAAACTACAGTAGTTGTAGAGTTTGCAAAGATCGTAAACAGAGACAAGAAGATCAGCGTTAATTCATTGTTAACCGAAACGCGACGAACCCTTTAATAGACTTCTACCAGACACAGTTTACTCTGACAGAAATGGTGTAACATACGCGAATGTTCTAAGGGCGCATACAACTAGTGCCCCTGTGCAACAATTTGGTAAGGCTGAATCAATTATTCAACAACTTTTACAGAGTATGAACATGTTCATGTCAACTATGCAATCAATGATGCAAGATTAAACCGAAATCGGATGATTTAAGTTCTACTTAGCAATAAATAGAAACTCTTAAGATATGTACATGAAACGCTAACGGTGTGAACCAACACGAACTTACAGATTACTTAGATGGTCAAAATATTAATAAAATGATATTATCGGAAACGGATCTTACGACAGAAACAACTTTCAGATACCTTATTTTAGATGTACACACCACCCAGATGGAAAGGTGCATGGAAAACACTAATGAAACATGAAGTCGCAAAAGGGGTCGCAAACAACTACCTTCAAGCGACAACACATCTCTTACCATTTCTGCAATATATTTCCCTCCGCGACTTGTGATATCAGAATTTTTTTCACTGGTATCCGACGCAAGTATATAAGAAAAATCGTAAATCCAGGTAAAACACCCGGATATGATCTTTTAACGTCGAAAAATGATCATAAAACTTGCTTTTTGCCGTAAATTCCTTTCTAAAGAATTCAGTAGATTTTTTTGACATAATTTTGAGACATATCTACTTTCCCAAAGCGTGGAAAATTTCTTTGATTCAAGGGGACAAGTCAATCCCTTCCATATATATAGACCGATCAGTTTAATTCCCTGTTTATCCAAACTCTTTTATGAAGACCTCCTATAAAAATAATTCGTACCTTGTGTCAAATAACATAATACCAGACCATCAGTTTGGATTCCGGGAAGGTTACAGTAATATTGAACAATTAAACCGTCTGACCCAAGCAATAGAAAAATCTTTTGAACGGTGCGAATATTGCTGCGCCGTGTTTCAGGATGTTGCACAAGCATTTGCCAAAGTTCGATATTTTGGTTTGATCAGCAAATCAGCAAATACAAATGGTGTCCCACAGGACAGTGTCTTGGAGCCAGCCGTGTATATTCAGTTAAAAACCAGGCAAAAACCATCCAGGAATCTAGGTGTTAATCTACAACTAGTAGAATCATCGCTATCGGACTGAAAAAGAAACGTCAACGAGACTAATTTCAGTGCATGTCCGACATTAAAATTTAGCAATATCCCTTTTCTCAATCCGATAGAGGTACATACCGGGCATTCCACATTGATTGAAGACTAACCTGGAGAAGATATAGAAGCCAAAAAGACTCAGCTGAAGTTAAGGATGTGTCAACTTCGCTGGCGTCGTAATACGAGCTCAAAACAGATTTTCGAATACAAGGTTTTACTGTATAACAGTGTAGTCAAAACTTTTGGCTAAATGGTGACCAGCTATGGGGAAAACCAAGTTCAAAGAGTCCAGTCAAAAACAATGCAGTTGATCCTGCAGCTCCTTGGTGCATGAGGAATGAAAACATCCATTGCGTTTGGGAAATACTCCTCGCCAAAGACACAGTTAAAGATATCAAGATGATGTACAAACAGAAGGTCGAACTACACGGCACATTAGATAGACATATACTATGTAGTCCAAGCACTGTGTAGAATTCTCTATTCTACGTCACGAGGTCTAAACCAAACGCGGTTGAAACGCTTTAACAAATGATCCTTATAGCAGCCAACCTACCTGTACAAACAGAAGGTCGAACTACACGGCACATTAGATAGACATATACTATGTAGTCCAAGCACTGTGTAGAATTCTCTATTCTACGTCACGAGGTCTAAACCAAACGCGGTTGAAACGCTTTAACAAATGATCCTTATAGCAGCCAACCTACAGCACCGAAATTGCGGAAATGTCTGGCTATAGAGGTTACCGACCTATTTTAAGAGGTTTAAACCATAGCTAGTTTTATAATCTTAACTATGTGAACACCTGAAGGTCCATGAAATACAACCCGCAAACACATGCGCCTCAAATGACGGTGGGAAGTCTTTATTCTACGTCACGAGGTTAAACACAACCGTGGTTTAAATGCTTGCACAAGTTATCCTTATAGCAGTCAAAACATGAAACGGAAATGTCTGGCTATAGAGGCCTCAACCTCTATCCAACGAGTTTTAAACCAAATCTGGTTTAAAATTTTCAGTTATGTCAACACCTAAAGGCTTACAAATAGTAAGAATATTACTGCGCTTAATAATAAAATCGACTCTATATCCTTTTACTTTAATTTAGTGCTCTACCCAAAGACTCAAAACTTGCGAAAATCTAGAGTCGACATCGAAAATATATATTTATATATATATATATATATATATATATATATATATATATATATATATATATATATATATATATATATATATATATATATATATATATATATATATATATATATATATATATATATATATATATATATATATATATATATATATATATATATATATATATATATATATATATATATATATATATATATATATATATATATATATATATATATATATATATATATATATATATATATATATATATATATATATATATATATATATATATATATATATATATATATATATATATATATATATATATATTTAAATATATATTTTCGATGTCGACTCTAGATTTTCGCAAGTTTTGAGTCTTTGGGTAGAGCACTAAATTAAAGTAAAAGGTCTGTATTAATATTCTTCAAGAAATAGACCATAGAAAATTTATAGTATTTTCTGAAGAATTTTTAATTGAGAAATTATGTCAGCTAAACAAATTTCAAATCTTTGTAACATTATAGGCTGTTCTTATTTGTTGTTTATATATATTTTTGGCAAAAATTACCTTATTTTAGCTTCAACCCCGATATAAAGGTCTAGTGTACCTTCGCTGTCATTTACCCACATGTTCTCGATATTATTGATTGTAGAGTGAAGAACTCTGGACTTGCAGAGTAGAGAACTATAGACTTGTAGAGTTGAAAACTCTAGTTTTATTTAACGGGTAACTCTAAACTGGTAGAGTCGATTTTATTATTAAGCGCAGTAATATTCTTACTATTTGTAAGCCTTTAGGTGTTGACATAACTGAAAATTTTAAACCTCTATTGCCAGACATTTCCGTTTCATGTTTTGACTGCTATAAGGATAACTTGTGCATGCATTTAAACCACGGTTGTGTTTAACCTCGTGACGTAGAATAAAGACTTCCCACCGTGCTTTGAGGCGCATGTGTTTGCGGGTTGTATTTCATGGACCTTCAGGTATTCACATAGTTAAGATTTTAAAATTAGCTTTGGTTTAAACCTCTTAAAATAGGTCGGTAACCTCTATAGCCAGACATTTCCGCAATTTCGGTGCTGTAGGTTGGCTGCTATAAGGATCATTTGTTAAAGCGTTTCAACCGCGTTTGGTTTAGACCTCGTGACGTAGAATAGAGAATTCTACACAGTGCTTGGACTACATAGTATATGTCTATCTAATGTGCCGTGTAGTTCGACCTTCTGTTTGTACATCATCTTGATATCTTTAACTGTGTCTTTGGCGAGGAGTATTTCCCAAACTCAATGGATGTTTTCATTTCTCATGCACCAAGGAGCGCCGGTGATCAACTGCATTGTTTTTGACTGGACTCTTTGAACTTGGTTTTCCCCATAGCTGGTCACCATTTAGCCAAAAGTTTTGACTACACTGTTATACAGTAAAACATTGTATTCGAAAATCTGTTTTGAGCTCGTACTACGACGCCAGCGAAGTTGACACATCCTTAACTTCAGCTGAGTCTTTTTGGCTTCTATATCTTCTCCAGGTTAGTCTTCAATCAAGGTGGAATGCCCGGTATGTACCTCTATCGGATTGAGAAAAAGGGATATTGCTAAATTTTAATGTCGGACATGCACTGAAATTAGTCTCGTTGCCGTTTGTCCTTCAGTACGATAGCGATGATTCTACTAGTTGTAGATTAACACCTAGATTCCTGGATGGTTTTTGTGTGAGCTCATCAAAGCAGTATCATCAGCAAAAGTGGACGTTAGTAGGTTTGGGCTTGTAGGTATATCTGCGGTGAACTGAATATACACGGCTGGCTCCAAGACATTGTCCTGTGGGACACCATTTGTATTTGCTGATTTGCTATTTTGCTGATCAAACCAAAGTATCGAACTTTGGCTAATGCTTGTGCAACATCCTGAAACACGGCGCAGCAATATTCGCACCGTTCATAAAATTTTTCTATTGCTTGGGTCAGACGGTTTAATTGTTCAATGTTACTGTAACCTTCCCGGAATCCAAACTGATGGTCTGGTATTATGTTATTTGACACAAGGCACGAATTATTTTTTATAGGAGATCTCCATAAAAGAGTTTGGATAAGCAGGGAATTAAACTGATCGGTCTATATATGGAAGGGATTGACTTGTCCCTTCAAGGCTTATAGATCATTTGAATCAAAGAAATTTTCCATGCTTTGGGAAAGTAGATATGTCTCAAAATTAAGCTACTGAATTCTTTAGAAAGCAATTTACGGCAAAAAGGAAGTTTATGATCATTTTAGACGTTAAAAGATCATATCCGGGTGTTTTTTTCTGGATTTACGATTTCTCTTATATAGTTGCGTTGGACATGCACTGAAATTAGTCTCGTTGACGTTTGTCCTTCAGTCTGATAGCGATGATTCTACTAGTCGTAGATTAACACCTAGATTCCTGGATGGTTTTTGTGTGAGCTCATTAAAGCAGTATCATCAGCAAAAATGAACGTTAGTAGGTTTGGGCTTGTAGGTATATCTGCGGTCAACTGAAGATACACGGCTGGCTCCAAGACACTGTCCTGTGGGACACCATTTGTATTTGCTGATTTGCTATTTTGCTGATCAAACCAAAGTATCGAACTTTGGCAAATGCTTGAGCAACATCCTGAAACACGGCGCAGCAATATTCGCACCGTTCAAAAGATTTTTCTATTGCTTGGGTCAGACGGTTTAATTGTTCAATGTTACTGTAACCTTCCCGGAATCCAAACTGATGGTCTGTTATTATGTTATTTGACACAAGGCACGAATTATTTTTTATAGGAGATCTTCATAAAAGAGTTTGGATAGGCAGGGAATTAAACTGATCGGTCTATAAATATGGAAGGGATTGACTTGCCCCTTGAAGGCTTAAAGATCATTTGAATCAAAGAAATTTTCTACGCTTTGGGAAAGTAGATATGTCTCAAAATTACGTTACTGAATTCTTTAGAAAGGAATTTACGGCAAAAACCAAGTTTTATGATTATTTTTCGACGTTAAAAGATCATATCCGGGTGTTTTACCTGGATCTACGATTTCTCTTATATAGTTGCGTCGGATACCAGTGAAAAAATTCTGATATCACAAGCCGCGGAGGGAAATATATTGCAGAAATGTACACACCACCATCTGGGTGGTGTGTACATCTAAAAAAAAGGGTATCTGAAAGTTGTTTCTGGTCGTAAGATCCGTTTCCCGATAATATCTTTTTATTAATATTTTTGACCATCTAAGTAATCTGTTAGCGTTTCATGTACTTATCTTAAGAGTTTCTATTTATTGCTAAGTAGAACTTACAGCAATGCAAACAGATTATTACCCGTGGCGGCATTGCTTCTTCACCGTTCACAATTCTGCCACTTTTTTCTTGGTGTTACCTTTGACAAGGGCTGGATTTACGCTTTATATTCATGTAAGCGATCCATGCCTGCCTGTACCAGCCTTTAATTGTTTGTCTTGTGTCTGTTCGTTTTTTCTTTGTGCTTCCTATGCTCGCTGTGGTAACACTTTCTTTGTTATTGATGTTGTTGCTTAGCACTGCCGGATGACTGAGCTTTTTGTCTTTAATACGTTACCTCTTCTCATTCTATTGTTTACTTCTGCATGTTTAGTTAATGTCTTTTAGCTCTTGAGTGAGATAATGGCTTTATCAAGCTATTGTATTTATTTGACTGTGTGTGTCTTTTATATTTTGGTTGTTTTTGTCGCATTGCATTAATAATAATTATAAAATTGAACACCGTATATCCAGGACACGCAAACCTATTCATTTTATACCTACTTTATACTTTTGAATTATGTTATGCGATCAAAACAAGCATTAACCATGCTAACAGTAATGATTATTTTCAAAACATTCTTTATTTTTACCTGATAGCAAGACCTTTAACTGTAA